>JANBPO010002856.1:0-157555 GCA_024336825.1 Amorphophallus titanum
GGTTTTATGTTTTCTGTACAGCTTTGCTTCTTACGTGAGCACTTGCCTGTGCTATGTTGGCACTGTGCGAGTTGATTTTTCTCTCGTCAGGATGTGATGGAGAGTGTTCTTTTGTCATGGTGTTATTCTCGGTTGTGCGACGTTGGGCGAAATTTGCTAGTAGATGTGAATCTGTGGTGTAGCCTTTGCTTTTTTTTGTGGCGTGTTCAGGTGGTTGATGGGCTCTGTGATGGCTGTGCATGATCTCCTGAGGAGATTATGTTGTTTTGGCCATTCCACTTCAGGTTTGGTCAGCCCTTGAGGTGTTAAGGTTGTGCTTTGAGGTGGTTGTTTGGATGCCTCATTGAGAGAGTGCTCGGGTGAACTTAAGATTTACCTTCTTGGTGAGCTATTGTTAGACAAGCTTGATCTTTCTCATTCTAGTCATGGTGTCTGTTCGAGGTAAGATCTGAAAGTGCTGTCTCAGTAAGGCCTTCGTCCCGTGTCTGCTTATGTGTGGACAGTGTTAATTCTGAATCTGATCTGCTCTTGTTTCGATGGTGGCCTAGCTTTGGACCCAGTTTATGTGTTGGAGGCCATTGTGCACCGTGTTTGGCATGCCGTGTTTAGTAGCTGTTGTGCTGTGAAGGTTCAGTAATCATTTCAGGATGTGAGGATGAGATGAGATTGGTATTCTTTGGGGCTTGTGCTGTGGCTCTTAGCACGATGGTTTGCACTATGGCGACTTGTGATCGGCTATTAGCAAGATCGGTACTCAAGGCATGGTACGTTACAGTTCATGAGTTGCAATGGCGTCGAGAGGTGTGCTTAGATGCAGATGCCAAATTGTCTCTTTTGCCTTTATGTGTTGTGTAGAGTGCACAGCGGAAGCATGTGGGCTTATAACCCATTGGTCAAGGATCGTTGGTTGGGAGATTCTGGCCAGCTGAGAAGATCGTTTCCTCGGTGTGTCTTCATCTTGGCTGTATGTGCATTGATGTTGTTAATTATCGTGCCGTTGCTTGTGGCATTGTGGTTGTTGGCACTGGTAGTTTTTAGAATTGGGGAAATCTATCGGCAAAGATATGTTGATTAAGTACCATTTCTTTCTCTGTATTTCATGGAAATTGTGCACTCGGGATGTGATCGTGGTCCTAGAGATGCATTTTTCTAAGTGTTGTTGGGGGTCCTTATTGGTAAGCTATGCATGGCTAGTTCCTTTTTAGCCGTGTGGCCAATTGTACTTGTGTCCTGATGTGACCCAGTTTACAGTTGTGTCCCGTGATTTTGTGTTGAGAATAGAGCCGAGATTCTGTAGGTGTTGTTGAGGTTGGTTTGTTGGTTGTGTTCATCTTGGGAGAAGTTCCCTGTGAGTTTGAATTTGGCATTGTGTGGACCGTGATCTTGTCGATTGGTTGTGCTATACTGTTCTGCTGTGGTAGAGTTAGCATGCGACTCGAATCAGATGTAATGTCTGAGTGAGGACTGACTTGATTGTATTTGTGGTCCAGGGCTGTCATTGGCATTCTGTGTGCCAGTTTCCCTGGTCGTTATGGCGTGGAAGCTGGTGGTTTGAGCCATCAGCTGAGATGTTTTGTCACGCCCCGAACAAGGTGAAAATATCAAGGCGTGAATAGTTATACAAGTAGATCGATCAAGAGACTCAGATGATGAGTATGAACAACAAATGGACAAAAGCACATCTTTATTTCATAATCTGACATTATACGTTTATGAAAGGAAACCTTCACGAGGTATGCTTCTTCAAAAAATCATCACAAGATATAACTTCAAAACACTACACGAATTATGACTTAAGAAAAACTCCACGAAGTGCTACAATGTCTTGACTGTGGAGAAAGAAGTGTGCACGAAGAACACCTTCGTCAGGTTAAAACCTGCACGAGGTATAATGAACGAGAATGCACAATTGTAGATACTTAAAAGACAACACGAGGTACAACCTCTTTGAGTAGAAGCTTTTGTGCACGAGGACAGGAATTTCATGAAAAAACATTGTCCAATCAAAAGCAAATGCATAGTGATTTATATAGTGCTAGCATCATCAAAACAATAACGGATCACAACATCTCTCTCTCCCCCTATCTGCATTCCTCCTCGCCACCTGGAGGGAGACCATCAGCTCCAATATGTCTCAGGGTAGCTCCTTGGCATCGCATTGACGCAACTCTGCCTCTAACTCTGTCACGGTGCCCGCACGGGCATCACGCTCCTTCTCTGCTCGAGTCGCATAAGCTAGCGCATCCTGGATCTCCACCACCTGCCAAAGCCAACCATTTCACGAAGTCAGTAAAAGAGCGACGTATAATCAATATCCAAGCCAAGCAAGTACTCACCCGAGTTGTGAGCTCGCACTCAGCCTCCTCGGCACGTGCCACCGTGCCGGCAAGCCGCTCCTGGAGGGAAGTGACCTCGTGGGGAGGAACCTGGAAGCTAGAGGAGGCTCCCCTGGTGGTCCCTGATGCGCCCTACTGGGCACGCTGCAAGAAAGGTACAATGATAGTTAGTAACTAAACATCAGGAATCCATGTGTGAAAAAGAAAGAAAAAAAATGCATTGCATAAACTCACCAAGGTGTCAAGAGCCTCACAGGTGGTGGCCAACTATCATTTGGCATCTGCCAACTGAGCCTGCGAGTCAGTGATGATGGCATCATGGGCATCCTGCATTCATGAGCATGTAGGTCAATGTCACATGCATATACATGAATTCATAAAAAAATAAACCAATGATCATTTCATACTTACCCCCAATGGTCTCCTGAGCTAGAGACGATCCGCATGAGTCTCCCGATAACGTTACAGGTAGTCTGTACTGTCCTACGCGTGAGACACCACGGGGACGCCCCCCTGCTGCCAATCCTAGAACTGTGCAGGGAAGCGAACGCGCCAATCAACACGCTTCACCTTTCCTCGGGTCTTCTGCCCGATGCGGCTCAACACGTCCACCTCCAGCCACTCCTGGGCGAACCCAAGGGTCCTCATCACCAACCAGAGCCAAAGCAGCTCGATCTCGTTCAGGCAATAGACCCAGAGGTCTTGCCCGAAGCGAGCTCGACCAGCCTCGACCTAAGGCTGGTCAGCATCTACCATGCCCAAGTAGGGCCTCCAAACCACCTACATTGCCCTGCATGCATCATGTCAGCTACTACATTTGAAAATAAAAATAAATATACAAAAAGATAAAAAAACATATGCCAAAAAAATCATACCATGGCCTCGAGGTACTCTATCAGCTCACGTCATAGCAACGTCATCTGGTAGGAATGCGGGGCTGGATTTACGATCGGCCTCCATCACAAAAAGAATAACAAGAACACCGCATTAGTACAAAGGGCTAGCAAGAAATAACATACAATATATACACTAAAAAAATGCGTCCACCTGCTTCGACGCGTGCATCATTTATAGGACTTTTTTTGTATCTTTTTTCTGACTTGGAAGTGTAGTTTCCACCTTCCTCTTCACCCCTTTGTCACCAAGTTGCTAAGGTTTTACCAGTTGGCTCCCGTTCAATTAGTTTCTAACTCCTACAGCTTCATTTTCTCTTTTATTACTCTTTGCTATTTGTGCGACGTTGCCACTTCCCTTGACCTCTTTCATGCTTTTTATGAGTTGAAGGAACACACCCATGCCGAGAAGGGATTCTTTTTCCTTCAAGCCAGGAGAGGAATGAATTGTGTGACTCTCTCCCCTAGAGATTATTCGCACAAAGGGTGGAAGACCCAATATTTCTGAGTAGGGTCCACTAAGTGTATCAGTTGGGATTTTCCCATCAAGCCAAACTACCAACCATTATTCCCTGCGAAGCATCTGGCGATCTCCTCGGATACCAAGGAGAAGATCAAGATTCTTCAAGGTAATAAGCGATCGACTATGGATTTGATGATTCCAGCCAATATCGAGCATTACGCACACCATGCGCTGCCTCCTGATGGTAAGGATTGTTGTTCGTCCATTTGCTGGTCGGTTAAACTTCCTGGTAATAATTTGCTTTAGGTGGGTGTTGACACTGAAAATATTCTCAATAATAATTCTTAATAATCACATTTGCAGGTCTCAAACTCCGACCGAGTGCCCCTACACCGGCAGAGAAGGAAAAAAGAGGAAAATGACAGAAGCCGAATGAAAGATAATACTGAAGAAAAAGAAGGAAAGGAAAGGGTGCCCAGCCACAAGGGACAACTGCTAAAGCGAGACTCGAGGGATTCCAAAGAATATCTGGGACCATCCCCGAACAAGTCAACGGAAGCTTGGAATTGGCCAATTACTTTAATAAATGGAGGATGGGCCAAAACATTTAAGAAATCCAAATTGGGCAGAAGATAAACGAATTTGGACTTACTAAAGTTTAAAGGGCCTAAAACCCCTCAAATGGGCCAAGGTGGGGCTCAAATGGGCTAAGAAGTAAGCGAATGGGCCAAAGAAGGATGGGAACCGACGGCCAGGCCACTTGTCCCGGTGGCCAGCCCTGATCTGACAGCCAGGTGCACCTCCTGTCGCCGAGTGAGCCTTCCGCAATGTGCCGCTGTATCAAGTGAAGCCCCTCCTCTATAAAAAACATGCTTTGAGCACAAGAAATGGGTCTGGCTGGCAAGCAAAAAAAAAAGAGAGCAGAAGAAAAAGGGGGAGCCACCTGAACAAAAAGCGAAACGAGTGAAAAGATCAAAAAAAGAGAGGGCCATCTCCGAAAGAAAAAAATGAGGAAGTTCCCACTGCTGTGAAGGTGGGTCTCCCACCGTGCAAAGGCCACTGGTGGGATACAATCCCTCCCCCATCATTCTCCCTTTGTAATTTTCTTCTGTTGAAGCTTCTTTCATCGTCGTGTTTGGTGCACTAGAAATCAAGAAATGGAATGATGGTTTATCTTGGCCATTAATTTGTTTTGTCTTTGTTCTTTCTTCACTCTCCATCTGTGATTGTGAAACAATCAGGGTGATTGCTGAATCGACTAATTCGCCCCACTGGGCTACATATGGTCATCATTTGGCTTTGGTAAATTTCATTTCCCGTTAGTCTCGTTCTGAGTTTTCTCGATGCTCTGCATTCAAAAGGCTTGGTGTTTTCAATAGTTGTCACCCCCTTAATAAGAGGCCAGGGACCTACCGATCAATGGCATGGCCTCTGGTTCTCCTATAGATGAGAAAGGCATAGAGAAACATTTTGTTTCTCTATTTTATGGCACTCTGCTCCGTCTGCAACTCGTCCCGCCTCTCTACTGTCATTCAAAGCCTCTCGCATCCTAGCCATCGGGCCAGCTTCCCTGGTCTCTTTCTTGCGTGCCAGCCACCTGTCCTTCAGCTTGCCTCTTTGTGTCCGCGCATTTAGCCACCAGCACACCTCTGTGGGTGTACAAGCTCGCCATCCTGCTACCCCTTCATCTGACCATTGGAGTATCTTGTGGTCACCGCATAAGCTTCTTCTAGGCCCGTTCCCGTGGTGTAAGGCTATACACTACAATTGGCCGCTGTCTCCTTCACCCTTGGCCTCACACCTTGCCCGCCGTCTCACCCCCATGAGGCCGCCGTATCACTTTTCCTTGGCCGCCAGATCAAACTTTGATTGCACACTCACATGGGCTGGCCATCGGATCGCAGTGACCTCCACTCTCCTAGCCGCCGTCCAAGCCTTGGCCGCCATCTCATGCCCCTCCACCCTCCTGGCCGCCGGATCAACACCCCCGCACCTCTTGGCTGCCGTATCAGGCCCATCTGCTCTTTTTGCCATCGTATCAGAGGCCAGCCGCTGTCTCACCCTTACTCCCCCCACTCTTCTAGCTGCCGCATCGGAGGCCAACCGCCGGATCGCGCGACCGCGGTCTTGGCCGCCATATCAACCACCACCCACATGCCTAGCCGTTGTATAACGTACTCCCCCTCTGCTTGCCACCGGATCAACCACCAGTCATTGGATCATCCAACTCCATTGGTCGTCAGTTCATGTTTCCACCCATACAGAACATTTCTCATACCTGCCATATCATCTTCCTCACTGTTCCACTGATTGCTGAGCTAGACCCAGCCCCATGGGATGCGACGAAGCTACATTAATGGAGTTTCTACCCCTACATTATGTTTTATTTTTCGAGCTTTCCGACTAACCCATCGAGTCATGGGGATCCGCCGTCTACTATGTCGTGCTCTCCAATGGCCTCATTAGGGGAATAGTGAATAAATCGCCTCGATGGTAAATAGTGTCTCGTCATGTCTCGACCCTTTATGGCTCTCGGACTTTGATATGCTCATTTGTTATGGATCCCATCTCGGCTCTCCGTGGATGGGTTTCTTATACATCCCTTGGCATATCCCAAGATAAGGGGAGATGCTGCCGAAATCAATTCAGGGGGTTATTTTATAATATCGCATCGCACTTTTCAACCACCCCATCGAGTCACGGGGATCTGTCGCCTACTATGGCGTGCTCTCTAATGGCCTCATTAAGGGAATAGTGAATGAATCGCCTCAACGGTGAATAGTGTCCCATTGCTCTTGCCCTTGTAGCTCTCGGGTTTCGATATGCCCATGTATTACAGATCTCGTCTCGGCTCTGTGTGGACGGGTTTCCTGTACATCCCTCAGCATATTTTGAGACAGGGGGAGATGCTGTCAGAATTAGATCGGGAGGCTGTGTCATGCCATGCCTTTCCGGTTATTCCAATCGACCCACTAAATCACGGGACTCTGTCATACGTTACAACGTGAGCTCCGATTATCTCGCTAGGGAAATAGAACATTGAATGCCTTAAAGGATAATAGTGCCCCAATCCTTTTAGGCCCTTTGGTCCACAGTTGTGCCGGTTTTCCCTAAAGCCTTCATGTACACACTGCGGTATCAAAATGAGTCAAAACTAATTGGCAAAGTGTTTCACTACCCACTGTTGGGTCCGGGCCACCATTTTTGATATGCCCGTATGTCTTGGAACCCGTCTCAGCCCACTATGGATGGGTCTCCTATATCTCATCCCGACATATTCTGGAGTAGGGGGAAATGTTGTCGAAATTTCGTTAGGAATCTATGATTTAGTCCCGTATCATGCTTCTCGAATTTCCTCCTCGGTTTCCGCCGCCATGGTGGTAAACGGCCTCACAACTACTCGCACTGAATTATGAGAGTTGAATACCCAACCAAAAGGGGAAATAAATCATTAACAAATGCCATCCTTTGGCATACATTGTCTCAGTGACATACGAAGCCGTCGGAGCGTAGTCATGCTGGTTTTCATAAACCTATATGCATGTGCTACAATAATAGAGGTGGTTCAACAAATAAAATGGCAAGCATCTATCGATGACCAGCCCTCGGGATTCTCCACCAATCATGAGGTGACTGACTCTTCAGAGTTCGTCTCGACTCTTAGTGGACGAACCTCCTATACCCTCCCCAATACTCTTCGGGACAGGGGAGGTGCTATCGAAACTTTCTTTGAGCTTGTTGAATAAGCATGGGAATAAATGATTAAATAAGGTGACAATTAATTAAATAACATCAAAAGCCAAATTCTACCCTTAATCCTCCAATAAAAAGAATAAACCGCTATACGCTCCATACTCGTTGTTGGGTTCAGTGCCCTCCCTCGTTGTCTTTGTCTAAGTTTGATTCATTACAAGTCTATTGAATTGGTTCAACTATGCTTCAATATGCATGATAATGTTCTTAATGGTCCCAGGCCATGCTCATCATGAAAAGGCTCTCTTGTGTACAAGGCACTCAGCCAAGTTGAAAGTAACTCAAGGTCCAAAGGCATAGATATGCAAGTTCAAGAAGGCTGCATCAACCTCACAGCCAAGCTGCTTCGACCTCAGCCCCACTGCTCACAGAAAGAAGAAAAGCCCAAATGGGCTTCAGACTGCATCGACCCCTTGGTACAGATGCATCGACGCCTTCAACCTCCAGCCAAGTCAACTCTAGTCAAACTTGACCATAGTCAAAGCTCCAGCAAACCTTATTTCTAGTCAAAGTCAACTCTGGTCAAGCTCAGTCAAGTCAAGTGTGAGCACTCGAGCTATCAAGCAATAGAGGTAAAAAATTCTTCAATGGTGATATATGGCTTACAGTAGTGACAAATGAACCATAACGGTGACAAATAGTGCTTAAGGGTGACAAATGAAGTGCTAGTGGTGATAAATAGCTTAACGCGATGGCTGAAGGCTATTTGAAAATTGGCTAAGGCGATGGCACCCAGCATTAAGGGTGACAAATGGATATGTAAGGGTGACAAATGGGAGTTAAGGTTGACAAATAACTCCCTAAGGATGAAAAATGGCTTGCGAAGTTCAAATCTGCAAAATCAACATCGTTAAGTCAACGCAACGTCCTTGTGCATCAACGTAGTGAAGCAGAAGCACCTCCTGTTCCAGCCACAGTCAGCAAGAGTGTAAGACAAGTGATAAAGGCGATGGCTCCTCTAGATTAAGGGTGACAAATGGGTGGTCAGTGGTAACAAATGGAAGGTAAGGCCAACAAATAGCTTGCTAAAGGTGTAAAATAGGTGGCCAGGCTAAAAACAAAGAAAATGAAGAAGGGCGACGGCTATTGAAGACTAAGGGTGACAAATGGCTTGCTAAGGCAGACAAATAGGTATTAAGGGTGAAAAATAGCTAGGCAAGACTGACAAATAGCTAACGCCTCCTTCAACTACCTTGGTCTTCTTGACTAAGCTTGGATTCAATTGATCAAGCTCGGGTCTCAGACAACAAAGCTCAGATTTCATACAAATGAGCTCAACCTTCTCAACCAAGCTCGGTCTTCCTTAACTGAAGATCGGATCAAGCTCAGTCTTCATGCTCTAGCTCGGATCAAGCTCGATCCTCATACACTAGCTCAAATGGCAAGCACTCCAAGCTCGGTCGTCATGCTCTAGCTCGGATCAAGCTTGATCTAGCAAAGCTCTGAGCCACTCTGGCGAGCACCTTGAGCAATAGTGCCGAGCATTCCAACTCTTCTGAGCACCCATGAGCACTCGAGAGCACCTCTGAGCACTCACTTCTGAGCACCCTCGGAGACAGAAGGAGTTCGTCAAGTAAAGGAGATTCAAAAAAGAAGGATGAATGGAGAAGATTCCTAGGAGCACACAAATGTCCCTATCATTATAAGTGTCCAGAGCAACCCTTTACTCCAGATATCTGTCAGTACAGCAGCCACCAACAAGGTTGGTATCTGAAGAGAAGATCTCTCTGAATAAGAGGACGTCCTCTCGGCTATTGCAAATTAAGATGTTGTAGGCTCCTGGTCAAACATCCCTTGCTTATCATTTAAAATTGCCAAGCTTGCAGGGAAAGTTTCTGCCTCACACCTTTGTGATCAAACAGAAAGTGGGGAGTGAGAACCGCGCAACGAATGCGCTCAGTAGGAGGATATCATTGCTGTCCACCATCCAAGTGGAGGTCATTCGGTTTGAGAGAATCAAGAATGAGTACTCTGACTGCCCTGACTTTGGGCACATTCACACCACATTGTCTACCCAATCCATCCGAGAGCATGAGGGTTTCATCCTAGAGGATGGGTTCCTCTTCAAAGGGCCAAAGTATTGCATACCACGGACCTCACTCCGTGATTTCTTAGTCTGGGAGTTGCATGCGGGAGGCCTAGCTAACCATTTTGGGGTGCATAAAATCATTGCTTTAGTTGAGGGCCAATTTTATTGGCCGAGTCTTAAGAGGGATGTGGCCAAGATTGTGGGACAGTGTCGCACATGCGCGTCAGCCAAATAGGTGAAGCAAAATGCCAGTCTTTATACCCCCCTCCCCGTCCTTGATCGTCCATGGCAAGACTTAAGCATGGACTTCGTTTTAGGCCTACCAAAACTCAAAAAAAGTATGATTAGATCTTTGTGGTAGTTGACAGATTTTCTAAGATGGCCCACTTCATCCCATGCTCTAAAACCTCAGATGCTTCCTGGGTGGCCCGATTGTTCTTCGATGAGGTTGTTCACCTCCATGGGTTGCCCAAAACCATAGTCTCTGATAGGGATGTAAAGTTCACCAGCTATTTTTTGAAGACCCTTTGGCATTTGATGGGTCCCCTCCTCAAATTTTTCACAGCCTATCACCCTCAAACTGATGGCCAAATAGAGCTCATCAATCGGAGTCTTGGGAACCTCCTCCGGTGTCTTGTCGAGGATCATCCAGGAAATTGGGATCTCATTCTATCCCAGGCTGAGTTTACATACAATAACTCTGTTAATAAGTCTATAGGGATGAGTCCATTTGAAGCTGTGCAAACCTAGAAAACCCTCAGACCTCATTCCCCTTCCCCAGCATGCTAGAGTGTCTATTTCGACTGAGTCATTTGCCCAACACATTAGAGAATTTCATGAGGAGATACGGAAGCACATCAACAAGAACAACAATATTTATAAAAGGCAGGCTGACTCTCATCGGTGTCACCAAGAATTCTGTGCAAGTTCTGAGGTGCATCGGCACTAATGCTTATGAGTTAGACCTCCCCGAGGAGTACGGAGTGAGCCCCAAATTCAATGTGGTAGACCTAGCACCATACAAGGGTCCCACAATGGCACCCAGTGAGGATATTGAGCCCATTCCCTCCCTTGAGAGAACACCCACCCTTGAGAGAAAACCACCAGCCTAGAGAGCCCAGCATGAGCAGATTGAGCAGATGTTGGATGAATAGGTTAGTGCCACCAGGAGCAAGGCGTTTGAACGCTACCTCATCAGGTGGAAGGATCGGCCTCCTTTGGAGGACTCGTGGGTGAGTCGGGAAGACCTCCAGTAGCTGGACCCTGACCTTCTAGAGTAGTACCATAGCAGAATGGATCCCTACTCGATAGAGTTGAGGTCTTCGCAACCCATAGGATTTGATGGATGCATCACCCACGACTCCCTCTGGCTTGGGTCGTCACTTCACCCTGGAGATGTGTGAGCTTAGGTATCACTCCATGTGGGCCCCATTATGCATTTTGATCATTTATTTGAGTCATTTTGATGTATTTTTCCTTTTATTTGAGTCATGTCCCTAGGTCTTAGAGTCATTTCCCTCGAAATTCAAAATAAAGCACAAGGGGAAAGGAAGAGGGGAACTCACTCGAATAGATAAGGGAACCGCTGACGCATCTCGTCCTCACGCTCCCAAGACGCCTCGCCACCAGAGTGCCACTGCCACACCACCTTAACCAAGGGAATAACTTTGTTCCACAGGTGCTGCTCTCGTTGATCCTCAATACGGATGGGAAACTCCGGAAGAGACAGATTGGGAGTCACCTTGGGCCAAATAGAATCCTCCAAAATATGAGAGTCATCAGGCATGTACTTTCGCAACATCGAGACATGAAACACGTCATGCACCGACGCCAATTCCGGGGGTAACTGCAACCGATACGCAACCTCGCCAATGCGCTCTATAATGAGAAAAGGTCCAATATAGCGGGGACTAAACTTCCCACACCTGCCAAAGCGCATCACCCCCTTCATTGGAGAAACTCTCAAGAATACCTGATCACCAACAGCAAAATGGAGGGGCTGCCTACTCCGATCGGTATAGCTCTTCTACCGACTCTGAGCTGCCAACATGTTCTGACGGACCAAATGCACCACATTCATACACTGCTGTACCAGCTCTGGTCCCGTCATAACATGCTTTCCAACCTCAAACCAATCGAGTGGAGTATGACACAGTCGCCCATACAACGCCTCATAGGGAGCCATCCCAATGCTCGAATGATAGTTGTTGTTGTAGGCGAACTCCACCAATGGTAGATGGTGAATCCAACTCCCCTGCCACTCCAGGCAACATGACCTCAACATGTCCTCTAACGTTTGGCTGGTCCTCTCTGACTGACCGTCTGACTAAGGATGATAGGCTGAGCTAAAAGCTAACTCGGTGCCTAGAGCTCTCTGGAAACTCCTCTAGAAACCAGATGTAAAATGCGGATCCCAATCTGACACAATGAAAATGGGGATTCCATGCAAAGGTACGATCTGTTCTACATAAAGACGTGCCAGCTTGGGCACACTCTAGCCGACTCTGACTGGTAATAGCTGAGCCGTCTTTGCCAGCCTATCCACAATCAACCAGATGTTGTCATGCCCACTCGGAGTCCTCGGCAATCCCACTACAAAATCCATGCTCACGTGGTCCCATTTCCACACAGGAACCTCCAAGGGCTAAAGCACACCTCCAGGTCGTTGGTACTCCGCCTTCACTTGCTGATAGGTCAGGCACCTGGCCACGAATTCAGCAACATCTCTCTTCATACCAGACCACCAGAACTGTCTCCTCAAATTTTGATGTTTCTTTGTCGCACCCGGATGCACAGTGTACCTACTCCCATGAGCCTCTAGTAACACCGTACACCTCACCTGCTCCTCGATTGGGACGTACAGCCTGCCTCAGAACCTCACAGCACTATCCTCGTCGAGCTCCACAGCGGCCATAGCCAAAATTTGGGGCAACTCAAGGTCTGCATGCTGAGCCTCTGTCACCTAACGACGGATGGCTGGGGTGACAGTCAAGCTAGCAAGCACGGTCGACCCTGTCTCTCAGGGAACCTTGAGCCTAAAAGTCACTTCCGGCACTTGTTCCCTGAGCCTCCATTTCCTCAACATCATAGCACTGACCACGACCTTCCTGCTCAAGGCATCGGCAATGACATTCATCCTGCCCAACTGATAAGACAGGGTGAAGTCATAATCCTTCATATACTCCATTCATCTCCTCTGCCTGAGGTTAAGGTCCTTTTGAGAATTTCCTATATGCTCCTACATGTTTCTATATGTTTCTATATGCTGACAAATGACATGAATGGCCCTTTCAGGTGCGTTGGACACCGTACGGGGATAAGGATCATGCAGGGCAGCCGTGGGTGGAGGCTTCCCTGGCCGACAGAGGACGGGACATCTGGCTTCATTGTATCAACGCGATCGAGCCACTTCACTATTGCTTGATCATGAGGACTCGGGGAGTACATCTACCCGCAGTGAGATTCCCACACAGACATGATGAGCACCCAGGAAAATCTGCCAAAGGGATTGGCAGCGATATTGATTGGAGCGACTGAGCTAGGAAGTATATCCAAGATTGGAAACAAAAGGGCAAGGCCATAAAAGAATGAGCCGATAGTGATGAGGCATACTTGAAAGCCTTCAACCGTCGGTACGGCAGCCAGTTCTTCAGCGATACCCGACGACCGGTATGAATGCTAAACTCAATACTTTTGTTTTATATGAATGAATGACTCTTATGCATGACACTTGCTTCTAAATGCAGCTGGACCCACAAGGGCGCATCGCTGAGCTTGAGGGACTACTCCACGCCACTGTGCAACAGTGGGATGAGTACCGAGCAGCTCTGGAGCTTCTGGTGAGCTATCTTTAGACGTAAAAATGAAATGCTTATGCAACTAGACTGACTTTTGAAAATGCAGCTAGCCGAGGGAGCCGAGAGAACAGGACCAGATGCACCATCCTCCTCTACACAGCCAGCCGGGGGATGGGCCGAGCAAGATGCGGATTTTACCCGAGCCATAGCTCGAGCCGAGGAGGCCAAAGCTACCCTCGTGGAGCGAGTAAGAAACCAAACTTTCCTAAAATGCTTTATGATTTATGCATGCACCTAGACTGACCATGATTCGAATGCAATATGCAGGCGAGAGAACTAACCGTAGCATTGGCTGCGGCAGAGTGAGCCCAAGCAGAAGCAGCAGAGGTGCCCCATCTCTAGGAAGAGGTCGAGTGACTCCAGGGGGAGGTGACCCGACTGAGTGGAGAGGTAGCGGACATAGCGCGGTACCAGACAGAGGCTCGTGAGGCACGACTTTAGGTCCACGACTTGAGGATCGAGCTCTGGACCATGGAGCGGACCGTCTGGCTGATGGGCCGAGCACCTGAGCGGAGTGCATCTCGGAGCGGCGTAGCAGGAGGCTCATGGAGCGCGGCACTGAGTGCATCGGTGGGAGACCACTTGGCTAGCTCTTCCGGTCGTTGGAGGAATGAGGAGGCGGAGCGAAGACGCCAACGGGAAGAGGAGCATAGTGCCATGGAGCCACCGCCAAAGTGGCATGAGGGCACCGGGGATAGTGGCGGCCCGGGAGATAGACCGACCGAGTGATACTTTTTTTGTTTTGGTTTTTCTTGTTGCTTTGTTTTGGCTTTGTTCTTTTATCTATTTTTTCCTTTTTTTGTTATTTTTGGATGTGACAATTAAAACATGATGAAATGAAGAAAATTTTGGTTTTGTGAAAAATGTGAAATGTGAATGTGTGGATGTGAATGTGAATGTGAATGTGTGGATGTGAATGCAAATGTGTGAATGTGTGGATGTGAGTGGTTATGCAAATGGACGATTGGGTGTGTGATTGTGAATGTGAATGTGATTTGGGAATGTATGATTGTGAATGTGAATATGAATAGGTTAATAAATATAGAACTGAGCAATAGACATGTGTGGAGCAACTTTTGAAGTCAATCTTGGAAAAGATGGTGGCCCCACTCATCATGTCAAGCATATCATCAAGACGGGGAATGGGAAATCTGTACTTAACAGTGATTTTATTGATGGCGCGGCTGTCAACACACATCCGCCAGGTACCATCTTTCTTAGGTGTGAGCAAGGCAGGGACAGCACATGGACTTTTGCTTACCCTGAGGAAGCCTTTTTGAATAAGGTCCTCGACAATTCTTTGGAACTCAGTATGTTCCTTGGGGTTCAATCTGTAATGGGGAAGGTTGGGTAGGGTGGACCCAGAGACAAGGTCAATGGAGTGTTGTACATCACGCATGGGAGGGAGTCTAGATGACAAGTCCTCAGGGAAGATGAATTGGAAGTCCTACAAAATTGTCTAGACTTCAGGTGGGACTGAGGCTTGGGACTCCTCGAGGGTGATGGTGATGACAACAGCCCAGACAGGGGCACCCTTGACAACCTCTCTATTCAGCTCACGAACACCTAGGAAGTTAAGACGCCTAACTGGGTCATGCTCATCTTTAGGGGCCTTAAGAGCGGGTGTGATAGGTGTAGGAGAAGAGGGAATGAGAGGTTTCCCTTCATTGAGAGTTTGGGGTCTCTCTTGAACCTTGGGGGTCCCAGTGGGGGTGGAGGTGGAGCTCTTACCCGGGGTCACCTTTGGGGATGTCAAGTACAACTGAATCTTCTTCCCGTCGTGGGAGAATGAACACTGATTGGACCGACCAAATGTAGTAAGGTCTACGTCATAGATCCATGGTTGTCCTAAGATGATGCTCTTGACCTTCATTGGCACTACATCGCATAAAATCTGTCCTTGGTAGGACTGGAATTGAATGGGAATGACACATGTAGTGGTGACTCGGATAGACGTGTCGTCAACCCAAGCCACGTTGTATGTCTTAGGATGAGGATGTGTAGGTAGACCTAGATGGAAGATAATGTTTGAAGAGATTGCATTGATACAGCTCCTATTGTCAAAGATCACCTTGCAGGGTTGGGATTTCACCATGATGTAAGTTTGGAAGATGGAGGTTCAATGCCAGTCGTCCTCCTGGGGGTGTGTTAGGATGCAGTGAACTGCACCCAATCTGCCCTGGCTAGAACTCTCGACAATATCTCCCACTTGCATATACTCGACATGCGTGCTATCAAATCCTACATCTAATTCCTCAAACTAGACGATGAGGTCAGGGTCGGCCATATACCTCTCAATGGATTCTCCTTCCTGAAGTGGAAGCTCCACAGGCTGGGGTCAGTGATAACCAAGGCTCGGGTGGGAAAATTGGTGGTGACATGTCCTGGGTTATGGCACCTAAAGCAGCGAACTCCCGAGACAGGGCCTAGTTGGGAGGTGCTTGGAAGGACTCCATTTCCTTTGTCAGCTCTCCTATCAGTTGGTGGAGTGTACTCCAGCCTGGGCATGGCAGCAGGTGCAGGTAAGGGGTTCCTTACGACAGGGGCAGTAGGGGCAACGGCCCGAAGTAGGGTAGCCGTAGGGACATAAGAAGTGGAGGGGCCAGCTCTCTCAGTGTAACGGACCATGGGGTTCCGAGGCTCAGGTTAGCGGTAGGTGGGAACCCGAGGTGGGGCCACCCTTTGAAACCGCTCCACATCTCGAGCAACCTAGTAGGCATGCTCGAGGGTGTTAACCTCTCGCAAGAAAAGTTCCCGTTGGATGCTCTCGTGGCACAGTCCTTCAAGGACTGCGTCGACGCAGCAAACACATGGCGTCGACGCAACCAGGCAGCAGAAGAAGCCAGTCACTCAAGTTTTCAACAACAGTGCCAGCAAGATCGAGAAAAATCAAGGTAGGTGATGTAAAGCTAAGGTACTGCTTGGTGCACAGAAATCGAGGCAGCTAGATGCACAAAAATCAAGGGTGCTGATCCAGAAGAGTGAAAATGAAAAGATAAAGGAAAGTGGAGTTCGCTCGCTTGTTCTAGCATGTGAAAAATCAAGGCAGATAAACAATCAAGTAAGGGTGACAAATAGCCATACACAGGTGACAAATACATGTTAAGGCTGACAAATAGGTTAGGCTGACAAATAGGTTGGTTGAGGTGAAAATAGATTGGCACGAGAGAAGAAGAGCTAAGAAGAAGAAAACCTGAAGCGGAGTCGACTCCAAATGACAATGGAGTCGACGCAGTCACGTTGAGCTCTCAACGAATAACAAAGGTGACAGAAGGTGACGGCTCCCAGCACATAGTGGTGACAAATGGGTGGTCAGTGGTGATAAATAGAAGATAAGGCCAACAAATAGCTTGGTAAAGGTGTAAATGACTTGCAGAGCTGTAAAATGGGTTGTGGAGCTGAAACATGCAAAATCAACAGCGTTACGTCAACACAATCAACAGAAACGACTCAAATATGTACAAGGCTGATAAAACAAGTCAAAGGCGACTGCTATTGAAGCACAAGGGTGACAAATAGCACCTTAAAGGTGAAAAATAGCCAATAGCAGTGAAAAATAGATGTTATTAGTGACAAATGGCCGATGACAGTGAGAAATAGCTCACAAAGGTGATAAAAGGCGAACAAAGGAAACAAATGTCAAGCAAGGGTGACAAATGGCTGCTAAAGGTGAAAAATGAATATCAAGTGAGAAAAATGGCGAACAAAAGAATGCCAGCTGCGTCAACGCACCCGCCCTCTTATGTCAACACATCTCAAACCAGAGCAGAAGAAATTCAAGACATGCAAGAAGTCAACGGTCTTCAGTAGCACCAGCTAAAGGGGTTAACGCACTAGCCTCCTACGTCAATGCCATGAACGCAAGCTCGCCAAGAACTGCTGTCCCCATGTGGCTGCATCGACGCAAGAGCCTTGCTATGTCGACACCATTGAAGGCTTCTTTATGTTAAACCTATAATGATTTTGTGGACTTCCAGAGTATTAAAAATGGAACTGTAAACCTCCAACTTCATAGTTTTTGAGGTCTAGAAAAGATTCCAAGAAAAGTCAACTGTCCTTGTCATCATAAGATTACTAGATCAGCCCTTTTGGATAGAAGAGCTGTCAGTTTACACATTTGGGAAAGGTCACCTATCAAGGCAATCTTCTTTTTGCTTCCAGCCAATCAAAAATGAGTATGCAGATCTGCAAGGACCAAAGGACACATTTCCTACTGTAAGCCAATGAAGATCAAGATGCTATAGATCCAAGAACCTTAATGTTTATTCTGACCAATCAGCGAGGAGGTTCATTTCAAAGAAGTCTTATTTTTCTCCAGCTAGTCAAAAAGTAGCCACTTGGAGGGAACTTGCTACCCTCTTCCTCTATAAATAGAATGACCCTTCCACCTGGGAAGAGTTGGCCGTGCATGCTTCAAGGTTATATCCTTTAGCTCATCCCCAAGAGAAAAGAGAAGGAAGAAGAGAAGAGAAGAAACTACAGAAAAGTGGATTCACCTGTCAAAACAAGCAGTGGTTTAGAAAAGGAGAATTTGGTCCAAGCACAGATGTAACCACGGAGCAAGCAGGTACCTCCTCCTTACCCTCAACCACCACTGAACCAACCCAAGAAGCAGCTCCCATCCAAACTCAACCCAGTCTGGAACCAGTCACTAGAGAAGAACGTCCAGTCAGGTACAACCCTGATCATGAAAATGATGAACACAACCCTTCTCAAGAAGAATTGGACACTGCCCTGAAGCGGATTGATGCAGCTTTTCAGGATTTTGCTACTAGTACACACATTGAGGGGGAGCCTTTACTGCACAGGATGCCCATATTGAGGGGGAGCAGCCCTGTGAGCAAGAAATGCAAAATGTCTGGGAATCAGCGAGGGCTGAAGTATCTTCCTCATGGATGCATGTTGAAGTCCACCCACCATTCCTTTCCAGACCCTCTACTTCCTCTGAGATTCAGATGCTCCTAGATGAACTTGCTCAAATAAAATATTCTCTTCAAGATTTTTATGAACAGCTGAATGGGACAATTGAAGAAATTGAGAAAATTGTTAGAGTCCCATAGTGATATTGAGCAAAAATTGGTTGCTGCTCAGTATGACATGTCTGCCAGCTATGAAGCAAACCATCGAGCAGCCAAAGAGCTTGAAAAATAGATGCTGATAGCTCTTAGCAATATCATTGAATCATTTACCACACAGTATGTTGACTTTGTCCGGATGAAGAACCATCTTCTGTCATTCTCCAGTTCTCAACAGATTACCATAAATTAGGTCAGGAACACAACAACTACTAATCCATGGTTGACTAAAATCAAACAAAATGTTGATGATTAGTTACAAAGATAGTGCTAGGACATTGCTGAAGTCAAAACCACTGCCGAGACCAACCAAAATCTACTCATTATTCTTTTGGCCCAAGTTCAAACACATGCTAACCGTCTCACCAAAGCACCACCTCCTCACATCACTATTACAACCTCAAGCATCCCCTCACCTTGTTTCTCTCCCTCTCCAATACCCTCTCCTCAACCGGCTCCAGACCCATCAACCTCTATTACTCCTCTAGCTTCTCTACCTTTTTCTCCACAAATAGCTCCACTGGACTAACCTGGTCCTTATTATCCTCTCCTCTCAGGAGCAAGCTAGTCCTTCCAACCTTCTACCTATTTCACCACTAGTTGTTGACGGATCAGACAAGGATCTAGAGGGGGGTGAATAGATCTACCTCAAATTTAAATAGCTACTCAAACTAAAGAGTAAGTGCAGCATTTAAAGAATTGTTAATCAAGGAAAACCACTAAGATGGTATGAGTTAACTATTAGAATGTTGACAAAGAGAGGCAGACAATAAGTGAGAGCTTCAAACGTAAGTAAAAGATGAAGGAATTTTAGATTAACTCTCAGTGATGGAAAAGCATGATGAGCTATTACAATTCAAATCAATAATCAGTCAGACATCCAGGTATGGTACTTGACCGAGGTTCGATCAGAGATCTCCTCACGTAAGAGATGGATTTCCAGATAGGCGTAACCTATCTTTTCAGCCACATGTTTTTATATACCTACTGAATGAGGGACTTAGGCATGAATATTAGATGAATGAATTAGACAATTACACACATGGTTTCACTTGAAGTGCTCCTAAGCATTCATCTAGTTGACGAGCAAAATAGAACAGTAAACTTACAGAAACAAATTCAACACACAGGAGACAAAAGATTTTTAGGTGGTTCGATCTCAAGCTCGAGGTCTATGTCCACCCCTTACTCAATCGAGTAAGGCTTCCGCAGCCTAACAACTTGAGAATAGCTAATCCACAGCTTTGGGGATAAAAATCCCTATAGACCGCTGAGCTTCACAGCTTGTTGTCCGAGATTTAGACCTCGCCTGCTGAGCACCACAGCTTGCTCAGCGGATTCACAGCTTATAGAGAAATTGAAAGGAAAACTAAGAAAATGAAGAAAGACTATAACAGAAATGAAGAATCTAGCACCAATGCAGCAGTTTGACTCTGGATCTGATCCTGAAGTCAGTACAGAGCAGAAGCACTCAGCCTCACTTCACTCTCAGACTAGCTTCAACGATGCTCTATTTTCTTTCTCACAACTTCAGACTCTTCTCTCTTTCTTGCTAACCTGCTCTCTGATCCTCTTCTACTCTCCTCTTTCTGCTCGTATGCTTCTCTCTTGTATATTGCCACTCTTCTGATTCTGAGCTCTAGAGTCCCCTTTTTATAGAGCACGAATCCTGGGATCCTCGAGCTCACGAATTGGGCTTGTGGAGAGCGCATTCCCTCCCAATTCGAGAGTCCATGTGTCACAATCTGATGGTACGATGATCCACGTGACAGGTTTCCAGAACAGTCTCTCGCCTTGGATCATGTGCCCCTCATTGGCTTTACTTAAGTTTCACGTGCAGTCAGCCTTCATGTATCCCACGTGTTAGAGCAAGAATCTAGGTTAATAACACAATAACACAGAAGGATCATTAGTCATAAAGCAGGTAAATGTAATTAAGCCCAATATCAGTCCTAAGTGTATTATTCAGATTTGGCTATGACAAAGGACTACACACACTCCTACAAACATCAATGCGAAATGAAGATGCATTAGCCTGTAAGACTAACTGATGCAATAAATCTGAATAGAAGCATCGACCTCTATTAGTGACACAGGTAGACCTTGAAAGAGGTCCATCGACCTATTTTCATAGTGAATACACAAGGTACATCGACCTTGATGGAGATGACCTCTATTGCACAGACCTAATGCTTCAGAGATGAATGGGCTAGCATCAACCTTCCAAACATGCATCGACCTTAGCTGCAGTTGCTAGGTCACTAGCATCGACCTTACTCCAACCGCCAGGTTGCAAGCATCAGCCTGTGTATAATGTGCATTGACCTTACAGTGTGTGATATAAAAGTTGCATCGACCTGATAATGCATTCTGACAAAGATGCATCGACCTATAAGTTGAGCGCTGCAAATGTGCATTGACCTTTAAGATAGACGTTGCATATGTACATCAACCTTTAAGATCGACGCTGGATATGTGCATCGACCTTTAAGATAGACGCTACATATGTGCATCGACCTTTAAGATAGACAGTGCATATGTGCATCGACCTGGTAGCTCAGAGAGATGGAAGATGCATTGACCTTATTTCTCAAGAGAAATGCATATGCACTGACTTTCTAGACTAAGTGTTGTCATGTGCATCGACCCGCATATCTCAATGTATGAGAGTGCATCAACCTTTCAATGCACCCGAATAAACAAGCATCAACCTGAAAATGACTAGAGACTCAATCTGACTTAAGCGATACTACAAGATAATAACTGTCTGTTACTACATCAAAACTTAGACAGTTGTCAGCATCAAAACCATCATCAAATCCAGAGGAGACACAACATCCATCTTTATCTCATTACCCCAGCTTATGCTCCAGGGGTTCCCAAACTTTTGCTAGAAGCCGCGGTCCTACTTTTGGACGTTCCTCTGCTTCTAAGGGGGCAATAGACGGCTTTGAAGGAAGTAGCAGCTCTTGCCCGACATGGCACCATGCATTCGCCTCTGCAATAGGCAGTCGAGGAAGCTATGGAATCTTCTCAGGGTGGGCTTGAAATTGGGTGGAGGCTGAGTAGTCGAGTGGAGAGCTCTTCTGACAACTCGTCCACTACCTCCGAAGAGCAAGTGGATTATGGCTATTCTGACGACGAGGGGGCCACTGAGACTACTGGAAAAAGCCCTCCAACCTTTAATCCCTTAACAACTAGGCTACCCATGTTTTGCCTGTCGTGACTTATTCTTCAGGTTCCTAGCATTGAGGAAGCCCTTTCGAAGGTGACTGGTGAGACTAGTGTCGAGGAGCACCCTGTCGAGCTTGTTGCTCAGTCAATGGTGCAAGACTTAGCGGCTGTTGAGGTGAACCATGCTACCTGACTTCTTCATTTTTCTTATTTGACGTGTATGATTATCTAACCCTCCCTTGCTTGTCTTGGACTTTTAGATGTCATCCATTCCTACTGAGACACCACCTCTGGTAGTTAGCAGTGCTCCCTCGACCGAGGTATCAAGCTCTCAATCTGCCGTGGCTACGACCTCAGGAGATTTTGTGACTATGCAGTGGCCTGTGGCTGTTAGGATTCTTCCACTCTTTAAAGGATGCCCTAGTTTTGTCACTCACGAGTGCTTGCTTTCTGTTCGACTTCCGACTCTGTGCCTTCCAAAGAGATGGCAGTGGAGGCCCTCTCTTGTTTAAGTGACATCCGGGCATTCCTTCCTTTTCTTCCTCTGATATCTTTCTTCCGAGTCTCCCAAGCCAACAGGGTCAGTCATCCCGTTGTCTGAGCTAGTTTCTACACTGGGTAGAGTCAGTGGCTTGGCTTATGAGTGCTAGATGAGTCAGTCGAGTAATCAAATCGTGCCATAGTACCAGTGGATGTACTCTTTTATTTTTGATATGGGTTGCATTGGCTACGGCCTATCTGATGTACAAAGAAACATTAATGAAAAGAAAAGGAAAGTTGTTATTGCCATATGTTGCTTACATTTTTTAGGAAAGTTCAGAAATAGAACTTCATAATGTTGTTGTATTCCATGTCCGAGGGATAAGCGCTCCTTCCATGGTGGATAGTCGATATGCTCCTTTCCCGAGCATCTTGACCACTCGATAGGGGCCTCCCCAATTAGGGACTAGCTTTCCCCCCGCCTCCAATGGTCGAGAGACTTCAGCTTTCCTTAAGATGAAATCTCCCGCTTGGAAGTGTCTATCTTAGACTTTGGTGTTGTAATATCGAGTGAGGGGCCACTGATATTCCGTGGCTCTGATGCTTGCAATCTCTCATATCTCACTCGCCATGTCGAGATTCTCGAGCAATTTTTGCTCGTTTGCCTCAGGCGAGAAGTTGATGACTCAAAGAGATGGGCTGCCAACCTAGAAAGGAATCATGACATCTGTGCCATACACCAACTAGAAGGGGGTCTCACCGGTGGCGATTCTCGGAAAGGTTCGAAGTGACCATAGTATGCTTGGCAATCCCTCGAGCCAACTACCCTTGGCTTTGCCGAGCCTAGCCTTAATGCCTTTCAATATAATTTTGTTGGCATTTTCGACTAGCTCATTGGCCTAGAGATGGGCTACTGAAGCGAGGTGATTACAAATATGTAGGTCGACACATTTGTTCTTAAAATAATGAGAATCAAATTGCTAACCATTATCGCTCACAATCACTCAGGGGATACCAAAACGACAAATGATCTACTTCCAAATAAAACTCTGTATTACTGACTCGGTGATCCTAGTGGTGGCTTCGGCTTCGATCCACTTGGTAAAATAGTCGATGGTGACGATGACGAACTTCTTCTAGGCCTGAGTGATGTGACACAACCTAGGGATGGAAACAACTAGGCCAATACGCCTTGGACCTATGACTTGCGAGCAAGCAACTTTGACGGCAGAATCACTTTGCGAGCTCACTCGCGTAGCGCACACTAGTGCCCGTAGGCAACTCGGTGATGGTGGAGAGGGTCTGTGACGGGACCTCGCTATTTCGGGGATTGGCTAGCTTCAGGCTAAACCCCCAAGAACTTGGGATGCCCAATCCGACGGGCGGCTAGCACGCCGAAGGCGTGGGTTGTAGGGTCTCTCTCACAACTCACTCTGTGGTAGCACTCAATTTGATAAGAATTCAGGACTGGGCACTCTCTCACCGTCTGACGGAGCTAAGAGACAATACTAATTAAGTAAGATAAACTAGAAAAGAGAGGGGGGTAGAAGTTCACCTGATCAGCGTGAAGATGTTGATCCTGACCGGAGATGATGACGAGCGGGGAGGCGTGGGTATGCACCCGTATCATCAAAGAACTTCTGATCATCGGACATTGAGTCCATCTCTTTTCTAAGCTCTTTTCCATCTTCTTCAAGTTTAGAAATCTTAGTCACAAGAGCTTCATTTTCCTCTCTTAAGGAAGCAATCTGTTCCTTATGCATGTCCACATCAAACATCATACATTCATATACTTTTTCAAGTTTGGCACATATTTCACAAGAAGATTCATGAGCATTACTTTTAAGAATCTTTCTCAGCTTTTTATTTTCTGATCTGGTTTTCTTATACTGTTCAGCTAGATTCACATAAGCATCCATGAGTTCATCAATTGTAAAATCTTCTGGTTCGGAGCTTACTTGAGATGTCGTGGTGCCTGGCTGGTCATCATTGTCACCCATCAAGTAGTTGAACTTCTCTTGCTTTTTGTGGATGCTGATCAAGCCATCCAAGACTTCTTTGGCTGAGCTACAACTGAGTACAAGTGGAGCTGCATTAGCGTCTACTGCAACTTTCATCAAGTTTAAAGCAGTGATATTGTCAGCATGTCTGGACTTGTGTTTATTAGTCCATTTGTCTTTATTTGCTAGCAATCTGGAAGGACCATTGGTAATAATTCTCTAGAGGTTAGGATCACGTGAGGTTATAAACCTGCACATTTTCCCTAGCCAGTCACTGAAATTAGAACCATCAAAGATTGGAATGGAAGGCACTGAAAACTGATCAACTGGGGAATGCATGATAGAGTTACACTTGGATCCTCTCAGCAGATCGTTGGATCTGTGAATGACAGAGCTAGGCTCTGATACCAACTGTTGGGTGAGATAGGTGCAACCGGATCTAGAAGGGGGGGTTGAATAGATCATGCTGATGGACAATGACCAATTAAAAGCTTCAGCTAATTTAGAACATAAGAGACAACCAGAGTGCACATGAGGCACTTAGACGTAAAGCATAGCAGAATGAGTAGATGGCTCAAATGAAAATGGCAAAGCACGGTCCTACAAACTTGAGTGTGTGATGGAGATAATTAAGATTGCATACGTCAAAACACGCACACCAGCCTGAGAATGGGGATAGAGAAGAGGGAGCAATCACACAAGGAAAAACCCACTGCACAGTGCGTTTTTAAGGTGGTTCAGTCTGTAAATCGACAGACCTACGTCCACCCCTCACCAAACCATTGACGCTTCTCCACACACTGCGAATGTCCCCGACCATAGACTAGAGAATACTCTCCGTCTGTTTACCTGCACACAAACTGACAGGGATGATTTTCCACGTGAGGATGAACTCCTCTCCACACACACACAGGACAAGTGCCACACACACACACAAAAATAAACAAACACAAAGCTGCAAGTGCAGCAACCACACTTGGGACAAACCCCAAGTTCACACAAGGCTGAACACAACTAGAGACTCACTTCCAATCTCTAAACAGAGTACCAGACACACACTAGAAATATTGGTTCAGAAAAGTAAAATGAAAACTCAAGCCAAGGTAGGAAGAAGGCAACGGTGGCTTCTGATCAATGTGATAAAGCACTGCAAAGCTTGGGGCTGACTACAAAGATGGGTTGCACTCCCATCAAACTTCTTCTTCCTTTTTCACCACTAGTTTAGCTTGAACAAGGGCTGGGCTACTTTCCCTCCTTCTTTTCTCTCTCACAGATGTTCTTCTTTGAATGCTCAATGGCGTGGCTCTCACTCTCTCTGGGCAGCTTCTACTGGGGTCCTTTGTTTCTTCCCCCATGTCCCCCGACTCCCCACTCCACTACAAGGCGGTGGCAATGGAGAAACAGGATGGGGGCAGCAACGGAGGTTGAGGAGGAGGAGGCACCGGCGGCTGGAGGCTACGGCAACGGCATCAGCAGCCGGTGACAACGGGGACAGCGGCGGCGGTAACTTGAACAGGTAAGTATTTTCCTCTTCTTCTTCTTCAGTTCTTCTTCTTTGGTTCTTCTTCTCCATTTTTTTTTCATTTACAGATGGAGATTGTGCTGGATCAGCCGATCCAGGGACGATCCCGGCCAATCTAGTCCATGAATTGGGACCGGGGGATTTGGATTGGATCGGCCTGACGCAATTGTGATCAGATCAGCCAATCCGGGCTGAGCAATCTGATGCTTCCATGGTTTGCAAGTATTTCAAACAGTTCCTGCAATAGAATTCTTCTTCTTCTACTACTACTTCTTCTCCTCCTCCTCCTCCTTCCATGGTTTCAAGCATTTCAAACAGTTCCTGCAATAGACTTCTTCTTAGGAAGGAAGATTGGTAATCTGAATCAGATTGGCTGGTCCCAACCCAATCCTAGTCGGCTGATCCCGATCCAATCCATTTAAGTCTTTGTTTAAGTTTAGAGGTTAGTATGGTTTTACATATTTTTATAAGGGTTTTTGTGCAAAACTCTAACCTATTTCCTCTCCTCTCATTGAGACTTTTGGGATCCTTGTTTCTTCCCCCATGTCCCCTGACCCCCCACTCCAGTACAAGGCCTGGCAACGGAGGACGAGGATGAAGGCAGCAATGGAGGTTGAGGAGGATGAGGCACCAGCATTTTTGTGCAAAACTCTAGCCTATTTCCTCTCCTCTCATCGAGACTTTCAGGATCCTTGTTTCTTCCCCCACCTCCCCCGATACAAGGCCGGTGGCGATGGAGGACGACAATGGAGGCAGTCATCGACAGAGGTTGAGGATGAGGCACCAGCGGCTGGTGGTTACGGTTTCATCTTATTCTTCTTCGCCGCCTTCATCTTCTTTTCTTCTTCTTCTTCGTCGTCTTCTTATTCTTCATCGTCTTCTTCTCCATTTTTTTTAATTTACAGGGTGGATATCGTGACAGATTGGTCGATCCAGGGACGATCCCGGCCAATCTGGTCCATGAATCAGGACTTCCCACTTTCCTAAAAAAAGTGCTCCACATTGATCTGTCACGTCGTCATTCACAACTTAAAGAAGATAGAAGACAAGATGGTACTGACAATGTGGAGAGGGTGTGACACAGGCAATCTATGGAATACATGCTTAAGGGTTCTGATCTAATGCCTGTCATGTGAAAGGGCACTGTAGATGACAAGAGCACTTAAATGTCATCTGTCAAGAATGCCAGGACCCAAGAGATTGTGTTTGCCTGTAAGTAGCTTTAGGTTTTGAACAGCAGACCAAGATCATCCACATGGCTCACAGAGATCATAAGCAAACTCCTGATTATCAACAGATTATCCTGAATTCCTGATGCAAACAATGTGCTCACCTGAACTTATCAGAGTGATAAGCCTTAACCAACTTTTCTTATGCTTCTTTGAGTAATACAAATTTGAAGGCAATGAAACAATCTTTCTATCTTTTCTGGTGCTATTATTGCATTTTAGGGTAGCAGATATCTTTCTTTTTTATTTGGCAATGGATGGTGGATTCTCAAAGAGCCTGAAGCAAACCCTTAGGGATTCAATCCCTAGCTAAGCCAAACCCCGAAACAGTGAGGTCCCACTTCGGACCCTCATCCCCATTGCCGGTTCGCCTACGGGCACTAGTGTGCGCTACGCAAGAGAGTCCGCTCGAGTGGAGTCACTGGTCTGCGCATTTGCTTGCTTGCTAGGTCCGAGGGTCTTCGGTCTTGTGACTACCACCCCCAAGGTGGTGTCACATCAGGCCCTCCCTTTATGGCTAACTTTCGGCCCTCTGTCTCTTATCCTCTGATCAATCTGTAGGAGCAAACTCAACCAGGAACCATGGAGGCGCCCATCCCGGATGGGCCAGCAGAGTCACCCGGGGGCGGCGACGCCGGCTTGGGGAAGTTGACGGCCTTGTTCGAGGTCCTGCAGTAGGAGGCAGCTGCGGAGGCCGCATCAACGGCTAGTGAGGTTCTGGAGGAGGGGGAGATAGCACCAGAAAATAGAATAGTTCTGGCAACCGAGGTAAAACGCGGCCTCCGGGACCTCTCCTATGCCTCCTTGGGGCTTGGGGCAACCCATCTTGATCGAGGTAAGGCTAATCCCTTTTTTATGTTTCAGGAGAAAGGGAGTCTCCCCGAGACGCACACCACCAAAGCCCGCAAGGCTGTTGCGAAGCGGAGGGGGGCAGTGGCCCCTGCAGAGGTTGACGAGTCGCAACTACTTTCCGCATCGGAGGTGGAGCGCTTAGTGTCGTTCTTGTAGTCAGGGAGCGGGCTAAAGCTCATGGTTCCTCTTCCACCTCCCCGACCACTCGTGACACCTGAGGAAGGCCGGCTCCTGGGGCAGACGCTTGCCAGCCTTGCGGTTCGTGGGGAGGAGGGGGCATCAGTGGAAGAGGCGGCCGAGCCTTCAGCAGCGGTGCCTGAGTCAGCTCCGCCTCCCACCCTTCCTCCCATCGAGAGCAAGGAGGAGCGGCCCCTCGCGATAGCGGAGCGAGGTAGTTCAGTTGCAGCTCCGGCAGCTCCCTTGGCGATAGCCGGTCGGGGGTTACCCGTTAAAGCGGGAGGCCCCAGTGATTTGGCCGTGGTGCTCCCCTCTTCTTCGGCTGTGGTGGATGCAGAGATGTGGGCTGCCGTGGACGGCACAGTGGAGTTCAATCTTCCAGGGATACCTTCGATTGGCCACGCCGCCTCGGATGCACCAGTGCGGCAGATGTTGCTGACGCTTCACTCGATGATGCTGGTTGACCCCTCCCTCACATACCGAGGGGTGCACGGGGTAGTGATGCAACTAACCGGTGCATTACAAGTGCTGGGTTGCCCCTTGGAGGAGTGGTCACGATGAGTCTTACTATTGTTAAAATATGTGAACCGTCGCGAATTCCTCGAAACTCAGGCCCCTAACGAGCTTGCTGCCATCAAGGCCCAGGAGGGCGAATATTTGCAAGCTTTGGAGGAGCGTCGAAGCAGTGAGGAGCAGCTCGAGAAGGTCCTGGAGAGAGGTCGCCGAGATGTCAATGCCCTCAGGGGTAGAATCGGGGAACTAGAGGGCCATCTCGCTGCAGCCAGGTCCGAGCTGGCCGAGGCCGAAGCGACCGTCGAAAGGGCAAGTGAGGCGCTTGTCGTTGCCAGGGCTGAAGCGACATCTGTAGAAACGGAGCTGGTACACCTCGAGGAGCAGAGGGGGCGATTACGCGACATGGCGAGCTTCCCTTGCATTGGGATTCTCCCCCTCGAGGATACTTATCTGTGAATGCAGGAAACTTCACCTGAATAGGAACTCTCGGCCGATGCTGATCTTACATTAGGGTCTATGCATATGATTTTCGAGGAGTAGCCACTATCGCATCCGATCGACCAGTTGCAATATCATCAGAAGAAATCAGAGTTTCCCCCGCCACGCCAGCCAAGGCTGGTTGGCGGGGATGCACCAGGGAGGCGACGAAGAATAGTGGCAGGAAGGAAGGAGTGATCTGAAGCTTCTCACACTAGGATTCTGCTTTGGCATTGGTGTACATGGTATGGTACGACTGCCATGGCCGATTTCCATCTGAGGTCGTACCCATTTCCACGGCAGGGCAACGGGGAAGAAGAATGCCTCCACTAATTTAATAGGGCAAAGACTCTCAGAAAATAATGATATGTTTAATCAGTCCTGATCAATCATCTAACGCTTAATGATTCAAGAAGAAAGAACAAATAGCAAACCACAAGATGAGACGAGATTTTTTGCGTGGTTTGGTCCTCAACTCAGAGGCCTACGTCCACCCATCACTCAACTGAGTGAGGATTCACTATGTGCTATGCACAAAATCAGGGGATTCTTCCCCAACTCCACTGATACAAAGCTTGAAACAGAGAGAACCTCTCTCTCCAAGCTCCACTGTCAAACAACTTGCAGGCACACAAGGCCCCAAACACAAATCTGAGAATAGGCTCTCAATCTGTCTGCCTAGTCTCACTAGTGGGGACGAAAATGAACAACTATAACATGATCAAAGGATAACAAATAAAAATAGAATGATCTGATAGGAAATCACAGACTGAGATAAGGAAATGAATATTGTCTAAATTCTGTCAAGCTTCCGTGGCTACATCCAGAAGAGTGACTTCCTATCAGTCCAGCAGCACGGATGCATGTGCAGGATGCAACTCCTCTCCTTGTCGAGCTCTTCTCCTCCACGAACTCCTCTTCTTCACCTTGAGCTCTACTCCTGCTCAGGAACTTCTACTTCAACCCTAGATGGAATTCTTCTTTTCTTTCTCCTCACGCTCTACTTCTCTACTTCTCTTCACTCATTATCACGCACGCACACTCAGATGATGTGTTTGCGGCCAAGCAAATCTCAATGGGGTCCACACTAGGATGGCGCCAGGGTCAGGAAATATTTCCCTCAAAAAGTGAACTTCTGGAACCTTCAACCTCGTATGGTTGGACCCCCCAATCATTGGGAATGGATCCAAGACCCGGAGTGGCTTCCAATGAAGATTCAAAATTATGCGTGCTTGAGTGAGTCGACACACATCATGCGATGTGTCGACGAAGCCTCTTCTTCCTTGTAGACTAGTAGAGCAGATGAGATAGCGTCAAGCTCATGATTGTCATTGGGTCGACGTAACCTTTCCTTGGTTTGCAATTCTACCAAACTGACATGGTGGAGTCGACGAATTGCCTGCCTAGTGTCGACGTAGCCTTTCAGATAGAAATGAATGATTTGGTTAAATTACTCTGATGCGTCAACTCGTCAGCCTTGTGGAGTCGACGCATAGGATCAGATAGACGCTGATCCATATGGAAAGCTCTTGTAGCTTCGATGCCACACAGGTGATGTGTCGATCTCTTCATTGTAGACAGAAGGGGTTGTTTTCAACCATTTGATCTGTTACGTCGAATCATTGAGCTGATGGAGTCGACGCTGTAATGCCCGAGAATTTTCTAGAAAGTTGCCGCGTATTGATGTTTGATCAGATTTTGGGTGTAGAATATTTTTCTAAGATAGACCTCAGGTCAGGTTATCATCAACTTAGAATCAAGGATCAAAACATACATGAAACTACTTTTTGGAGCCGTTATGGACATTATGAATTTGTGGTAATGTCGTTCGGGTTAACTAATACCCCGACAGTATTTATGCAACTTATGAATAATATTTTTCAGCCTTATCTGAACTAGTTTGTTATTGTCTTCATTGATGACATCCTTTTATACTCCAAAATGAGGGAAGAATATGAAGAGCACTTGAGAATAGTCCTAAAGACGTCAAGAGAACACAAACTCTATGCAAAGCTTCGCATGTGCGAATTCTGGCTTAAGAAAGTCTCATTCATTGGCCATATTATTTCAAAGGAAGGTATCGCTATCGATCCTTCTAAAGTAGAAGCCGTTAAGAATTGGAGCCACCCAACGACTGTGTCAGAAGTAAGAAGTTTTCTAGGTCTAGCTGGCTATTACCGGAGATTCATTAAGGATTTCTCTAAGATCGCCATTCCTTTGACTAGACTTACAAGAAAGAAAAATCCTTTTATATGGTCAAAGGACTACGAGGAGAGTTTTCTAACTCTTAAAGATCACCTCACTACAGTCCCTATTCTGACATTGCCCGTTGAGGGTGGTGGATTTGAAGTCTATACAGACGCATCTGGCATTGGCCTAGGATACATCCTTATGCAAAATGAGAAGGTAATTTGTTATTCCTCAAGACAGTTGAAGCGTCACGAAGAGAATTACCCTGTGCATGATCTGGAATTAGCTACGGTTATTTTTACCTTGAAAATTTGGCGACATTACCTTTATGGTGAGAAATTCACTATATTTTTAGATCATAAAAGTCTGAAATATCTTTTTACCCAGAAGGAATTAAATATGCGACAACGCAGATGGTTGGAGTATCTCAAGGACTTCGACTTTTCAATTCAATATCATCCAGGGAAAGTAAATGCTGTGGCTGACGCTCTTAGTAGAAGACCAAGGGCTACGCTAGCAAGCCTTAGAAAAGGTATGAATTGTCTTATTGAGGATTTCTCTCACTTGAATCTTGATATTGACAGGGAAAGTGATAGATGTATAATTGCTAGTATAAGGTCTCAACCTACATTGATAGAGGACATAGTCGAATTGCAAGAAAATGACCCTACGTTGATGGAGATTAGGGATAATATTGAGCAGAGACTGGAATTTTCTATTTCAAATGATGGAAGATTACTGTTTAAGGACCGAATTTGTGTGCCAAAACATGATGATACTTAGAAGTTAATTATGGAAGAAGCACATAAGTCAAGATATGTTGTACATCCTAGTGCTATCAAGATGTATCAAGATTTGAAAAGAAGCTTCTGGTGGCCCAACATGAAAAGAGAAGTAGCAGATATTATGTCTCGCTATCTCACTTGTCAGCAGGTAAAAGTAGAACATTTAAAACCCGCAGGTAAATTACACCCCTTGAATATTCCCGAATAGAAATGGGAAGGTATAGGGATAGATTTCATAATGGGTTTACCAAAGACAAGAGATGGACATGATGGGATATGGGTAATCATCGATCGGTTGACTAAGTCTGCTCATTTTCTACAGATCAAAAGTCGATGGTCTGTGGATGTACTAGCAGCGTTATACATGAGGAAAATTGTTAAATTACTTGGTGTCCCTGTTAATCTTGTGCACTCTGTCTTTATGTGTTAAATGCACTATGCTCTGATTGACATGAACGTTTATAGACTCATCACGTCATTTTCGTAATCTTCCGTGCTCGGGGCGTGACAGTTCTGCCCTTATCACCCAATACTGGGTCGCGCCATCGAAGATTGTTATGTCTTCAAGGACATTGCTCAGGACCTGATTGACAGGGATGAGCCCAGGATGGGAGACTATGTGGTGGCCCCGTCGCGTCCCCATGCGACAGGCAGTTCCAGAAGAGGAGTTTACACAATATCAATTCAGCATCGGGCTTCTGGAGACACAGCCACTTCAGCCCCCGCTGGAGCCATCTATGATGATTACCTGGAAGATCCTGGGGCGGCCTTGTGCCTTTCTACACCAGGGAACCCCGCAGGCCTATCGACTGCAATCCAAGAGGGATGCGAGGTGAATGCCGCCTCTGCACCCGGCCAGGAGGAACAAGAAGAAGTGAGCGCTGCCCTCGAGGTCGAGGACGGTGAAGACCAAGATCTTGTCGACCTATTGCCGGCATTGTCAAAAATTGAAGATGGCGGTCAGGCCACCATCGACGAGCTGATTAAAATTAACCTTGGCACGGAAAGCGACCCCATGCCGACCTTTCTGAGTGCCCTTATACCTTCCCAGGAGAGGGAACAATATGTGAAGTTCCTGCAAGAGTTTCGAGACTGCTTCACGTGGAACTACAAGGAGATGCCTGGCCTCAACCCTGAAGTGACTCAACACGTTCTGGCTATTGATCCTAAGATGTAGCCGGTAAAGCAGTCCCCCCGGAGCATGAGGCCGGAACTGATAAATCAAATCTGCAAAGAAGCTGACAAGCTCATAGACGTTGACTTTGTGGCTGAAAATCAATACACCATCTGGCTGGCCTACATCATACCGGTGAAGAAGAAGAACGGACAGATCAAGATCTGCGTGGATTTTTACGACCTGAATAAAGCTTGCCCAAAAGATGACTTCCCGGTGCCCATCATCGAAGTAATGATTGATGCAACTACTGGCCATAAGGCCTTGTCTTTTATGGATGGATTGTCCGGCTATAACCAAATTTGGATAGCTGACTACAACCGGATCCACACAGCCTTCAGGTCACCGAAGGGGTCTTCCATTACAAAAGAATGCCCTTCGACCTCAAGAATGCCGGCGCCACGTACCAGCGGGCGATGACCAAGATATTCGATGAGCTGCTCTATAGCAAGGTCGAATGCTACATTGATGATCTGGTCATCAAGATGAAGAAGAGGGGCGATCACCTGAGTGACCTCAGAGTCATCTTCCAAAGGCTCCGGCAATACGAGTTAAAGATGAACCCGATGAAGTGCGCCTTTGGTATCTCCAACGAAAAATTCATCGGCTTCATTATCTGGCCTAGGGGGGTCAAGATCGACCCTTTTAAAATAAAAGCTATTCAGGAGCTACCGCCCTCGTGGAACCTGGGGGAATTAAGGTCTCTGCAAGGTTGGCTAGCCTACATCCACAGGTTAATCTCTAACCTATTGGGATGCTGCCAACCGTTCCACAAATTGATGATGAAGAATGCACCGTTCAGCTGGGGTGATGAATGCCAGCATGTCTTTGACCAGCTGAAGGATTATTTGGCGGCGGCGGAGGTGTTCGCGGCGGGCGGGGTCATGACCGCTCCAGCGTGAGGCGATGCGTCGGCGAGGCGGGCGCGTCGCCTCACCCACCAGTGCTCCGCCTACACCATCAACCGTAGGTTCTTGCAGGCCTCTTCCAACGCCACGGCAACCGATAGCACTGGTTGGTCGCCCGCAGGAGCCAACTGGTACGGCAGCCCCGACGGCGACGGAAGCGATGGTAACGGCACTGCTACTTACGTACATAAGTTCAAACGTGAACCTTGCATCACACAATTATGCAGATAGTAAACCACAACTCCATTTAATTTGTTGCTTTGCAGGTGGTGCCTGTAGGTACGGCCACGCCGTGGGTCAGGCTCCCTTCTCGTCCATGGTCGCCGCGGGAGGCCCCTCGCTGTTCAACTCCGGCAAGGGGTGCGGTGCTTGTTACCAGTTGGGAGTCTAAGTCTTTGTTACTTAACCCTCGTCCCCGGCCGACGGATGTACACGTACATAACTTTCTCGTGACCAAGTTCTTAAGTTTTAAATCTGATCGGCGGCAGGTCAAGTGTACCGATAACAAAGCCTGCTCCGGCAACCCGGTGACCGTGGTGATCACCGACGAGTGCCCCGGTGGCCCCTGCCTCGCCGAGTCCGTGCACTTCGACATGGGCGGCACCGCCTTTGGAGCCATGGCACTCCCCGGCCAGTCCGACCAGCTACGCAACGTCGGAACCCTACCCCGTACAGTTCACGAGGTGAGTTCTGTCCCTCATGTAGCTTAGCTTGGTGCCTGTAGCATGCAAGTAGGGCGTTTTGATTGCGAAAACCGCCGCTAACGCGCGCATCAAGCTTTTTCTTTGTAGAACCGAGTGCAACTGTCCGGGGGTGAACATAGCCTTCCGCGTCGACGCCGGCTGTAACCCTAACTACTTGGCAGTGCTGGTCGAGTACGAGGACGGCGACAGCGATCTCTCCGCCGTGGACCTTTACCAGGCGGCGTCGGGCTCCGGCTCGTGGCTTCCCATGCAGCAGTCATGGGGCGCCGTCTGGAAGCTGGACTCCGGGTCGGCGTTGCAGGCGCCATTCTCCTTCCGGCTGACCACGCTCACGTCCGGGAAGACTATCGTCGTTAGCGACGTGATTCCGGAAGGTTGGCAGCCAGGGGCGACCTATATTTCCCAGGTGAACTTTGGCACTCGAAGCATGGGCGCAGTGGGTGAAGGTGGGGATGCATTAATTAATTAGGAGGCTGAAGAAGCATCTTCACATGCACCAAGAACTGCAGCTATAGCTAATTGTTTCGTCCTGTGTTTTCACTCGTGACCTCGTTGATGTGCCCCTATATACATCTATCTATCTGTGTATGTGAATAAGAGCTGGACAGCTACGTGGGGAGGAGGCGGTTAGTCTCCCTTTCCTTCCTCGAGAGTTTCTGATCGAGGGCGGCACTTGTCTCCACATCAGTTGATGATCTCTGTCTTCTGCTTTCCGTTGTTTAGTTGTGTACTGATCCTGGTGGACTGTGAGGGCCTGCCTAAGTAAAAAAACATGCGACAATGTGAGGTGCTACTAATATTGAGTGTTATCATGTGTTCGTATATGTATCTATGTTTTATGGGTGCAGATCGATATTCCAGACTGCTTGACATAATTGTAAAAAATATCATATAAAAGGAGTATATATATATATACACTCCACCCCGTCCGGCCCCCTCCATATGATTACGGTATGCACATATAACCATCTGCAAGTTCCCCATATCACGGGGTTATATGAATATATATGTATGGTAAACATAGCGACTCCGATGACAAGGAGCTCCCACCAGTTGAAACAGAAATCGAGGATGTCGGGGCCTCTTCGGCTTACGAAAGTGACATTGTGACCTTCAGTCCTCCTAGGCTGCTAGGAATTGAACTGGGGCCATCATATCCGCTTACAGGAGGAGGGCTGGAATTGACAGAGGCCACTTTTGGAGGCCTGAATGTAGTGCCGATTGAGGTAGGAAGTGCTCCTCCATCCGCTTGCGGCTCCTCCCCTCTTTTTTATCCCAGCTGGCTGATATGCATATATGTGATGCAGGCTGAGGTGGCACTGCCAACCATAATGGTGTAGATACCCCTTCCTGATTTAGGGGCGGGCCAGGTGACCCTCCCGCTAGTCTTGCGACCAATTGCCTTGAGGTTTCCGAGGCATTGTGCGGTAGCAGCGGCCTTAGAGGGACCTGGGGTGGTTGTAGTAGTTGGCGAGTCAACGGAAACTACAGAATCTCCATCGTCTGTCGCCGACAAAATATTACTGCAAGAGTAGAGTAGTCTCCCCGAGATAGAAGTGAGAGAGATTGTTGAAAAAGAGGCCGGTGCTTCGAAGGCCTTGGCCATCATTGATGAATCTTCTTCTATAGAGGCCAGTGGGACTGAGCGCGAGAAGTAAGTATCCTTGGCTATTGAAGCGACTGGCGCGGCCTCACTTCTAGAGACAGGCAAGGAGGTTGCTGTAATGGAGACTCTTCCGGCTACACTAACTGCGGCTATCGATTCTGGCACTGGTGCCCTTCAAATCCTGCTGTCGACGTCCTCTGGGGCGAGCAACGATATTTGGGCCGAAGTAGATAGCCAGGTGGACTTCCAGCTTCCTAAGACCTCGCCATTGGGCTTGCAATTCTCAAGTGACATGGTATGGCAGTTCCTGGGTAATCTTCAGCAAGCCATGTAGGCTACACCGAATTTATCTTATGCACAGTTGAGGAGCCTTGTAGAGCACCTCTCCCGCTCGTTACTAGCCTTTGTTTGCCCGATGGAGGACTGGACTCCACGGGTTACAATGTTGTTAAAGCACGCCAACAGGCAGGAGTACCTCAATCGCAAAGTATCTGATCAACTGACGACCGTGAAGCTAGAGAGAGCCGATTGTCGAGCCACTGCTGCCTCATTGAGAGGGACGGTGGGACAATTAAAAGATGCGGCCAGCACTACCTCAGAGCACCGGTCCTCTCTCATAGCGCATATAGCAGAGCTGCGTGTCGAGCTTGCTAGGGCCGAGATCGAACTACACGAGGTCGAGCGCCTGGAGATTCAGACTATTGAAGAAGCTGACTTGGCCGAGGGGCAACTCGCCTCTCTTGACGAGAAACTGTCGTAGCTAGAGGCCACAGAGTCCCGCTTGTAAGATTTGGCCTGATACCCCTCCTTGGGTCTTTTGGAGCTGGAGGATATCTTCTGGTGCCTGCTGTAGTAGCTTCTGCTTTTTTTGTTTCTTGCATCAATTGCTGCTCCTATTTGTCTTCGGAGCTTATGTTCCTCAGGGGATGTCCCAGGCGAAGATGTACCCCGACATTTCATAGTTAATGAAACATCTTTATTTGTCAATCCAGTTATGACTGTCATCATTTTCCTTCTTTCTTTTTTTTTCTTCTCTTTTTTTAGCTGATGAGTTTAGCCCGGGGATATAAGCTAGTGGAGCAGGAGAGTGTTCACGCCTTCAACAAAGGGGTGTGGTGTTCCACGGACGATCTGGCACAGGGAGAGGAGTGTACAAACCGGTATTCTGCCTTCGCTGCTTAGCCATGGCGCAAATGCGGCACTAGGTCACGATGTGGGCCACATCGCGCTTCAGGATGGGCCAGAAGAATCGGTACTCCACCAAATCAATGGTCTTGTTCCGGCCAAAGTGGCCGGCGAGATCTCCCGCATGAACCTCCCAAATCAAAAACTCGTGGACAGAGGTCCACAGAACACACAACCTATCCCCGCGAAATAGATAACCCTCCTGAAAGATGTAATCACTGTACTTTCTAGAGGGTCCTAGCTGGAGCGCAGTGTGAACCGGACCAAAATCTGGGCAATGGGGGTACTCCTCTCGGAGCCTCTCAAACCCTGTGACCTCGGTGTGGACAACAGATAATAGCAAGGATCGACAACCAAGGGCGTTGTTGCACCCGAAATTTTCTTGAAATATTTCGAGAATTTTAGCATGAAATAACTGACGAAAATACGGCATAGCGTCAACACCGTCAAATTGCAGAGTATCTCCATGATTTAGGGTCCATTGGCCCGACAACTCATAACCACAACCGACGTCGCAACAAGAAAATTAATGAGAAAGATGCACGCGCATACCTGTCGAAGTGGCCGAGCAAGTGTATCACACGGCACAAACGAGCGTAAAGATTTCTCCCCACGCGACGAGACACAACCAAAACAACAAACAGAACAATCCTCCGCTCCTACACGAGTCTCCACCAACGTATTGCTGTCATGCGGCGAAAGGAGGACCTCGAGGAGCAATATATATTTCTCCTCAACCCAGGGCGACAGAAACGGAGGAAAACAGTGTTGAAAGGAGCCAAAAAGGATGCCCGAGGGCCAAACGACTCCTCTGGGGCGCGACTGGCCTGGAGGGGGGGCTGCGGCCACCCCTCGGCCCCCCTCCTGTTCCAAGGACTATAAAAGAACATGAGTCTAGGTCTACCTTACAACATCTCAATACAATATTTTTTCAGTTGATGCACAAGTCTCAAGTAAATACCTTGAGGCGGTGAATGCGTTGAGGCATACCATCTTAATTCACAAAAGACATAAGTCTCAACTAAAAGGTCCGAGGCACATGCCTCAAGGCATTTTTCTAGTGCCTTACCTTGAGGCTTAAGCCTTAGTGTCTTGAGACATCGCCTTTTTAAACAATGGTACGAAGTGTTCCTGTCGCCTTCTTTTATTCATCTCTCTCTCGACCTTTACTTCCAGTAGGTCTCTTCTCTTGTGAGAATTTCTTGAAAGTCAGCCTGAGAGTGTCCCTGAGCCTTCTGTCCAAGTCAGTTGATAGCTTTGCCTCTTCTAACCAATGGAGTTCCTCAATCTGTTGTAGTATCATGTCTTTTGCAACTCTGCTAGGTAGGATTTTTTTTGCACCCCAAACCTTGAGAGCTTGAGCCAGCCATAGCAGAACTTTTATACTTGTGCACATTCCATGCCTATCCGACAGTTTCTATAAAATTTGCCTTTCTGAACTAGAACCTCTCAAGCCTGAAGTTCCTCCTCATCCCTTGTGTGCGTCTGGTCTTCAACAAGAGTGATTTGTGGTTCGACATTGATCTGGCCAGGTGTTTAACCCACAGAAATAAATAAATAAATAGATAAATAAATAAATAAATATTTCTTCTTTAAAGAAGAAGAAGATGCCCATTTGTGGCTATTTAAGTAGCAGATGTTACTAATCATTCTCTTAATGAGGCAGATGAAATTATCACTGAATCCAAACCTGAACATAACAGAAAATAGGAAATCCCATTCTAATCTGTCGTATGCTTTTGCCATATCAAGCTTAAACATGACATTTGAGCCTCTGGTTTTCTTGCCCAACTCTGATGAGAGCTCTTGAGCTAAAGCAATGTTTTCGATAATCTGCCTCCCTTTGACAAAAGCTGACTGCTCTGGAGAGATGATGTTAGGTAGTATGATGGCCAACCTGGAATTAATGATTGAGGAGATAATTTTGTAGAAAAAATTGCATAAGCTAATCGGTCTGAAATCTGAAATGTCCACTGCATCAGGATTTTTTGGGATGAGAGCAATAAGGGTAGAAGAAACCCATCTAGGCATGGGATTCCTCGAAGTAAAAACCTCCTTCACAGCACTGCAGACAATGGGAGCAATGAGAGACCAAGCTTTTTGAAAAAAACTTCCAGAAAATCCATCAGGCCCCGGGGCACTATCAGGGGATAACCTGAAAACAGCTTCTGTAATTTCAGTATTGGTAGGGGTAGCACAAAGCCTGTCATTGTCATCCTGATGGACTAAATTGGGGATGCAGCTCAAAAAATAGTTATCAATCCGATGGTCCTGAGAAGAGAAGGCATTCTGAAAATGAGCAACTGCAATGCCTTTCATAGCCTCATGATCTGAAGTAACAGAACCGGTGGAGGTTTTCAGCTGTGTAATGTTGTGCTTGCTACGCTTGGCAATAGTAGACATATGGAAAAATTTTGTGTTTCTATCCCCCTCAAGCAGCCACCTTATACCAGATTTTTGCCTCCAAAAAATTTCCTCTTGCAGAAGCCTTTCGGACAGCTTGTGTTTTGCCTCTTCTAAAGCAGACTGAGAGGAGTCATTGGGGTGAGAGTCATAAATGTGTTCAGCATAAAGAACTGCATCCTCAGCAGCAGACAGATTGCTGTGCACATTGCCAAAAATATCCTTATTCCAAATCCGAAGCATCTTTTTCAAAGACTGTAGCTTAAGAAATAGACAATACATTGGTGAAGCAGCTACAGGACTGGAAAGCCAGCAATTCCGGACATCTTCAACAAAATTCTCATGCAGGGTCCACATTTTCTGAAAGCAGAATCTACTAAATCTAGTCTTGGGAGAGATGAGTTTAACAAGGATAGGAGCATGGTCAGAGGCTTCCCTTGAAAGGTGGTCAACAGAAATAGGAAGGGAATTAAACCAGGCTGTATTCAGAAGCACCCTATCCAGTCGAGCCCAAATGCCTCTACTACCCGATTGGTTGTTATGCCAAGTAAATTTGGAACCATTAAAACCACCATCTAGTAATGCACAGTCTGAAATGCAGTTATTGAAGTCCATCATAGCAGATAGGAGTGGAGGATTGCCACCAATCTTTTCGTCTACATTTGATATGCAGTTGAAATCACCAGCAACCAACCAAGGGCCATTGATCATTAAATGAGTATTCACAAGAGATGCCCACAGAAGTTGCCTCTCCACAGCAGAGCATTTGGCATAAACAAAAGTTAAGTTCTGATCAAAATAGGAAGCATTAGAAAATCTAAGAGTAATCTGCTGCTCATCCCTGTGGACAACAGAAAACTTCAAGTAGTCTTTCCAGAGAACCCAAATATGAGCCAAACCATCGGAATTAGCTGCTACTTTATCCAGACCTAATCTTCTGCAAATATTTTCCATTCTGTTAACTGGAATTTTTGGCTCCAATAGAACAATGAAATCCAGGTGATGGGTTTTGATAAGGAATTTTACTCTGCCAATCGAAACATCATTACCAATACCTCTGATGTTCCAAACTATGAAACTCATGTGGAATGCTTAAAATCATGAATATTGCCAGTGGACCCTGTCCTTAGCATGGATCTAGTAATGACCCCTGATCGCTCAGAGTAAATAGCTAGATCATTTTGAATTTCAGCAAAACTAGCAATATCCTGTCTTCTAGCCACAGCCACATCTAAATCAGAGACTGATGACTCCTGGCACACAGTCAGTAGAGCCTCATCATTGATTTGGATTGAAGGGAGTTCCAATGAATGGTTAACCAAAGCAGCCGACTGAACAATTTGATGAGAATCCTGGGGAACAATAGCAGTGGCAGTACAGCTCAAGCCAGGAAGATCCGAGGGGTGAATAGTAGAATCAAAGCCATCAGAAAAACCCATTGTCCTGTCAGGCATAACCTGCGCGGAGGAAAGGACCCCTGGGATACTGATAGGAGCCTCCAATGCATTACTCTGGACCACATTCTCACTTGGTAGCATCTTCAAGGGAGGAGGCTGAAGAATGTCTTTGGAACCTTGAGCTACACCCGGTTCAATCAAGTCTGCCTGTTGGTTGGAACAATTCCCAATCTGTAGAGCAGGCAGAAAAGGCCCAGAGTTTAAACTAGGGTCAATAACTCCAGTTGGACAAAGACCTGGCCCTTGGACAGGTTCAAGAGAACAATGGTCCAAATTGGGATTCAAGGCTGTCGACTTCTTAGAGCACTCACCCAGAGAAAAATTCTTAGAATTTGTCAAAGCAGTGGATTTTGGAACAGTAAGATCATCATTAGCTCGAAGGGAGACCAAATTATTTCCTGTATTATCCTTTCTAAGGACCTGTTTCCAAGTAGTTTTACCTTTGGGAACTGCCTCTGACTGCTTAGGCCTCTCAGTATTATCTGGAGATTTCAGTCCTTTACATTTCTCATTTGAATGCCCAATGCGAGAACAAACAGAACAAAAGTGAGGAATGTCCGGGTAGATAACTTCCTGCCAAGCACCCCCTCCTGGAAATCCAATCCAGACGCGAGGTGGGAGTGGCTTGGAGATATCAAGCTCAATGCAAACTCGGGCAGCACATGTTTGGGATAAGTTCAAGGTGGATTGATCAACTTTCAAGACTCGACCGATATTTCCAGCAATGGATCTAATCAGATGCTCAATGAAGAAATTCACCGGAAGCTGCGGAAAAGAAATCCATACCGGAATAATAGGAGAATCAGCCATTGGGGAGAAAGCCATAGTCCATTTGAAGAATCGGAATAGTCGGCCATGAACCAGCATCGTCTCTTTCAGTAAAAGGGAGAGATAGTCGTCGTAGTTCCGGAACCTTAGAAGCAGGTGCCTGTTATCCAGGGCGCTGATCATATAATCATCTTTGAATCTGCATCTGTTGTTCAGGTGGGTTCTAATATCGGAGAAAGAAGGCCTCCCCTGAAGGGTGCGGGCAACCAAAGAGAAAGAGAAAGGCTGAAGAGAGGCCAAAAGCTCCTCACTGGAGAAGAATACGGCAGGCTCCCCACTGTCGGTCTTCGCTGGCGCATGGACGGTGCCCTGAACAACCGGCGGGGCCATGGTGGAGGAAAGAACTTCTGCGAAGGTCCTCACACCGAGAGACAGAGCCGTGGGGGAACCAATGGCAACAGGAGGAAGAGCAACACCTCGAGAGGAAGAAGCCATTACGGGGGGCACGGGTGGCCCCCCCGCGTCGGCCATTGGAGGAAACGCCAAGGTCTAGGTCAAAGTCGCCAGAGCTAGGCTTGCAAAGCTTTCAAAAAAAATGAAAGTGTCATCGGATTACAGCATTCATTTTACAGCCCACTCCATGCAGGGAGGTAATAGGCGACATGTGGGGTCCAGGAGCACTAATCTCGGGTTGGCGGGCAGCAGTCGGTGGCGCTCCGGTGGACGTGGTCGACCGGTTCGGCACTGTTCACTCGGGCCCGTAGGACAGCACGTGGGACCCACTACTGGTACGGTGACGTCTGGAGAGGTTCCTGGTTGCTGCGATGGGCGGGAGCATTCCTGGAGTGTCCCAGGTCGATCCTCGGGGGCAGTGGTCACCGGAGAGGAGCCGGGCGATGTCTTGGGGATTAATTCCCAAGGCTGTCCCGTAGCACTACTTCAGGTTAGATCTGTGCACCCTGATGAGGACGATCGGTACTCCCAGCCATGACGTCAGATCGAGACGAGGTTAACGCCGTTGTGAAGAGAACTCGAAGAGCTTCGACATACTTGAATTCCAGAACCATCCATTGGTGTAAATGGAAATGACAGGCTCTGCAAACTGATTGATGGTTCTATCCCGAAACTCAGAATCCAAAGGGCAGACTGGAACCTTCCTGGTTATGAGCTTTGATCGGGAATCAAAATTGATCTTGTGGTCCGGTGCTGTCATTGGTTTTTTTGGGTGTCGTATGTTTCATCCATATCTGGATCGGTTTGGACTGTTCCTTGTGGATTTTTGAGTTAGGTCTCTGAAATTAGGAGAAGTCCTGATTTCTTGTCTTATATGTCTCTTTCTCTCTCCTTTCACCTCACTCACGTCTCTCACTCTCTTCCTCTCGTTCTCTTTCCTTTTCCCTTCTCGACGTGCGGCGCGTGACCTTGCCGAGGTGACTGAAGGAAAGATGAAGTGGAACTGATGTAGGAGCGTGTTGGCGTGGAAAATGGAACGTGGCGTTGGCATGATCCCTCGGTGGATTCTAAGCCGACGTATCTGGTTCGCCGTAATGCGGTGACGGTTTTCCGCTAGCTTAGTTTCAAGAGAATCTCCTATCATTTTTCTTTCTTTATGAGTCATTTTGCGTGGATGTTCCTTTTGATCCAATGACTGTAGTGTGTGCCAGTCTTCTTATGACTTTAGCCATTTCTCAACAGATCAAGGTGGTTCAGTAGGCAGATTCTGAGTTGTCCCACATTGTGTTAAGGTAGGTTGTTGTACTTGTTATGAGTTTGTTGTCTGCCTCCATAGCAACTTGTATGTTCTAGCTATTGTCTAGCTGTTGCTGTGTAATTCTGAGTGGTGCCCATGGATTCTATTTTGCCATTTCATTTCTGTCTTCCCAGGGCTCAGGTGGAGTCTGGCTATTGGTTGCTCGTCCAACCGAGACAGCTAGATTATTCCCACTTAATATTGCTTGGAATGTGCAGTTATTGGCCGAGCTTTATTGTGCCATTGCACAGAATTCCAGTTTCACTGGTTTCAGAGCGTGACCCATGATTCACCTCTGGCTTCTGGCGCTGTTTTCAGAAAGCGTTGGGCACAGAGTTAGCCTTCAGTTCAGCATATCATCCATAGTCAGATGGTCAGTTAGAAAGGACTATTTAGACTTTAGAAGATATGCTGAGATCGTGTTGCCTTGATCGGAAGGATTTGTAGAGTCAACACTTGCCACTTGTGGAATTTGCTGTTATCACTCTAGCATCGGTATGGCACCGTATGAAGATTTATATGGACATCCTTGTCGTATTCCTCTGAACTGGTTTGAAGCTGGTGACCGTATATTGACATGACCTTAGTTGGTTCAGCAATGTGCTGATGTTGTTCGCCTGATCAGACAAAAAATGTTGACAGGTCAGAGTCGACAGAAAAGCTATGTAGATCAGTGCAGGCGACTATTATAGTTTGAGCCTGGAGATATGGTGTTTGTAAAAATATCTCCGATGAAAGGTGTTATGAGGTTTGGGAAGCGTGGAAATCTTAGTCCGCGATATATTGGTCCATTTCCTATTTTGAAGCGTGTGGGTCAAGTGGCATATCGTCTTTAGTTGCCAGCGGCTATCCAAGCTATTCATGATGTGTTCGACATCTCTCAATTGAGAAAATATGTCTCTGATGCGTCCCACGTCCTTGATAATTCAGTTTAGCCCGAGGTGACTGCTGATTTGTCTACTCCAGAGTTTCCTGTTAGAATTGAAGATCATCGTGAGCAACGATTGAGAAATAAGGTGATCCCTCTGGTAATAGTCGTCTGGCAGCGTCACTCTGGTAGTGAGGCTACCTGGGAACGTGAGGATAAAATGCGTCAGCGATTTCCTTTCTTGTTCGAATAAGGTATAATTCTTTTAGTTCCTTTGGGAGTGGTGGCCGTGCTTGGCCTCATTATTATAAAGCATCCCCCACAGCGGGCAGAAATTCATTAGGCTATAGTTGTAACTTGTTGGTTCTTCTAACAGCCGCTCGAGGGGTCGTCGCATGCCAGACAAGGGCAGCAGTAAGGTGGAACGGACCAGGGTATTGCACCACAGACTTGACCCTCCTAGAGCCAGGCAAGATGTTGGCCTTCGTCTTGTTCTTTGGGGCGATAGTGCCTGCCAACTTTCTTTTGTCCCTCTTTTCTTTTCTTCTTTTTGGTATAATGGACCAAGGTGGGTATGCAGGAGAGCGCTCACCCCCTCAGGGACGGGATGAGTGGTTCGCTCCACTACGTCAACCCCACAGTGATAATCATTATTTGGCATGGGTTTCGACGGATATGGCTGTACAACCCTCTCTCGCCAATTCTTTCTCTTCATCCCTTTTTGTTTCTTTCGTTTCTTCCCTTCTCTTGTTTGTTTCCTTTCTTCTTTTCTTTCTTTTCTTTTCCTTCGGGACGGTGGTTGATTTCCCCTCCCTCCTTTTTCACGACCTTCGACTCCCAGAAGTGGTAGGAAACTCATTGATTTGAGCGGCAATAATCACATGTTTGTGAACATCTATCGGCCCTAACACCAATGGTTAGACACCGTTCTTTCGGCTCATCGGCCATCATCTTCATGCATGTGATGTTCGTTTGTCGATCCTCAGCTATCTTTTCTCTCTTCTCCCCCCCTTTTTATTATAGCCATCTGGAGGCTCCATTGTCTGGGTGGCCCTTGCAATCAGTAGCCACGATATAAATGCGAAAATTCACAAAAGAAGGACCTTTAATAAGCCTACATGATCATTCACCATTTTATAGATATGCATCATTGTTACAGGTGACTATCACCCCTCCAAAAAAAGTGGGTGGGGAACATCTGGCAACAGTCGATCATACAGTCAATGCCAATTCAGATGGATGCCCCAAGGTGGGGCATCGGCATCATCTAGCCTCGTCTTCTAGGACTTCCTGCCATTGCCTGAAAGAGATTTGACATGTCCTTCAGGGCACGCTGCTCTTCAACCGGTATGGTGCGGCTGCATAAGTCGCCCTAAAATTGGGCATTTGGTGAGAGCGCGGTGGGTCCACCGTGTATTTGCCCATTTGTATTTTGCCTCTTTTGATCAGGCCCTCGATGACATCTTTAAATATGTAGCAATCCTCAATGGAATGCCCGATCGTCTGATGATATAGACAGAATTGGGGGTCATCTCTTCTTTCGAGGTCATTTGGTCTCTTCGGCTCCAGAAGCACAACTTTGCCATATTCTTGAACCCATGTGAAGAGGATCTGAGTCTTATCTTTTGGGAAGGAGTAGGGCTTCTTCATTCTGTCCCTTAATGAAATTCTCTGATCATCAGGCCTAGTGGAAGAAGCTCTGGCCGCGACCTTTGTTCTCCCATGTTGTCGGTCAAAGGCTTCGAGCTTTGGGATGCAAGATTCTTCTCGTGCCAATTACTTGTTGGCCGATCGTTCTTCCCCCCTCTGGGCAGTGGTAGTTTGGCAACACTTTTCCAGAAAGACCTCAGCATCAGATGCTAGGTCGGTGAGCTCTCCAAGGGTTTTGACCTCAATGTCCATCACCCTTTGTAGTATTTCATCCTTCAGGCTTCTTAGGAGTCTTTGAACGGCGCCCTCGCAATTTGGAGGGTTTCTAGGGAATTGTAGCTTCAATGCAAGCAAAGTGTGTGCTTGAATCGGGTAAATTCTTTTCCCACGTTATGTAGACTTCCATGATGAAAGCATGCTTGCTAGGTTTCCCGATCTTTTAGACCTGATTAAGTTTCAAAAGTGGAAGAAATTCATGGGAAAACACAGATTTTATTACCCTAGGTTGGTGACAGAGTTCTACATGAACATGAAATTCGATTTAAGAGAATCCAAAATTTGGTCTACCGTCAAGGGAGTCAAGTTTGAACTCACCAGACATCTTCTTCACAAAGTATTGAGGATTCCAGAGGATAGAGTTCTAGAAGGAGATTTTATGTATAATAAGCATGAAGCTTACGCCATTCTAACAGACTTGCCCAGTAACCCAAGGGATAAGAATCATGCTAAACTAACCCAATTCAATACAAATAGATTTTCTCCTCTCAAGAGGTTACTGCATCACATGTTCACAACCATAATAACCCCTCAAGGAGGAGGAAGAGGCAGATTGACAGAATCTCAAAGATTCATTTTCTTCTGCATGTTTAAAAGGGTTAGGATTATTTTGCCAGAAGTAATGATACAGATTATGGGCAATTGTAAAGAGTCAAGGAGGCATCTACCATATGCTGCCCACTTGATAGTAATTTTTAAGAAGGTGAACATTTCCCTGGAGGGTGAGACTTATAAAGAAATCCCTAAAGTGAACGTGTATAACATGGACTTCATCAAGAAGTTCATGAAGCTTGAGCCATCAAAAGGAAGAGTTCAAAGGCAAGTGACAGCAAGTCAGGTTCAGGAGATAGCAGTAGTGTAGCCTACCCATCCAGTGGATGAGGAAAGAGTGTCACAGTTGGAACAAATAGAGTCTGAGCAGCAACAGCAACAAGATATGGAACAGTTTGATCAAAGTCAGCCAGAGGCACAAACTCAGGGGGAGCTTCAAGTAGCTGAGCTAGCACAGCCAGAGCTCCAGGTGAAACAAGAACTCAATCTGCAAGTAGAGGATGAGCAACATGAAATGGAGCAAGCATTTCATGAAGTACAACAACCAATAACAGTAACTTTAGAACAGCAAATTCATGAACTAGAACAACAACATTTGACTAATGATCAATTTTCACAACATTTGGACCAACAAATTGATGAACTCATTGAGCAAATTGGATAGCAGCCACAGCAACAGTAGTTGAATGAGGATGATAATATTGAGCAAGAACTACCAGTTGAGGAGCAACCAGAACAACCAGAGCAAAGAGTGGAACAACCACAGGAGGTAGAAGTGCAACAAGAAGCTGATACTCCACAGCCAGAGTACGTTGATCCTGCAGATTACCATGGACCATATCAAGGGTCAATGATGGGTTTTGGGATTCAGCCACCTATGACACCTGAAGAACTCTTCATCCCACCAGAGTTTTAGGCTTCCACTTCAACTGGACCCAGTGCAAGGCAATATGCTGCTGAAGTGCATCCATCTCTAGTACACTTACTGTTAGACCAATGTCAGATAATGAATGCACAATTCATGTAGTTACATAATGCTGTAGAAAGAATAGATGCTATGATGCTTCATGTAGAACAAACTGTCAACAGCTAGTGGGAGAAATTTGTCAGAGACAAATTCAAATCAGATGAGAGGATACATGGGTTTCAAGAATCTCTCCTCCATGTGTGTGAACAAGCAGGAGAAATGATTAGCAATTTGACCAAGAGTCCCTTCTGAGAGAAAAGAAAGAAGAGAAATCCACTAAGAGAAGGAGAGAAATCTCATCTAGCTGGCTTGATTTTTCTGAGATTTTGCTTCGATTTGAAGCTATATTGCCTTCTATTTCATTCGATCGAAGTGTTCTTATTTTTGGTTCTATTTTTTGTTTTCTTCTGTTGTTCAGCATTGTGATTTCATTTCTGTGATCCCCTCCAAGTAACATCAAAGGAATGGAGACTATCTCCAGTGTCCCCTCTATAGGTTCAGAGGAAGAGAGGTCTGTGACCTCTGGTTGGGTGAATTGCTGGGAGCAATTCACTGGGTTCCCACATGCATAAAGAGGAAGGGAGGTTGAACCTCTGGGTTTCCTCCTGGGTTGCACGAGAAGCAAGGAATCTGTTCCTTGGGGAAGCTATATGATAGCCTTTGTTGTAGACTAAGTCTACTGTGAATGTTGCTTGATTAAGCAGAGAACCTCACTCAGTTTGAGTGAAGGAGTGGACGTAGGCAGACCATGGGTCTGGCCGAACCATTATAAAAATTGCTTGTGCTCTATTTGATGGTTTGCACATTTGAATCTCTTGTCTGAATTCACATAGTTCATTCTGCTGGATAATCAGCTTGGCATTCAGAGTGTGGCACAACACTTAATTGGTATATCAAAAGGCGTAGTTGAAAGGATAGGTTACGCCTATCTGGAAGGCTACCTTTTACGTGAGGAGATCATCTGATCAAACCTCCGCCAAGTACTAGTGACAATGATTGCAAGCACATTCAGGTGCTGAGAGTTGATTAGTCCTACTATCTCTTTGGTCATCAAGTTTAGTTCACTGTTTTTGAATGTGCACTCTAACTATCTGATTGGTGGTCCCTTTGTATGTGAGATCTGTTTAGTATTGCTGCTACTAATTTGCTCTTGATTAGCTTCTGGTTTTTTGTTTGCTAAAATTTTAGAGACAGACATATTCATCCCCCCTTCTATATCTGTCTTTCTATTTATCAATTAGTATCAGAGCAGGTTTCCCATCATGTGGTCCAATGACTAGGGAAGACCTGGAACGAGCAATCATCACAGCTTTATAGCTGAAGGGCACTCTATAAATAGGCCTTCATTCTTTGATGACACTAATTACTTATATTAGAAGAACATGATTGAAGTATTCCTACGTGCACAGAGTCATGAACTATGGAGGGTCATCACCACCGGACCATTTGAGCTTCCTGAAGATGAAGACACTTGGACTAGGGAGCAGATCCGTGTGTCAACAGTAAATTGGACAGCAATGAACATCATGTAGTGTGTTGTGCATCCACAGGAGTACTCCAGGATTTTTGCATGCAAGACAGTCAAGAAAATGTGGGATGAACTTCAGTTGATTTATGAAGGAACATCATAGGTGCAAGCCACCAAGGTAAATATGCTAACCTTTGATTATGAACTATTTAAAATGAAGCCCGATGAAACCATATCAGAGATGTATGCTAGGCTCTCTGTCACGCCCTGAGTGTGGAAGGAACCCAGAGACGTGACGAGTTATATTCCATCATGTCAATTAGAGCGTAAGTGTATTCGACACACATAGACAGAGCGCGCATAAGTAATGATAACCAAGTCCTTTATTCATAACTTCCATCAACTAGTTCTATTACATAATCTCACAAAGAGAACTAAGACTCAATAAAAGAAATTACAATGAATGACTCATAGGCAATGGTGAGGATGGTGGAGATGGTGATGTGGCCAATGGAGGTAGTGGAGGTGAAGATGGTGAAAGTGGTGATAAGGTGGAGGAAGTGGAGGGTCATGGTGCCCACCTTCGACGTATCGACACGATGAGTCGACTGGCGTTGGGAGTAGAAGTAGTGGTAGAAGAAGTGGAAACGCTGGTCTGAGTAGAGGCTTGGGTTTGTAAAGGTTGTTTAAATGGAGCAAGAATGGGTGAGGATGGTGGGGTAGGTGGAGATGAAGATGGGGTAGGCAACAGTACAGGTGATGGCGGTGTAGGTAACGGAGCAGGTGTAACACTGGCTTAAGAATCACAGGGGTGCCCCTGGTCTTGTAATAATGGAGATGCCTGCCTAGGTGGCGCTTGCTGCTGTTGCTTGCTGCGAAGATATAGAACAGCTTCGTGAATGGTGGCCCAATCAATCCTCTTATTATCTTCCAGGTCATAAACAAACTCCCAGAACTCAAGGCAATCCTCAACCAAATGCCCCTACTGGCGATGATAATCACAAAATTGGAGCATATTCCCGACCGCGGGCAGACAAGCCACAATTGGAGGGAGCGACAATGCGTAAGTGGCCAATAAAGCCCAAAAAATATCTGTAAAACACTCCGACAATGGAGAGTGAGGATCCCACTTTGGGCAAAGTGGATGCCGAGGGACATGGGAAGGTAATGAAGATGGTTGTAAGGGTTGCGTAGGCAATGGCACCTGGCAACTAGTGGAGGGACTCGGTAAAGGTGCATGATGAGTGGAGTGGGGAGGCATGTAGACTGCATCCACTTGCTCAGGGTGTGGTGTTTCCTTGACTGGAGGTGGAGATGTAGGCAAAGACACATGGGGGTGCGAGGAAGCAAAAGGTGGACTCATGGAGGGCTGATATGCGGGGGTGTACGGGTGTGTAGGAGCAGAAGGTTGACTCATGGAGGGATATATGGTGGAGGGCTGACTCGTGGAGGGTTGACTCATAGGAGATGATGAATAGAAGGCATATGTGGGCATAGAGAGTAAAGGAGACTCAGGGTCAAGGGAATCGTAGAGCTGTTGGCGGATGAAGCGAGCTCGACTATAGAGTTGTTGCCAGGAGGTAATTTCATTCAGGGCTAAGGCGAACCGATACTCGGGCGTTCTGTTGGAAATGAGCATTTTGATCTACTCTCCCTCCGGAATATGCCCTGGGACATGCGCGGTAAGACGATGCTAGTGGTCGGCAAATGTGTAGAAATCCTCTTCGGACTTTATCTTCTCGTGGGCCAGATCTACAATAGAATACTTGGGCCCAACCTGATCCTGAAATTGCTGAAGAAATTCCACTTGGACAACTTGGAAATTCACAATCTGCTCTTATGGCAACGAAAAGAACCAATCTCAAACTGGGCCCTCTAATGACAGACCAAATAAATATGCCATCAAGCGTTGGTCATGTCGAAACTGGGCCGACTCATAAACAAACTCCTTCAAGTGTACAAACGGGTCGTCGACTCCACCATAACGGCGATATGCAGGAATTTGTGATGGAGGTGAGAGCCGAAGATTTTGAAATACGAATGGAACACTTAAGGAGACTTTGGGATCAATTCGACATTGGAGTTCATCAAGCTGGCATTGGGCTAGAGTAATCATCTCCTGGGTAGGGAGAGATTGAGAAGAATATGGGCCAGCCTGAGTAAGAGATTGTGAATCTTGATGCAAGCCAGCTCAAGTTGTACTTCTGACAGAGTATCTTCCTCAAAGAGATTTTTGGAGGAAAAATTCTTCACCACATTTGCTTAAGACTTGGCTATAAATATGATGCATCCTCAAGAGAAGAAGCCGCTGATGCCCAGAGAGAGCCACGCCCTTGAGCCTCTAAGAAGAAATCCTGTGAGAAAGAAAGGAAGGGTGTAAGAGCAGCCAAGCATCTGTAGACCTCAGTCCAGTGCTGTAAAAGAACAAGAAAAGAGAAGCCTTGAGGGATAGAGCAGCCCTGCGGTCTACCTGAGCTTGAAGAACCAGATCTTCCAATCTGAATTTTGTAGCTTTAGTCACCAGTTTCTAAATCTTGTTCTATAGACTCTGGTGGTATTTATTTACATTTCATTGTTCTTGTGTTTTTCACACTGCACTTGCTATATTTTCCTTTTACGTTTTTGGCTACTTCTTGTACTGTCCCTACCGGTCTGTGTATAGCAAGACAGACGGAGGTGTGCTCCGGTCTGTGGAGAACTGTCCCAACTGATTTTGTATGTAGGAAGATAGACAGAGGTGTGCCCCCATCTGTGGAGAACCGTCCCTAATAGTTTTGTGTGTAGGAAGACAGACGGAGGGTTTTTCGCTTTGTGGTTTTGGGGCGTGTCCCCGGTCAAGCTGTGTGTCAGTAGGAAAGTCTCACCAGGTTTGGTGAGGGGTGGACGTAGGTTGTGGGTTTGCAACTGAACCACTTTAAAATTCCTTGTGTTGTGGGTTGAACATCTTGTGGGTTTGCTCCATATCTTCTACTCCTGTTCACAGGTCTGTGTGCTTGCTTCGTTGCATGTAATCTTGTTCATCTCCATCACACACTCTAGCTTTGTGGACTGTGGATTCATGTATGAACACCATCTATTCCTTGGAAGGTACTAGCACTCCCTTGGCTGCCTGCTACATCTTTGCACTCAGGCACTAGGGAGCATTCGCCATCAATTGAGGTTCACCTTGCTTACATGCACACGCACTCTAGTTGATCAGCATTGCTTACAATCTAGCTAGCTCAGTGGGGTTTCAAGCTAACACCTTGTTTACACACGCATCAGAGGTTTGGTGAGAAGCACCCTAACTTGTACCTCAACCTGTGTAGTCTTAGGACCACCATTTACACTTAAGCCATCCCATCTAAATCCGCTGTGCTTTGTGTCTAAGTGTTTTATTTGCTTTATAGGAGTGGTCTATGCTTTTGGTAGACAAGTTTTAAAATAGGCCAAAGTTCATAATAGGATCTATTCAACTCACCTTCGAGATCCAATTGCATTGCACAGGACCCAACAAGCCTGCTAGCCGCCCAATCAATAGGCTAGACTCCCTGGACGGCCACCCCTGTGGCTGCCTTGAAATTGGGGTTGGGTAGGTACTACTCTGGCCGCCCAGAGGTCTGGGTGGCTAGGGCTCTGGCCACCCAAGGGCAGAAGCTTTTGGCCATCCAACCTAGTGGCCACCCAGCCCTCTCAGGTGGCCAATCTTCTAGCTGCTCTGTTGGGAAGAGGCGGTAGCCGTCTTGGCTCCCTTTGGAGTAGGGACCCTTCCAGAACCCATCCGGAAGGTCATCCCAAGCCCATCTTTCCCCCATTGCTAGTGGGAAACCCTAAGAAACACGGGGAACTCATCCCCACCAAGGATGGCATCCAAAAAACTCAATCTAGACTAGAAATCATACATAGTGGGCTCAGTTGGGGCTTCTGTGGACGATGCTTGGAGGTCTTTTGAGGAGGAATGGGGGTTGGGAAAGTACACAGGAACACAAGAGGGGATGGGGAGGAGGGGGGGAAAGCCTAAACATCAATTACTAAACTATTATAATTAGGATAACTTGATAATGTGTTGGTGAAGGTGGGCAGTCGCGACGATTGTCAGAGGCAACAGAGTGAGCCAAGGATGAGGGGAAGCACGATTGGAGCCTCATGCCCGTCCCCTTCTCAGAGACGGTGGAGCCGAGCCTCTCGTTGGCCTTGGTGGTGGTCACAATGGCAGTTGTGGTTGGAGACAACGGTGGTGGCGGCGGAGAGTGAACGGCGAAGGAGGAAGATCGTGGAGCTACGATGGTGCTTCACACTTGTCCTCTTGTCAAGAACGATGCACCGGAGCTTCCACAGACGTCCTCCATGGCGAGACAGAGTGGCTTTCGACTTCTCACCAGGGGTTCCAAAAATGGAGAAAATACAATGTAGCCATGGCTAATTTTCAAACTAATCTCATTTTTTTTCATACTAGGAGAGGGGGGATACATATAGGGGGTGGGGGAACATGAAAGGAAACCATCACATCGATTAAACTTTGAAAAACAACACCATATTGAAGACCTCAGATGCCCAAATGTTGGTCATTGGAGTTAGCCGATCTGGATTCTGGAGGCAGGAGGCGGCCTCCTAGGGGGCTGCCACTTGAAGATGGCAGCCGTTAGATGGCCACCACTTACATCTGGGCAAGCTAGATGATGTTTGGTCTTCTGTAGGGAAGAGGCGGTCCTCCTATAGCCACCCCCAGATGGAGGCAATCCTCAGGGGGTCGTCACTTGATGCTTAGCCTGCTGGAGCTGAAGATGAAGCCGCTTTGATTCCCATCATACTCCTCCGCTTGGAGGAGGTTCGCCCTCAAACCTATTGCCTCAAGACCCTGGCGTGATAGGACAAACCAGCTCCCAAAGCTCAGATACCATTTGATGTAAAACAAGGGCGGGGATGATGGGCTGCATGCTGCAAACTGCTGTCTGGGGGCTTGCAAGTGGCGGCCTTGGGATGACCACCACTTGTAGGTGGCAGCCTATCGCAAGGTCGCCTCCTAGAGATGGTCTCTGAAAGTGTTTGTTCGTTCCAGCACACAGTAGGCTTGACCGGGGCTTCTGTGGATGATGCTTGGAGGTCTTTTGAGGGAGATTGGGGGCTGAGAAAGTACACAAGAACACAAGAGGGGATGGGGAAGAGGGGGAGAAAGCCTAAACATCAATTACTAAAATATTATAATTATGATAACTTGATAATGGTGGTTGCGGAGGTGGGCGGTGGCGGTGATTGTAGGAGGTGGCGGAGTGAGCCAAGGATGAGGGGAAGCACAGTTGGGGCCTCAAGCCTCTCCCCTTCTCAGAGACAGTGCAGCTGAGCCTCTCCTTGGCCTTGGTGGTGGTCGCGACAACGGTTGTGGTTGGAGACAGTGGTGGTGGTAGTGGAGAGCGAACGATGAAGGAGGAAGATCGTGGAGCTATGATAGGGCTTCACACTCGTCCTCTTCTCAAGATCAATGCACTGGAACTTCCACGGACGTCCTCCTTGGTGGGGCGAGTGGGCTTCTCACCCGGAGTTCCAAAAATGGAGAAAACATAATGTAGCCATGGCTAATTTTCAAACTAATCTCATTTGTTTTTTACATGACTTGTTATTTTTAGGCCCACTTAGGTCAGCCCAGTTTGTGTGTCCATTGTCTAGCCCATTGTCCCTTGGTCTGTCATCCATTGGTCATTGCATTTGTGGGTCAGTCCCCTCTTGTCCTCAAGCCCATTAAGCTATTTGCTTCCCCACCTGTATTCTCCTTGATATCCTTGTATTAAGTCTCCATTTGCCCTCATGGAGCATCATTCCAACCCCTTGTATCATTCTTTTTTCTATTTTTCTTTCTATTCCTCCATGGAATTCTCTTCCCACGTGGGCCCATCTTCCCGTTGTCCCTCTGACCTATCTGAGGAACAAGCTAATCTCGTGACCCATCTATCATGTTTAATTCGCCAAATGGACCCGGCCCAGGCCCAACGTCTCATTGCAAATCATCTTAATGTGCCTTTTACTCATAATGGGCCTTCCTATCTTCATGGGCCTCCTTCTTCTTCCCATGCGGCTGACCCGATTTCCAATAGCCAATTCTATCTTAATGGGTCTCATTCTTCTCTTGCTTATGCTACCAGCCCAATGGGGCATTATGCTCATGTTCCTTCCAGGCCCACACATCCTTCCACTCCCGGAATGGGCTAATATTCTTCTCAGTCCGGATCCTCTCATCCGGCCCAATATCATCATCCTAGTTCATATTCACAATCCCTTGCTCAAGTTGGTCCACATTACTCTCGATCTCTCCCTACTCAGGAAATGATTGCTCAAGCCCAACGCCAGCTTGATGAACTCCAATGCCAGATCGATTCCAAATCCTCTTTAAGTGTTCCGTTCGCATTTCAAAATCTCAGGCTCCCGCCATTATCATAAATTCTCACATATCGCCGCTATGGTGGAGTTGGTGAACCGTATGTGCAGTTAAAGGAATTTCTTTATGAGTCAGCCCATTTTCGACACGACCAACACTTGATGGCCTATCTATTCGGTCTGTCTTTGAAAGGCCCGACTCGAGATTGGTTCTTCTCTCTTCCGCAAGAGCAAGTTGTGAGTTTTCAAGCCGTGCAAGAGAAATTTCTTCAGCAGTATCAGGACCAGGTTGGGCCTAGGTATTCTATGGTGGATCTGGCCCATGAGATGATAAAGCCCGAGGAAGATTTCTCTACCTTTGCCGATCATTGGCGTCGCCTTGCCGCATAAGTCTCGGGGCATATTCCGGAGCCGGAGCAAATCAAGATGCTGATATCTAATGTGACGCCCGAGTATCGGTTTATCTTAGTCCTCAACGACATCACCTCCTGGCAACCACTATACAGCCGAGCCCGCTTCATCCACCAACAACTCCAAGATTCTCTTGAAGCCGAGTCTTTTTCATCTCCACACACCCCGCCATCTACATCTACCTCCACATATCAACCTTCTGCTTATACATACCTGTATCCTTCCACATACCAACCCTCCACGAGTCAGTCATACACCTCCATGTATCAACCCTCCATGACTCAACCTATTGCCATTCACAGTCAGCCTTCCACATCCACATATCCACATGTGTCTCCGCCTGTGTCTCCACTCCCGGTCAAGGAAACACTACATCCCGAGCAGGTGGATGCCGTTTACATACCTCCTCCACGTCCCACTCCACATACATTTCCACCAAATCCCTCTGCTAGCCATGCACCCTTGCCTACGCAACCGCCACAACCATCCCCACCTCATACCCCTTGGCATCCACCTTGCCCGAAGTGAGCTCCTCCTCCTTCTACTCTATTGTCGGAGTGTTTTTCAGATATTTTCAGGGCTTTGATGGCCACTCATGAGTTGCCGCTCCCTCCAGTTGTGTCTTGTCAACCCGCAGTTGGGAACATACTTCAGTTCTATGAATTTCATTATCAGCAGGGGCATTTGGTAGAAGATTGCCCCAAATTTTGGGAGTTTGTTTATGACTTGGATGCCAAGAAGAGGATTGATTGGGCCGTTATTCATAAGGTTATTTCACATCTCAACAAGCAGCAGCAAGAAGAAACGCCGCCCAGGTAGTCGTCTCCACTTCAAGGCCAGGGACACCCATGTGATTCTTCATCTAGTGTTGCACACACTATCTTACCTACCTCGTCACCTTCGCCATATCCTACCCCATCTCTGCAACCTGCACAAACCCAAGCCTCTGCTCAGGCTAATGCCTCTCCTTCTTCTCTCGCTGCCACTTCCACTACTACTACTTCCAACACCGCCCGACGCATTATGTCGATACGTCGACGATGGGCACCGCGACCCTCCTCTTCACCCTCTCCATCTCCACTGCCATTGCCTCCATCACCATCCTCTCCATCTCCACCGCCACTGCCTCCATTAACCTCTTCATCACCTCCATCTCCACCGCCTTTCCCATCACCTTTACCATCATGGCCCGAGTCTGAGCAACCTTTACCCCCTCCTCCGCCTCCACCTTTACCTCCACCCAAGCTTATCATCCCCACATTGCCTGCACCTTCACCTCACATCGCCATCCCCATTGAAACCTCCACGCCTCCTAAACCATCACCTCTACCGTCAGAACCTATTACCTCCCTTTCTCCACCTACTTCCACCCCACGGAGTGGGCGTGCGCTGCCTTTGGTGCCCCTCGGGTCTAGTCCCCAGGGAGATGACGAGCCGAATTAGGACGATGCTATGTCGGTTCTACACTTCACCATTCAATATTTCATCTGCCGCATGCCAATTCGAGTCATGGTCCTTGGCTATTTTGGGGATAATGAGCATACATTTCCTATGGAGACAGTTGCTAAGAAGAGTTCCCTTGCACTAGTGCCAGTTTCTTCTCAAGCGAGGCCAGGGGCAATCTCATTGCTCGCTGGTGGGTTTATCGTTGATGTTGTTATTACCCCTCGCTCGATTGCTGTTCAGTTCATTGGCCAAGAGGGGTTCTCTACTCGGATTGTGCTAACTCATACGACCGTCAAGCAGACTATGAATTCTATATTAAAGGGGCAATTGGCCATATCTTCTATATCTTCCAAAGATATTCTACACTTGTTATACAATCATCCTCGATTTATTGGTGAGTCGGCCATGTCAACGCCGTGTATTACTCTCCCTCAGCTTCACCCGTCTCTTCTATCAAGGGAGTTGTGCTTCAAGGCTGAGTTCCGAGTGGAGTTGTCGAACCTCATGCTTCTAGTGCCGAGAGACAAAACCCCATGGGTTTGTGATATTCATCATTCTAAAGGGTTACTTGTCCAAGAATGTCCATCTACTGTTGTTAGCACCGTATATCTAGGGGCAACCACCCCAATGAGGATGTATGTTCATAATCGGGCTAGGTCGTCCACCAGATGGGCCAATTATTTGAGAAGACATTTCAAGATGAGGAGCCCGAAGGTTCAAGCCCGTACCAAGCAAATTCAGTACAAAGAAATTTCTGCCAAGAAGATGCGACGGCGTAAGTACAAGGGCCGCATGTGGTGCACTCAGGAGTCGACTTATTCTTCTTCTTCTTTCTATTCATCATTTCTTCTACTCAGCTCCCACCCTTGGGTGGTGTATCTTCCCTCTTCAGATCCAACTTCTATGATCTTCTCCTCTCTTCTGGGGTTCGCAAGCCCATATTCTTCCTCTTCTCCTCTTTATTCAGAGTCTCCGGATTATCCCTCCTGTCACGATTCTAGGCCCCGACCAATGTCATCATTCCATCCCGATCTTTGGACATCACTTGATTCTTCTTCCCCGAGACTTCTAGGTGTTACCTCTAATTCTTCCTCGGGACTTTTGGGTGTTGCTTCTGATCCTTCTCTGACCCTGTTAGATGTCTACACTTCTCATTCTCCGACCCTGGCGGGTGTTTATGATTCTTTTTTCCCGACCTTGTCGAGAGTCTATGCATCTTCTTCCCCGCCTCTGGCCGGTGATCACTATTCCTTTTCTCCGACCACGTCGGATGATTCTCCTTCTCCTCTTTCCATCCTCTCCTCCTCACCCTTTCGGGGTTCTCACCCTTTTTCTTGCTATTTTCGAGGCTTTAGCCCGCCTTGATCTCAGCTGATCTGGTTTCTTCTGTATCTGGTTCCTTGTTATCAGGGACTTGGTGCCTTAATGAGGGAGTTCTAGCCCTCGTCTCTCTTCCTTTTATCCCTTCTTCGTCAAGTGTGATGTCTGTCGCTCTTCCGTGTCAAGGAATCTCTACACTTTGCTATCCTCTCCTTCTTTATCCTGTCAAGCAAGGGCCTCCTCCATGCCACTGTACAACAGAGGGATGAGCTCCAGGGCGCGCTAGACCTTTTGGTGAGCTTCCCTGAACCTTAGACTTTATTTATGCAACATGTTTATGCTTGACTGACCCTGACTTCTAAATGCAGCGAGCCGAGGGAGTGCAACGGCAAGGGCCAGATGCTCCGTCCTCTTCGTCCCAGCCTGCAGGAGGTCGAGCCGAGCGGGATGTAGACTTTGCACGATCAGTGGCTTGGGCTGAGGAGGCCGAGGCCACTCTCGTGGTGAGGGTAAGCAAACTAACCAAATTCTTTTCGACTCAAAAAAAATGCTTTTGATGCTTATGCCTAACTATGCTGAATGCTTATGCAGACGAGAGAGCTGACCATGGCATTGGCCAAGGCGGAGCGGTGGCGAGCAGAGGCGGCTGAGGCGACTCGTCTCTGTGAGGAGGTGGCGCGAGTCAGAGCGGACGCTGCATGGGTGAGGAGCGAGCGAGAGCAGTCTCGGGTGCATGTCATCGAGATGAGGGGAGTCATAGCGGGCCTGAAGGATGCCCTCCGACTTTTGGGGAAGTGGTTGGAGTCTAGCAGGACCCAGAGCGCTGCACCGAGCGCATACCGAGGCTATCTCACCAGTTCTTCTGGTTATCGGAGGAATGAGGAGGGGGAGCGATGACGCCATCGCGAGGAGGAGAGTAGTGCTATGGAGCCGCCAGCGAAGCAGCATGAGGGCTCATGCGACAGCGGCGTCCCAGGGGAGGGACCGACTGAGTGACTTGTACTTTTTTTCTTATTTTTGGACACATGTACATGACTTCCTATTAGTGGAATGAAAACCTTTTTGTGTTTGTTATTGAAGTGTAAAATGGATGAATGTGAATGTTGACTGACTACGACCTCCGGGACTGACAGAGAGTACGTGAGAGACGACAGAGAGAGAGAGAGAGAGAGATAGGACTGACGAATGAATGAAGAATGAAAGAGACTAAAAACTGACAACGACTGACAAACGGTCTAATGTAAGACTACCTGAAGACTAAAAATAGTCCAAATCATGACTGTTAAAGGACAACGGGGAAGGCAATAAACGAAGGGATCAAATGGTCCTTCTTATGACTGTTTGAGGATCCCTAACGTTCATATGATAGACCGCTAATGCAGAAACCCTATTGAATCCGAGCAGGACTCTTCCGTGGGAGTCTTAACCCGAGGATAGAGGTCCCTAATCTGCACTAAAACCCATCCTAACTCAAATTGGGGCTACCCAACCTTAATCCTAGTGCAACAACACTAAAATTAGAGGTCTATAACTAGGAACAAGCCTAGAATTCTTAGCTCACAGGAATTTTCTGCTTCAACCCTTGGAACTTCATCAAAATTACCCAAGTTCATCATGAAGAGGAGCTTTGAAGTTAGCGCCATGGGAGAAGTCACCTACACCGGCCCAAAGGCGGCTAGCAGAGAGCATGGGGAGCTATAGCGGCTGACTACCATCCCCAAACATCTAAGCTCAAGCTCTTCAAGAGAAGTAAGTGCAATTCAATTTCAACAAGTCATTAATTTCCCTAATTTCCTTTCTTATGGCATTCCTCTCTTTTTGTCACGCCCCGAACCAATAGCAGCGGAACGTGTAGTTCAGAACGCGGCAGTGTAACAGTCATGAACAATCAGAGCAAACATAAGACATCAGACTTTAGGGCCCATTATCATGGCAAGACATGAGCATGTATGCTTTTGCCATGCCTCTGAACTCCCCCCAAGGAACAAGCTTCCAACAAGCTAACCAAAGTGATTTCATTAGGCCTTTCATTTGCTAGTTGCATATGTTTGAATGTCTCCATAGCTAGATATGGACATCCTGCCTTTGCATATGCTGAAACCATCGCACTCCATGCAATGAGATCCTTGTGGTGGAGTTCATCAAACAATGCTCGTGCAACTTCTGCCTTGTTGAAATCTGCATACACTCTCAAAAGTGCAGTCCCAATGGAAATGGATCTGGACAGTCCGATTTTGACAGTATAACAATGCATGCTCAATGCAAACCCAAGCTCTTCTGACTGCGAACATGCAGTTAACATAGACCTGATGACATTTTCCTTGGGCTTAGCTTGACAACGTCTCATCCTCAAGAACAAGAGAAGTGCTTTCCTTTGTTGCCCATGCTCAGTGAACCTGCATATTAGGGTGCTCCAAGAGATCACATCCTTTCCCTGAATCCTGTCGAAAATTACAATTGAGGCATCGAGCTTGTTGCATTTTGCATACACATCCACCAGTGCATTTTGAAGGTTGGTTTCTGAGTGGAAATTCTTAACAGCATATCCATGTAGCTCTCTACAGGGTAACAAAGCACCCAAACCTGAACATGCTGAGAGAACACTCATGACACTGACATAGTTTGGCGTTATGTTGTTACATATCATTTCCCGGAAGGCATCAAAAGCACCGAGGAACTGCCCATTCTTGGACAGCGCTGAAACAACTGCACTCCAGAAAACCAGATCCTCTGACTTATGCTGATGAAACAACCGAAGAACACTATCAACATCTTGGAGAGAAGAATAAAGAACTATAAGAACCGTAAGAACAGATATTTCTGCCACGAACCCGAATTTAATCACGAGAGCATGGATTCCACCACTGAGCTCCTCCAAACCCATGACACGGATGGCACGGACTGTGCACAAAACAGTCACATAATTCGGCCTTGCGCCTTCAGCAAGCATCGACTTGAACACTACCAATGCCCGGTCTCCTCTGTTTCGCTTAGTGAGGGAGGAAATCTCTGCTGTCCAAGAAATCACGTCTCTCTCACGCATTTCACCAAACAGAGGATGCATTGGCAAGAACCCATGAATGTTTCGAACGCGCGGAAAGAGAGCAGACGTGGGGGCGTAGCCAAAGTTGTTATCCGGAGCTCCATGGAGCTGAACGAGAAGGGATAAAGCTGATTCCTTTCTCAGCAAGGAGGCGGAGCGAAGTGGCTTCCCCGAGGTTGGGCAGCAGCGGGAAGCAGGGAGAAACCTCGCCATGCGAAGAACCACTGAGGGTGGTACGCTCTCGAAGAGGAATCCTGCCCAGAGACTGTGAGGGATCCAACTACTGCAGGTGGTCGCTCCGAGCTCGTTTGCCGCCGACGAGTGAGTTGCAGGCAAAACAGGGTACCGTTCTAGTTACTTTGATGAGCTAAAGAAGAAGAGAGGACGAGATCTGAATAAGGGAGAACTCCGGAGGAAGTCGCCTCAAGCTCTGGATTGAGTAGAACTATAAGCAATCTAGTTAAGAACAGGAAGAACATCATGAACTAACTCTAAGAACACTAAGAATTGGAAGAACTACACGGGGAACAAGGAAAGAATAGAACGAGCTAAAGAACTAGAGGAGTTGGAAGAGGAACAAGTATTGGGTTTCCATCTCGAGTAGTGTCTTTAGAACTTTTTGTTATCCTTTGTATCCTCTACCTACCCTCCAAATTTCATGGATTTAGGTCAAGAGAATAAGGAGAACGAGGGACAAGAAGTTGCTAGTTTAGCACAGGACGTACAGGAACTAGGGTTTCCTTCCAGTCAGAAATTCGATTCATTGGAGTACTTCCAAAGGTAGGTTATCTTGTGGATGGCTAGAACAGCAAGTTAGGAGTAATAGCCCTCTTGTTTTATGTGATTTCATGCATTGTACACATCGTATTTGACGGTTTATTATCACTACGTATTTAGGTTATTTTGCATGCATGATCTCCAACCTTAATTACAAAGATGATAAATCTTGTTTAATTTATGGAAACCCATGCATCTCCGTAGCTTGGTTTCTGTTGTAGCATGTTTTAAATTCCTTTTAAGCTTGTGTTCATGCATCCATTCCCTTAGAATAGGCCTTGCATACTCCATCTTGGTATTTAACCGCTACAGAACCTAAATGGTCTTCGTAAGACCGCCAGAACCCTTTAGCGGCCCTACGATAGACCGCTAACGCCACTATGCGGTCTTTTCTTGATCGCTAATTACTTTCTATTTTCTGCTTCCTGTTAACTACAAACAGATTGCAGATTGACCTTATTAATTATATGATAAACCTAGGTAAATAAGTTTTATTCCTAGTAATAACCTCATATTCGTAATATTGGTTATATTGGGCTTCATATTTGATAGATCACCTATCTGCCTGTTTTAAGTGCTTAATTTAAACTTATGCTTGTTTCATGCCAAACCATATACTTTGTATTAATTACATATTTCAAATGATAAATGGACTTGTTTTATTAATATTTTGGCTCGCTGTTTATCATGATCCCATCTTATCTCTATGTCTTTTCTTAAGTCCATGACACGTATTTCGGAACAGAGTCATTAGATACACTTTGCACTTATAGGCACACATTCTTAGACTTGAGATCCTCTCCGTTGGATATTCCTTCAACCGGACTAGGTGATCTTGTTTCAAGGCCTCCGTAAGTCTCCGCGAGTCTGGGATTCCCACTAGGACCCTGAGCTAGTTGTACCCTCAAAGCCCAATTGTCTAGAAAGTACTTACACTACCGGTGTTTTCTAAAGTTCTAGATGAAACGGTCCTCAGATGGCCACTAAGATTCGTTTAGCGGTTGGCCCGGGTTGGCCCAGAGAGATGGTGGACAAGAAGGGGGGTTGAATTGTCCCCTTGCTGAGATGGCAGATTTTAAAAATTTTCCTTACTAAACACAATGGAATGAAAATTAACAGTGTTAATTAAGTTAAACATATGTAAGATTAGAAGAGTTCTCTCAAGCTTTCCGATCTCACTCGAATTAACAATGTAACTAATCAAACAAATCAAGCTCAACACAGATAGCGGATGGAGCAGGGTGTGATAGTGTAGTGAATCAAAAATCTATATAGTGAACCTGTGAAGGGAGATAGAAGAAATGGCCAATCACACAAGTAATCACACGGAGCATGAGATTTTTAGGTGGTTGGGGACCACGACGGACTACCTACGTCCACCCCTCACCAAAACCCAGTGAGGCTTCACTACACGCTACTTGCGTAGCAACACGGGGACGAACCCCAACACCACACGCTGCTTCCACAGCAATACACTCACGACAGCACGAGGCCTTGTCTCAACATGCTGCCACTACAGCACACGGTTTCGTACTGTGTTGGTCTAGCTTCAAAAATTCTTGTACAGCCTAATCAAAGTCAAATCAAACCATGTCATCACTCATATTTTCCATCGCTTGCAAGCAAAACTCTAAAGATACGGGAGCAGCAGGGTAAAATTAAGGTGTTTCGGACAAAGATATACATAGAATTCTCATAGGTGACACAGCAATGGAAAATTTTAAACAAAAGCAATATAGAAAAAAGAGGGCGGAGCACAACTTTAGTGCCAGTATCACGAGAAAACACTGAGATAGCATGACCTGAGAGACATCCAAAATATTAATGTAACTCACTTGGCTTAGCTTCTGGATTATTGTAGCCGCATTTTGTTGGAGCGCAGGCGCCTGATACAGCTGGGAGGCAGTTGTGCAAGCAGCCGCCACAGGATTCATGAGAACAGAACTAGAAAGTGGAACGATACCAGGCACACCCACGCCAGTGGGGGATCCAACCCCCAAAGGCAGCGGCCCAGGCACCGTTAATCCGACAGAAAACAACGATTCCGCAGGCTGATCCCACTTCCTCTTTTTTCTGTGAAATGTAATGAGGGGATTTAGTTCCATACATACATACATATATAGTAAGCATCAATTTAGGCCAATAAAAAGCATCAAAGAGAATTCTCTAGCGGATGGACCGGAACGTATTAACTACACAAGCAGTTGAAGCATGCAGATAGCAATCCCCCGTCGACAAAAGATCGATCAGAAAAATTAAACCACAAGGAATTAACACCATCAATATCTGAAACTTTGTTCTAAACATTGGGATGTCAACAAGTTAGAGACGAATCGGAGGGAACGAAGCAAACGCAAATCAACAGACATTAACACCAGAATCATAAAACCTGGGGTCCAAACTAATCGAGGAGACGACTGCAGCAAGTAGGTATTAGAAATAACAACCGAACCCCAGACCAACCAAAATCCGACCGACGACGAGAGTAAACCGATCCTAAGAAGCCAACAAAACCATCAACCAAAAGAAGATCGCGATGCCCGGGAGCCTGAAGCCCTAGAACAAAGGGAGGCCCCGCGGGCTGACGATCGCATCACGGCACCCGGCCGTACGGAGCTCCACCGACTCGGCGCGGGGGCGGGGTTCCGGCAGGGAGCAGGAATCGGTACCTTTGCCTCGCCGCCGCTGCGGGCTCTTCTGAGGGCTTCGGGCAGCGGTCCTCGGTCATGGCGGGCCCCGGCGGTGGGCGACGGGAGAGTGCAGATCCAGATGAGAGAAACCAGAAGAGGAACCGTACGGCAGCGGGAGACAAACCGGGGATAAGTAACGCCCACGAGGCCACGACCCCTCGGCCAAACGTGAGCGTGGTTCATTAAGCCGAAGGGGCGCGACACCGCAAAATGCACAACTTGACTAACGCAATGGCGGGGACCTACGCTAGCCGTTTCTTGCGGCTCCGATATCAGCTTGGCACCTTCTTGCCCCTCTTTCCTCTTTGACTCTGAGTTATTTTTTTGACGTGGAGTTATACATGGTTAGCGATATTATCAGATCCGATGTATGAATCGATCAATGTTTTGATTCAGTACGAACTAAATTGATCGTTCAATCGAATAAATTTAAATTATAATATCATAATAATAAAAACCACATGAGGTGGACCCGGGCGGCAACCCCCCCAGACAAAAAAACACAACGGCGCGGGGAGGGGGAGGGAGTCTGCGTGAGCACCGATCCGTCGTCGAGACACTAGGCAAGTGAAGGCCTACAAGAAAGAGGCAAAAGCCCTAGAAGAACCTATACAGATAAGACAAACCCTAAGGCATACACAACTCGATTGTCATGTACGCTCTTCTAGACACGACCATACACACACGACTAGAACGTCGTGCACACAACACAATACTGACCTCGGGCAAGATCACGAGAGGGCTAACCCGGGAAGGTCACGACGTGTGATAAATACGAGAGTCACGTGTCTCATGACGGAAGCACCTCCTCACTAGAAGAACAGCCAGCTGTGTCCACTGATGTCTTATGTTGCGAAAATACGACAGAGACTGAGACACTATCTGAACAGAACAAGAAACTACAGTAACGAGTGACAAGTCAGGGTCACGCCCGTCGGTGTTCATCCAAATGCCCCTGACCACGTATGAAAACACAAGCTTAATGCCATGAGCTAGGCCTCTAGCTAGTTTTCTCCCCCAGTGGACACTACTACCAGGCAAGGGAGCCCACGAAAATTAGCTTAAAAATTGTCTCGGGAACTACCACACCACTAGTCCCAGGTGGGCTGACACATCGAAACATGTCGTCAGGCTACGACTAGTGGAGGCTCACTAGACACAGACTCCAAAACACAAGTGTTGGAGTACAGATAGGCTAAACAAGCACTGTCACACGTACTACAAAGCACTAAGGTAGCACAACAACTACCAACAGACTCAGGACAAGGCAACTAGACCTACTAACGCACGATCCTTGAGTCTTGCGACTCGGAGACAAGATCGTCGTGCAACGGCGGAGACATGCCGCCAATCAGTCTAATCCTAAGCCAGAGAAAATGACACCACCAAAGGAAACGACTCACAGAACATGACGCAATACATAAACACTCCTGGCTACTTTATAACGTGTCCATAACCCTCATAGGACGTCAAGAGACATCCACGAGATAGCAGGCGAACCACGAGGTCAGGCCAAGACAATCAAAAACTGAAATGCTGGTAACTACTCTCTGGGCATAAGTGATTCATCACTCGGCCGCTAAGCAACACAAGTAGTCAAAAAAGAAGCTGCTACACATGCGGAGGCAGGGACACTGGCGGTCATAGGCTCGGCCACGAGGTAACTATGGCAGTCAAAGACATGGCCACACACCCAGTCAACCCTCGAACGGACCTAGCCAGTCAAACCACCAAGTGGTCCAACAATAATTCGCAACACGGACTCAGCGGTCTAGACAAGAACCGCCACACATTCCGGCCTAAGACACAAACCTAAGACAAACAGACTATAGTGGCCCAAGAAAGAGCTGCTACATGGACAGACGGACCAAAGGGTTAGACCACCAAGGTTAACCAATAACACCACAGACTCACCCCCTAGCGCGGTCACCCAAGGGCCGCTCAATGGGACTGAACGGTCTCTTAGAGGCCATCCGGAGAAACAGAATGGCCTGTTCTAGGCCGCTCCATCAAACCAACCTAAAATAATTGATAGGATATATATATAGACTCCTAGAGACCAGATCTCTATAGATAGAGTGTCTATAGAAGATCTAGAGGGGGTGAATGGATTGGTCACCCTCTAAAAACGATATTGCAGCACTTCAAATGCAGAATATAAACTAACAGCTGCAAGATAGATTAAGCACACTCAAACACCGGCAAACCAGAACAAATCTGACAGATCACCTCACACACAATCGGGCCAGGAGGCGGGAGGGACGGGGGCTGCGAGGGCCCCCCGAGGTCAACCATGCGAGGGCCCCCCTAGGTCAACTCTGAGCACTCATGGGTCTCAAAAACCTTCCCTTCTCTGGTTATTGAATGCCAACATAGGTTCACAGATAGCCACCATACTGACCATTACTGAGCACAAGACGCTTGAGACTTCTGCGAGAACCAGAGTTCCCCACACTTCTAATATTCCAAATGAGAATTGGGTTCATCATTGAGATTTTCGATTGGTGTCTTCCGCCGATCTAGCTCGAGATCTTGTAAGGACCCCCCCGTCATTATTTCATCGCACAGTAGCAGCACCTCTACCCAACAGTCTTAATTGCATAAGAGCATTCCTTCTCTGCAACTCACTTGCCAGCCTCCTTTAGCTCCTGTGTTAGCTCTTTGTACCAGCTCTGAGTAGCATCAGTAATAGAATTTCACTCAACAGTAGAGGTTAAAGGCAATTGGGCGTCTGGATGATGAGGCTTATTGTCTGCACTGTCCACAGGATTTTTCGAAGAAGGAGGTAGGGCATCACCCAAGCCTTTAGAACCACTGATTATTAAGCAAGCCTGCTCAACCAAAGGGGAGGCGCTCAACTGACAAACCTTATCACACTGGCACCCACCGTCATTGAGAGTGGGCAAAATTTGGGATGAAGGGAGCTCCAGACTAGCAGCCGACTGAGAACAGGATGCAAGATAACCTCCTCCCAGAGGCTCAAGGGCTTGGGAAGATTGCAAGTTTGACACTTTGGCAGGCTGAATAATCGTTCCAAATCTAGAACGCTGACCCGCCACACAAGGGGCCGAGCCACCCTCAGGACCTCCCTGAGTATTAGGATTATCCGATGCCAGCTTCAGTTCATCTACCACTTGCTCCAAAATAGTGAACCTATTACCTTGTGACGCATTTTGTCGAGTAGCTTGGGGGCCAACTGGACGAGGCCTAAAAACTTGCCTGGATTTCCTGGCGTCAGGTTCTGGAATCGCAGGAGGGTGGGCAACCCTGCCCATCTTCTTCTTACAGTTATCTTCAGAGTGGCCAAGCTTGTGACAGAAGGAGCATAAATGAGGTACTCGATGGTAGTTAATGGCCTGCCAAAATCCTTCGCCTTCCAAGTCAATCCACAGCTGCTCCTTGCGTTGGGCAGACAAGTCCATCTCAACACACGCTAGAGCCTCAGAAGTTTCTATCATAGCCAAGGTCCTTTCATGGATTCTAAGCATAGTCCCAAAATTGCCTGCAATAGAACGCATGCAATCCTCATGGTATAGATTTGCCGGGAGCGATGGAAAGCCAATCCAGACCAGAACAGTAGGAGGATCTGCATCAAAGTCAAAATTCAGAGTCCAACGAAAGAAATGAAATAGGAAGCCCTTGATATATAGATTCTTCTGTAAAAGCAACATCATGAAATTCGCTTCGCTCTCAAAACGCAATAGGAGATGCCGTGGGTTGAGCCTGCTAATGATGAAATCTGAAATCAACGCCAGGTGCTACATCAGGCAGCTTTTAATGTCAGGGAACTGTGGACGCACTTTTTGATTCTTATCTATTTGTTTATTTTTGTTTATTTGGTTCGTTCGTTGGGAAGGGAGTTTTCCCGATTTTATTGTTGAGTGCGTGGGCGTGCCAGTCACCGAGGTGACGATTTATTCGGGCTCCGCAGAGCCCATGGTGCGCTTGCCTGGTGGTCTGGGAGTGACCACTAGGGTTTTGGATCATCTTTGGCCCTTGCGGTCCTGGCTGGACTGCTAGGTTGGCCTTAGCGGTCTAGGGGTAGACCGCTAGGCTCCCTAACGGTCCAGAGAGGATCGCTAGGCGATTCTTCGTGCTCGCCGTGTCTATTTTACATTATATCGGTCTCCGGTCGACCCGGTTGTGACCCAGTGGTTGACTTTCGGCTTTGTGGATGCCCCAGACGTTATGGGTTCTGCGTTCATGTTGTCGAGTGTCTGAGAGTTTCGTGTTACCGTGGTTTTAGACCTAGGGGTTAGGTCAGATTGACAGCGTTGTGTCATTACGTACGACGATCTTGACCCGAGTCTCGTGACTCAAGGACTGTTGGGTTATTAGGTCTAGTGGACTATCCAGAGTCTGGTGGCCTTGGGCCACCTGTTACTCCGTGATTCCTTGCGATGGGTGCATGCGTGATTTTCTGTGTCCATGTTCTGTGAGCCCCCACTAGTCGTAGCCTTCTTACGGCATGCATGTGCTGACGCACCCGGGAGTGGTGGAGCAGCTCACCCGAGAGAGACGATTTTTAGGCTGGTTACCGTAGGGCCCCCACGCGTAGCCTGTGTCCGGGCCTTGGGGGAAGAACCAGCTAGAGAATCCGACCTAGGGTGTATGGTCTGTGTGTGCACACTTGGCTGAGGGTGGCAGACCCGCGCTGACGAGCGCGACCTCAGTTAGTCCTTATTTTGTGTTCCTGGTTACTGTACGGTGTCTCAGTCTCCACCTGGGGCGTTGTAGATAGACACCTAAGGCTACGGACTAAGTCGTCAGTGGACGCATCCAGCCTTGCTTCTGGTGGGCGATGCTCCCGTCACGTGATGTGAGTTGTAGTGTCGCGGGTTTTCGTTATCCGTCTGCGAGATGAGGTTTTTGTGTGCAGTTCCAGGCATTCTCCCGGAGTTGAAGTCTAGAGTTTCTGGTGAGCATCACCAAGGGATTTTCCGTAGATGGCATAGAGTTCATGATGGCGAGGTCGTGACTGCGTGGTTTCGGTGGGGGCCCTTGTCCGTGAGGACATGCCTCCATGATTGTGGCGTCGTGACATTTTCCTAGTAGAGTGACTAGGGTGGTCCATGTTCTAGTAGTCTCCCGACTGTGGGATCGGGGCATTGAGTTACAGTATAGTAGGAGTAGCTATAGAGCCGAGGTTTTACCGGCTACCGTGTTTACTGTTCCTGTTGTTGTCGTTGTTCTGTAGTTGCTGCTTTCCGTTACCACCGTTATTTTCGGTTGGGGTTTCGCGGGACTCCTACTGAGCCAGTGATAGGAGGCTCATCCCTAGATTTCAGGTGCTACGGTTCTTCCTCGAGGTTCGAGGGCGTTGCGCGGAGGTTCTTAGTCGCCAGCTCGTCGGGCCGAGTGTTCACTCAGTATGTCGTATGTTTTACTGCTTTAGACTGTACTTTCTGTTGGATTGGACTCTGTTGCAGTTGTTTATTTCTGTTAGTATATCTGTTGCCCAGCTTTATTTCCTATTTCTATATACACCACACCTACCCTTTTAGCCCTTCTGAGCCCTCCAGCTCGTAGGCGGTGGGCCAGGATTCAAATGGTATCAGGTCATTCCCGGTATCCAGATCTTGGGTCGTTACAATGTGTGTGTGTGTCTCTCTTTTTTCTCTTGTGCATTCACCTATGCGTGTCGCTAACTGCTGATTTTTATTATTCTTGGGTGCTATCTGGTCTCCTCCTTGGTTGCTGTGCTTATTTATATCTTTGTTTGCATATTGTTTGTTAGCTTTTAGGCTAGAAACTGCATGCACTCAGGTGCACATAGGATCATTCATCTTTCATATCATAGTTGCATTCCTACCTTGGTGTGTGATCTTCTCGCCTCCATATTCCTTGGGGTCGACTAGGTGACCACATCCGTGACCTCCGTAAGTCCCCGTGAGCCATGGATTCCCACACGAATGTCAAGCCGGTTGTACCTTTGCCATCCCGTGTCTAGGTTGCATTAGTAAGGGAGAGTTTACACCTAGATTCAACCAAGTCCCCACCATCCTTTCCTATTGAGAACCTATTGTTGGAGAGAACATTTTTCTGAAATCACTAAGGCTCTAAAGGTGAAACAAATAAAATTTTGTGCATCATTATAACTTGGTTGACTTTTGGTTGTCTCTCATCCCCTTCTTATTTGCAAAATCCCCTTCATTGGTGGCATCTTGTTTAGCTACTTATTCGTGTCTATTTGTGTTGTTTTCATCTTTAGGTGCCATAGTGCATGTGGAGCTGCTTCAAATCCTTAGGTTTGTCTCCTAGGGGCAATTCCTCTTTCACCTCTTATCTTAATCCTCTATTCAACTTCACCATGTCTTCTTATGATTTCCCCCGTTCCTATGAAGAATCTCTCCCTCAGGGACTCCTAGAGGACCTGCCTAGGGTCATGCCTCTTCATTCGGGGGAAGGGTCCATCCCTCCGCCATCCTCTGCTCCCATGGAGGTCGGTCAACCCTCCTTTTCAACTCCATCCGCCAACAATCTCACCAGTCACATTCTGCAAATGATGGCTCAGTTAGATCCGACCCAACTTCAGGTCCTTTACCAGACCTTGCAGGGGTTAGGTGCCCCATCTTCCATGATTTCACATGGTCTATCCACTACCTCCATCTCTTAGTCTAGGGTCGGTGGCCTTGGGGCTCCACCTATTCCTATCAATCTTAACCCGGTCCAGCCTAAAATCCTTCGGTACTCCAATCTAGAGGCTGGCCAGTCCTCTGGCTCGGTCCCTCAAATTCTGGATAAAGGGAAGACTACTCTTCCCTCATCTACCCAGATTGATCCTTATAGGTCTGTTACATCTGTGCCACAAGTCCTTGTTGGCCTGGCAGATTTTGCTCACCTACAGCAAGGGGCGGCCCATGTTTACTTCAATTTGTGTCATCCTTCGGCCCAATATCCTTCTTATGGGCCTCCCCCTCTTCCCGTTCATCCTTTGACTCCTCATCTTGAGCTCACTCCTTTCACTCCATCTACCCATCTCGGGAGTAGGAACTCCTTGATAAATGGGCCACCATGCAGCAACAACTCGACTTTCTTCAAAAGTGGGTTGGCCGACAATCTTGGCGGACATTCCCATTCCAAGCTTTCATAACATTCGATTCCCTCCTCAATCAGAGCTCCCTACATAACGCAAGTATGATGGGAATAGTAACCCTTATGTCCATGTGAGGGATTTCGTGTACTAATCAACACAGTTCCAATATGATGATCGCCTCATGGCATATTAATTCCGCCGATCACTAGATGGAGTTGCATTGGAGTGGTTCTATGCTTTACCACTGGAAGATGCTAAGAGATTTAAGGTTGTTAAAGAGAAATTAATCCAAAGGCTCCAAGACTGGGTCGGCCCAGAGAATATTCCAAGAGTGAAAAGAGCGGCTCCAGGAAGAAGTGAAAGTGTTAGAAGCACTAGAAAAAAGAAAGAGAAAATAGAATCTGAGTGCAGTCAGCTCTCTCAGTTCTGAAAGTGCTTCATCGAAGCTACAACTTGTTTTTCATTTTTGATTTCCATTTTTCAGTCTTGATTTATACCTCAATTTGGCTTTTGTTTGTTCCCCTCCAGGCATTCTTAGAGGAAGAGATAGAATCTCCAGTTACCAGTGACTTGGTGTCACTCGTGGGTTTCCCTCTGTTTCGAGGAAGTGAGGAAACTCCTCCGATTCTGGTCTTGTGGACTGCAAGCCAAGGTGTAGGTTCTGTGGGGTACTGGACCTGGGTCGAGGGATTTGTTTCCCTCTGGTCAAGCTATTTGGCAGCACCTATCCGCAGACTGAGTCTACTTTATTTTTCCTATCGTGCAAGGAAGCCTTGCTCAGTGTGAGCGAGGGGTGGACGTACATCTCGGGGTGAGATCGAACCACCTAAAAACTCTCCTATCTTCTGGTGTGATAAAAGACCCAATCTAAACAATAGGTCAAGCTTATCTGGAAGATTGGCTTCTTGCGTGAGGAGACCCTCATGTCTAACCTCCGCCAGGTACTACTGGTTATGCGTAGAATTTGCATTTGCCTCTCTGGCTCTGTCTCGGTGCTTTATATTGCTTCATTTACTTTGTCTCTCCATGCCTACATGCTGTTCAATCAAAAGTCTAACTACGTCCCTCAGTGTATTCGTGTTAGCTTATCATCTATTAGATTGTGAAGGTTCTGCTCAATGGTATTTCTGAGTGAACTGCGTTGTTGGTCTAAGCTTACAGTTCGAATCACATTGATTTGATTTTAATTATGGGTGATCTATTCATCCCCCTTCCCTTCTAGATCACCCCCTTCTATTCTATCAAATGGTATCAGAGCAGGTTTCCCATCATGTGGTCCAATGACTAGGGAAGACTAGGATCTGGCGATGCTCATAGTTTCATTCCTAAAGGTCATTCAATCAATTGTCCACCGTTCTTCAATGGCACTAACTATTTGTATTGGAAGAACGGGATGGAAGTGTTCCTTCGTGCGCAGATTCATGAACTCTGGAGGGTCATCACCACCAGACCATTCGATCTTCCTGAAGATCAAAGAACTTGGTCAACGGACCAGATCCAGCTATCTACTATAAATTGGATAGCAATGAACATTATGGAGTGCGCTGTGCATCCAGAGGAGTATTCCAGAATCTCAGCATGCAAGATAGCCAAGAAAATGTGGGATGAACTCCAACTGATCTATGAAGGAACATCATAAGTGCGAGCCACAAAGATAAACATGTTAACCTATGATTATGAACTATTTAGAATAAGGCCTGATGAGACCATCTCAGAGATATGTGCTAGGATCTTACAAATCACCAATGATCCGAAGGCTTGGGACAAATCAATTTGGGATAGTGAGTTGGTTAGGAAAATCAAACGATCCTTAACCCCTATATGGCACACGATGGCAATGATTCTCGAGGAATCTAAGGATCTTGCTACCATGACTATTACAGAGCTGATAGGCTCTTTGATGGCTTATGAGATTAAACTTAAGAGGAACACTGAAGAGAACAAGAAAGGGAAAAATGTAGCTCTTGAGGTTTCCAGAAGTAGCGGGGAAAGTAGTCATGAAAACGAGAGTTTATCAGGCCTAGACACAACATCATACAATGTCAGTGTCATGACCAGAAAGTAACAAAAGAAAAAGGGATGGAGTATCCCAAACAAGGTCGTACCTGGAGCCCCAAAGGGGATCGGTGGCAGGAGTACCAACTGCTCTGGCTTTAGTGCCAGCAACTGGGCCGCATTCGCCACGGCCTCCCGGATGTCCCGTAGAGTGCGGGCGCACTCAATCTTTGATAGGAACTCCACGGGCCCGGTAGACCCGATTACGTGGCCGTTGTGTCGCCACCAGTCGTCAATCGCTGAGTCGGCAAAGCTCCCGTGTGGGAGCTCCCGATCTAGCAAACCCCTACTCTGAAAGCCACAGTCGGCCAAAAACTAGGCCCACCAGGCCTTAGGTGCCCCCGGCCGGGACACCTTCACTCCTGTCACCGCTGCTCTCGTCGAAACCTACACTAGGGGCTTCAGTGCCCCACCGCTGCTCCGGCTCCTGGAAGTCGAACCCCGGCCACCCCGGGGCCACTGCTCCATGACCCGCTCGATCTCTCGGTGGACCCAAGCAACGTGGGTCCTCAAGTACCCGTCGTCCAGCGCAATAGGAGGCAAATCCTCCCTCAGTAAGCGGCTCTCCTCTGCCTTCCAAATCGCGGAGGCCTTCTATCGGTACAGGTGGCTATGCTCGAACCACCACCTAGCATAGTGTACGTCGAACCTCCCTCGACATCCCTGTGCTGGCATCAGGAACTGCTCTGGCTCCCGATGACTATAGGAGTCCCACCATGCCGCCGCAAGAAGGTGGTTGTCCCTGCCACGGTACTGCATTCCGGTCAAAGGGAACTCCTGATTCGATGGGATCCCCTGGTCGTACCCAAAGTTCCTCGCAAACTGATGTGGGTAGTACAGCCTTAAGGAACTCATCACTGACCTGTACAATGTCAGCACCGCCGACTGAGTACTCCATATCCAACCCGTCCACAACCCTGTCTCTGTCACCTCCTGACCAGCGTTGGCACTGGTCACCCCTTTACCTGAAGGCCCTAGGAAGAGACTGGAATCCCTTATGGCACTGCCAAAAGGAAGCCCCTTCTCGCCCCTAGTGGGCAGGTAACAAAGGGATCTCCTAGCCCCCTCCAGCTACGTCTCTGCATCCCTATCAGACTGCCCGGGGAAGCTAAACAAGAGCGGTGCCGTCGGGTTCCTCACTGTCCCCCACGTTACCAAGCCCAGAAATAACAACCCAACCCACGCACTGAGGTAGTGGGTCGGTAGGAGTAGGCTTCTCTCTCTCAGCACTGAGTGTGCCGCTAGAACTCTGAGCCCCTGGCAGATGTTGGCCAGTGCAGCGGGAGCTAGGGCCAACTATCTCCCCTCGTCCAACAAACAAGCTGGCCACAACAACTCAGCTCTTAGCAGTCCGTCCTCTCCATGAGGTACTACAAAAGTCGCCAACCAATATGCCAGATATGCTGCAAGGTGTGTCACGTCTAGCAAACCATGGGGATTCCACCCCTCCTGTGGCGCATACACATATCTGGAGTACGTCCGGAAGCGTAGCTCCACCTCAGTGTACTCCTCCCATGGAGTCTGGTCTCTGGCAAACTCCTAATAAAGGCAAAATGGCCCATTGTAGAAATGACGGACCCATACATTCAGTGGCACTCTCAGAGTCTGTACTGCTCTCTCTCTCTCCCTGCCAGAGCCAAGTCCCTCCAGGTCTTTAGGAGGTACCGATAGCTGAAAGGTACCTGGTACCTCCCCTGTCCATCACTGTGACTGTGATGGAGGTCATCCAGCACTACCTCCTCATATCCCTCACCACTGATCGGCAGTCTGAAAATCCTGAACAGAGACCACAAGTCTAGTGAGGTCTCTCCCTCTGCGGTGGCCACCATGTTCCAACAGTAATTGAAGCGCTCTAGTAGTCCCTACAGCAGCCCAGTGTAGCAGGGGTATGCATACAAGGTGATAGTCATTACGTACCTGATCCCTGCTCGCTCCAACAACACCCGGTAGTGATGGATGATCCCCATCAACCACTCAGTGGCCCCCTGGCGGTAGTAGTGCGAAGGGATTACAGCCTAGCGACTGTACCAGCTCATGACAGTCTACCTCATAACCCCGTCCAGCATACTGTGGCCATCATATCCCTCTCCAGCATACTGCAAACCCGCGGGCTCCAGCACCAATCTGGCGGTCCCCTCTGTCTCGGCGAGATGGTGACCGTGCAAGTCCCAGGAAGCGGGGGCCAGCGGTCTGACTCTGACCCCAGATCTCTCCGCTCCACCAAAGAACCCTAAACACTCATCACTGGAAAATTGTCGCTACCTCCAGTAGTCCTCTGAGAAGCTAGGGTAGCTATAGAAGGCTATGCCCTACAGGTTGTCCCTGCCGATCAAGATTGCCCGCTCAAGTCGATGAAGGGCTCCCGAAATCCGTGAGTCCTCCTCCTCTATGCCAGGCAGAACATAGCTCCGAAGAAACTCAAATAGGTGCCAATCCAGGGGGAACTCCAACGGATACCCTCTGCTCCTGTCATAGGTGTACATGCCACCGTCCTCCTGAATCCTAGCCACTGCCACGGTCCCGACGCCAGCGGCTCTCTCTCCAAGGGGACCCTCAACCATCACTGTGTGCCCACTATCTAGCTGCTCTATGCTAGCCACTTTAACCATTGGCAGGCCTAGAGGAGGTAGCTGTCGATCAGTCCTCCACACCCAATGATCCTCCCCTTGGGCCATCCGCCTTGGGACCCGTCCATCTCTGCCAAAACGTGCCATAGCTGCAAGACAAAGCATGGAAAATTGGTCAGAATACAAGTAAAATCAACACAAGCAACACAACAAGAATAAAGGCACTTGAAGTGCTAAAATAAAACTACAATAGCCCAGGATAGGAGTCTCATGGGCCGTATGCCCTCATCACCGCCTCCGACGCACGACCCGTGGGGGGCATTTGTTGTACCCGGACTATTTCTCGGTAAAATCACAAGAAATAAGGGTTCAGGCATTTCACCGAACACCTTCTAGGCACGGGCTATCCAGCCCTCTCTACAATCCCATGGGTCCCTACAAGGGCCCTGACCGGCTTGCCGTGATGCACGGCGACACAAGCAACTCCCCAGAGTCAACTCCACCCACTCACAGACGGGCCTTGCCCGTATCCTACATCGCCACCCGGGCCAACCCGGGGGTGCCCCGACGTCGAGCCATGCCACGTGGCACTCAGCAAAAAGGGCTAAGGGCCCACCCAGAAGCACGTCTTTCAATCCTCCAAGGTCAAAGGGAGACCTGACTAAGTCAACCACAGGCTTCGGAGGCCCGTCGCACGCATGTACAGCTCACACGGGCATGCTCGGCATTTCATCAAACACCTTGTGGGCGCGTATGTTCCAACCCTTCTACACCCAACCATGGGCCGACCCATGATTCCAGCACCTCAATTGGGTCCTACAACGACCCCCCACAAGTCAAGGTCGACCCTGACACTCAGACACGTGGCGATGAGCCATCTAATCCTAACATTTGGGCCAACCCGAGGCTACCCTGCCAACCCGCCGAACAATGTGGCACACAGCTCAAGGCATGGCTCATAGCCACAAAGTGCCTCCCCTTAGATCCCACGAGCTCCCGCTGTCAACCCAAGGCCCGTCGTGCGGCCCCTCAGCCATCTACTCAAGCTGTTCGGCAATTCGGGGTGTGTCGGGTATTTACCCAGACACCTTACGGGCGGCTACGACAACTCAAAGAACGGCAGCCCCCACGGGCCCGTTCCAACTTCTCGGGGTTCAAAGTTCATCAAAGGACAACCCCAAACGATGCAAGAAGACCCCTGGGGGCCATTCCCCGGGGTTACGACCTCCCCCGGGGCCAGTTCGCCCCAGGGGCAGCCGCATGCCCCAGGGAGGGCGAACCCCCTGGGGGCCGCGCCCCTCCCTCTAGCCCGATGGTCCCATGGCCCCACTCCATCCCAGTTCACTCGATTTACGATCTTATGGTGCAGTTCTAGTGTCGTACCAGTCTGAGAAGTCGACGCGTGAGCATGAGAGCACAAGGCGGCAACACGGGGGAATTCCTCAAATCCGGTACGCTCACAAGCTTCCACGTATCCTCCCAATCAATTAGTTCTTTTGTTCTTAGTCAATTTAGGAAGAAAACTAACTAAAAAGTCAATTTTATAGAGTGGGGACCGCTCCCCCTCTCTCTCCAAACCTAGAAAGAAACCACAAGTGACAACCCACCACTTGCAAATCGGAGACACAGTCTCCCTTCTCCTGAGTCCACAGGAGGAACCTCAACCTCAAACCAGAGGATAGGAAAACACAAATGGATAATGGAAAAAACAAATGAAAAGACAAATGGCAGAGGACAAACAGAATGTAGCTCCAAGGAGCACAATGACTCTGGATTTGATCCACAAGTCAAGAAATAAACAAATCTTCAGGGTAAGCTCTCTCTTCTTCTTTCTATCCTCTTCTCATCTTATCCTTCTTACTCTTTATCACTTTCTCTGTTCAGATCTTTAAAAATTCATCATCTGTGTGCCACACGAACGAGTCTTCTATTTATATCTGAAGCTTTATGAGAGAGGGGCGTGTGGAAAGCAAGTTTCCCACCTAGAGAATTCATCAAAAGCAAACACTTCAGATCCACGTGTCAGATCTCAGACGATGGTCCCTGGCCACGTGGCGGTGTGCATTCTTGGATCAGGAGCTTTTGTCTTGATACCGAGTAATTTTAAAATCCTGCCAATGAGTCACGAAGCATTCCATCAAACAGTTGGTAGATCAGATTTCATTTTATGGTAAGACTTAAAATTCTATCAGGTAAAGAAATGCGCGGACCTTGTGTAGCGTAAGGCAAAAGATGCACAAACCTTATGTTCACAAATTCGAACCATGCACGGACTCCATGTAACGTAAAGCAAAATATGCACGGACCTTGTGTTCACAAAATCGAAACATGCACGGACCCCGTGTAGCGTAAAGTATGCATGGACCTTGTCTTGGCCTAACACGAGATATGCACAGACTTTGTTTTAGCACTAGACAGATATGCACGGACCTCTACAAAGATTGCACGAACTTTATGTGTGCATAGACGAGACTTTGCACAGACTTCAACCATGCACTGAGTTATATGCACAGACTTGAGAAAGCCCAAGAGAAAATGTGCAAGGACCTTGATCTGTCCACATACAAACTTGGTCAGACTTTATAATGTTTTATGGCAAAGATGGTCAGACATGAAATCATGCACGGACTAAATATGACTGTAGGGCTGAAAGATACAGACTTCGTGTGTGTATGATGCGAGATGTGCACAGACCAAATATGGTCTTAAACCTAGTATGCACGGACCTTACATTTGCAGAAATAAAACATGCACGGACTTACATTGCTGTGCTGCCGTAAGCTACACGGACTTGACCATGCAAGATGTAAAATGTGCTTAGACCTTTAGTGTGCACAAGGGAAATGTGCACGGACTTGGTTCAGGGATATGCACGGACCATATATGACGCTGAGCTGAATTATGCACGGACCCTGTGAACATATGCACGGACTCTAAATGGAGAAGTGAACTTTGTACGGACCTCCTACATGCACGGACTTTCTATATGCTGGATGGCCTAAATGCACAGACCTTAGATAGCATATGAACAAACATGCACGGACTCTAAATGACCTTCTCAAACCTTATAGCGACGTGCACCGAGCTAAGTGAGCAAAATAACCAAATGTGCACAAACCTTCGGTGGAGGAACAGAAAAAATGCACCGAGTTGAACAGTGAGTGCACGAACATTGAAATGCATATTTAACTAAAATGTACACCGAGTTTCATTGCATGAGGACTTTTTCAAACAACCAAGAGTCGACTTTAGAAGTAGACATTTTTCAGAATAAAACCATCTCTCTCTAAACTACTCTACTCAATTTTCTCTCTAAATCTCTCTCATGCAGCCCTGTTCTAGCCTCCCTCAGCAACCTCTCGCCGCCCACCTTTTTCTCTTGGCAGCCACTAACTTGCGGCTCCCTTCTTCAAAGAAAGAAGGTCCAGATTTATAGAACGAAAATAAATTTCTGATTAATTTTATCCTCAACGTAATTCATCCATTGGTCCATCTATCAGAGATGAATATTCTCCTCTAGGAACCTTCTAGAAATCTGCCAGGTGACCTTGGATCATGTGCTAATAATTTGAATTCAAATCTACATGGTCACTCTGAGCTTTGCTTTATGAAGTCTGAGCATTGGCTTTAAGCAGTTCGAGCTTTGTTGCCACATGCTCGACTCTGCTTCATAGCGTCCGAGCTTAGTTCGAGCTTAGTCTGAGCTTAATTTCCACAAGCTCAACTCTACGTCCGAGCTTAGCTTCATCAAGTCTGAGATTAGCTTCATCGAGTCCGAGCTTAGCTTCATCGAGTCCGAGCTTAGCTTCATTGAGTCTGAGCTTAGCTTCATGGAGTCCAAGCTTAGGTTCATCAGGGTCGACTCTCGGAGGTAGCTTCATCAGGGTCGACTCTTGGAGGTCGACTCTTGAACTTGGCTGCATCAACACTCTCTTCAAGTCCCTTTACAAAGTGGCGTTTTAGTGCTTGAAGATCTTCATTTGAACTGAACACAAGTAAAATCTTGATCATTTGGTCGAACTTCTCTGAACTACAGAATTTGGCTACTGACCAGACTGCTGCTATACTATGGGGCATTCTTAGCAAATGGTAGGCAGTCTACTGAATTTTGATATGCTGCTACTCTTGTTTTAAATTGCTGAATTTGGCTGGCCTGCCACGTGGCATTTTCACCAACACTTTCACTAGCTGCCATCTTTCTTCCATCTTTCCCTCATTATCATGCTCAACAATGCTCAAAACCTTTGTGACACTCTTCTTGAAACTCCTTTGTTGACTGCTTACAAAACTTGATTTGTTGCTGATGCTTCTGTGAACCTCAGTTGACTTAGTCAGAAGTCATCTGACCTTCTTAGCTGAATGAGGCATTTTGTCACCTCATGTTTTCTATGTCGACTCCATGTTATGATGGAGTCGACCTCAAGGAAGAGTGGCTTTTTGTCATCTTAGCTCTGATGTGTCAGCTCTGAAAGCTAGTGCGTCGACTCCATAATGGCTACAAATGTCAGACCAGAGCTCTGGTAAAATGGAGTCGACTCTTGATGTCGACTCTTCTTTGTTGACAACCTATTCTCAAGGATTCACATGTGTATATATGTTTATGCCATCATCAACATCATGATATCATCAAGTCATGTAGGACTCATGAATGACTCAGAGTTTGTCACTATCAAAACCACAGGGACACATCAATTTGAATATGCGTCTGATCACAAAATGTAAATTCTTGTTAAATAAATCATGAACCTATTGTGTCTCCTCTGGATTTGATGATGAGTTTATTTGATGTTGGATTTTGATGCTAGCAATAGTCTGTGTTTTTGATGCAGTAATTGCCAATAAACATCTTGCAGTATTTCCTAAGTCAATTTGAGTCTCTAATCACTAACAGGTCGATGCATCTTCTTTCTGGTGCATAAAAAGGTCGATGCACCTTCACACATTAAGATAGGCAGGTCGGTGCACATATCAACACTTAGCCTTCTTTCATTTAAAATACTAACATATATAATTTAATTTTTTTACAATAGATATTTATGTTCACGAGACGTGAGGACAAGGCGTGCGGGCAGTCTACTTGGGAGGCTCTTGCAAAAATAAATTTTAGAAGGATAATGAGCCAGGCCCGCAAAAAGATGAGGAAGGATTCTAGGAGCAAAGACAGAAACTGTTGGAAGGAGCACTGTCCTGCTTGGCTGAGGAGGGAGCATTGGGAGGGGGTGTGTGACAAATGGGCCAAGGAGAAGTGGATTACAAAGTCCAAGAAAGTGGTGGCAAATTGGGCCTCACAGCCATAGGCTAATGTGCATACCGTTAGGTCTACCTCTTTTGTGGCCCACAAACGTAAAATGGTAAGTAATATGTCTGATTTTCTTATACTTTATTATCATATGAACCTCATTTCAAGTATGATTTGTAAAACAGAATGAGGAGCTCAGACGTCCTCTATCGTTTCGAGAACTATTTGTGAAAACCAACAAGAAGAAGGGGACAAATGAGTTCATCAACGAGAGATCTCGCTCGATAGTGGTAAGTTTACATACATACAAAAATTCTTTCTTTTTCATTTCAATTATGAATGATTAATATGAACTTTATAATCATTTTTATTTAATTTGTAGAAGTCATATGAAAGACATATGACTGAGAAGTATGGGGAGGAGGGCACGTAGCAGCCAGAGTTAGATCCTGAGGCATGGATGGCAGTAGCTGGCACACCGAGAAAGGCCAGTTGTATGGTTTTGGGCAGAGCCTGGACACCAACAGGGTGATATCATCTTGTGCGAGTTCAGGCTATGCCCAAACTAGTACCAGTGCCTTCACTATCCCCCCCATTAGCCCCAGTACTTCGAGTGACATCAGAGATGTCGTACGAGAGGAGATGTCACATTTGGAGGGACAGATTACGTCGAGCGTCTAGTCGAGCGTCTAGGCGGAGATTACATCGAGCGTCCACGCGGAGATGTCGAGTGTCAAGATGCGCTTTACGCAAGCCATCACTGCCCTCCTCTCCTAGGTAGAGATTTTCCCTCATGGAGCAACCTCGACCAGAGCACGCCCCCTCATGTGAGTATTTGTTCTAATTTTTAACATCACAAATTTTAGAGTTATAATACTACTATTTAAAGTTATAATACTACTACATAGTACTAAGATTGTATTGAGATTGAACTCAGGTTGGGGGGTCCAAAATCTAAAATACCAACCTGATCCATGTGCTAATTATTCCAACATGATCTAGGTGGTGAGAGTGACTTGGGAGAACTGAAGGAATCCAAATCTGATGTCTGGTTTAGGCTCGGTGCTCAAGTTGTTCTTTTCCGAACTAACTTAGTTTAAAATTAAAGAACTTAGATTGGGAGGTCCAAAATCTGAAATATCAGCCTAATTATTGTGTTGATTATTCCAACATGACCTAGGTGGTGAGAGTGGTCTGGGAGAGTTGACAGAATCCAAAGTGAATACCCGGTTTGGGGTAAAAGCTCAAAATAGCATTCTCTTATAACTTAGTTTAATACAAACCAAAGAGTTCAAGTTGGGAGTCCAAAATCTTAAATACCAGCGTGATCGATATGTTAATTGTTCCAACATAACTTGGGGGTGAGAGTGACTTGTAAGAATTGATGGAATCCAAATTGGATATTCAGTTTAAGCTCAGCACTCAAAATAGCCTTCTCCCTTACAACTGGAAGTGGGACCACGTGACCACTGATTTTGTGGTTGGGTTACCGAGGACGTCCAGTGGGCATGATTGTATTTGGTTTCTGGTGGATAGACTGACAAAGATGGCTCGGTTGTTTCCGGTCAAAGTCAGTTGGAGCGTGCAGAGGTTGGCCCGTTTGTATGTGGAGTGGATCATTCCGTTGCATGGAGTTTCCATCTCCATCATGTCCGATCGTGATCCGCGCTTCACATCGGGATTCTAGAGGAATTTCCAGTGAGCTCTAGGCACCGAGTTGGCATTCAGCTTGGCCTATCATCCTCAGTCGGATGGTTAGTCTGAGCGGACCATCCAGACTTTGGAAGACATGTTGAGATCATGTTGCTTAGAGTGGCAGGGGAGTTGGACTCACCATTTGCTGTTAGTGGAGTTTGCCTACAACAACAGCTACCATTCGAGCATTGGTATGGCTCCTTATGAGGCGTCGTATGGGCGACCTTGTCAGACTCTGCTTGATTGGTTTGAGGTGGGTGAGCGTGTCCTGATGGGATCAGATTTGGTGTAGCAGTGCGTTGAGGTGGTGCATTTCATTTGGCAGAAGATATTGGCAGCGCAGAGCTGGCAGAAGAATTATGCCGATTAGAGGAGGCAATCCCTCAGCTTTGATGTGGGAGACCAAGTATTCCTGAGAGCTTCTCTCATGAAAGGTGTGATGCGCTTCGATAGGTGTAGGAAGCTGAGTCCCAGCTATATTGGTCCTTTTCCCATTGTCGAGCATGTTGGGAAAGTTGCTTATCGGTTGCAGCTACCTCCGGAGCTATCTACTATGCATGATATGTTTCATATGTCAATGCTTCGGAAGTACATGCCCGATGATTCCCATTGTTTGGAGGACGCCGTTTGGCCTGAGGTGGCCCTATATTTGTCCCTTCCTGAGTACCTTGTCCATATCGAGGATCGGCGTGAGCAACGACTGCGGAACAAGGTTATTCCTCTGGTTAAGGTGGTCTGACAGCGCCATTCTGGTGGTGAGGCATCTTGAGAGCGTGAGGATGAGATGCGACAGTTGTATTTTTATTTGTTTGTGTGAGTCTTTCCCCTGTCCCTATGCTTCATTCTCAAATTTCAAGGGTGAAATTTATTTAAGGGGGGAGGGCTATGATGTCCCGGACCCTCTAGATCCTTCTTCTTGGGTCTCGGATCTACTTTTCTTGGAGGATTTATTTCCATTATGCCCGAAATTATCTTCCAGACATCTTTCGTGTTCAGGCCCATGCAATTCGGGTACGTTTCGGAGGTCCAGAACGTGTTCCGCGATTTTTTTCGCGTGTTTTTTGATTCTCGCGTGTGTATTTTGAAAAAGTCTACGGATCCTTGTAGCGGGTGAACCAGGTCGTTCACCTAGCCGCGGGTAGTACCGTTGCGATCAGCGCATTCCGAGGATCGAGAATATGTATTTTTCTATTTTTTGATATTTTTTTGATTTTTTTGATTTTCTATAAATACCAACCATTTTCCTTTTTTTTCTTTTCCTTTTTCTTCTTCTCCTCTTCTTTCTCTTTTCTTCTTCCCGTTGGAGAGTCCCTCCCCCAACCGCGGCCCATTCCTCCCCGGACGACCGAGACGCGGCCCCCCTTGCTCCGGCAGCGGCGACGAGGCGGACGCGGTGGTGTGCTTTTCGCTGCGAGAGGCGGGGAGATGGAAGTCCATCCGCCAACCACCAGCTACTATATTTAATTCCTTCTGGGTGAAAAGATATTTCAGACTTTTATGATCTGAGAATATAGTGAATTTCTCCCCATAAAGGTAATGTCGCCAAATCTTCAATGCGAATATAACTGCAGCTAATTTCAGATCATGCATAGGGTAATTCTCTTCGTGACGCTTCAACTATCTTGAGGAATAACAAATCACCTTCTCATTTTGCATAAGAACGCATCCTAGGCCAATGCCAAATGCATCTGTATAGACTTCAAATCCACCACCCTTAATGGGCAATGTAAGAATAGGGGCTATAGTGAGGTGATCTTTAAGAGTTAGAAAACTCTCCTCGTAGCCCTTCGACCATATAAAAGGATTTTTCTTCCTTGTAAGTCTAGTCAAAGGAATCGATCTTAGAGAAATCCTTAATATATCTCTTGTAATAGCTCGCTAAGCCTAGAAAGCTTCTTACTTCTGACACAGTCGTTGGTCGGCTCCAGTTCTTAACGGCTTCCACCTTAGAAGGATCGACATCGATACCTTCCTTTGAAATAACATGGCCAAGGAATGAGACTTCTTTAAGCCAGAACTCACACTTGCTAAATTTTGCATAGAGTTTGTGTTCTCTTATTATCTGCAAAGCTATTCTTAAGTGCTTTTCATATTCTTCCCTTGTTTTGGAGTATACAAGGATGTCATCAATAAAGATGACTACAAATTGGTCCAGATAAGGCTGGAAAATATTATTCATAAGTTGCATGAATGCTACCGGGACATTAGTCAACCCGAACGGCATTACAACAAATTCATAATGGCCATAATGACTTCGAAAAGTAGTTTTATTTATGTCTTCATCCTTGATTCTGAGCTGATGATAACCCGACTTGAGGTCTATCTTGGAAAAGTACTCCACTCTGAAAAGTTGATCAAAGAGCTCATCAATACGCGACAACGGATATTTATTCTTAATTGTGAGTTGATTTAGTCACCGGTAATCGATGCATAACTTGAGTGATCCATCCTTCTTTTTGACAAATAAAACTGACGCACCCCAAGGGGATGTGCTAGGTCGTATGAAACCCCTGTCTAATAACTCCTGAAGTTGCCTCTTCAACTCCTTCAGTTCTGAAGGGGACATCCTGTAAGGAGCTATTGAAATAGGTGCTACTCTAGGTACAAGTTCAATGAAAAAGTTTACTTCCTTTTCGCATGGTAAATCAGGTAAATCTGATGGAAACACATCTGGAAATTCATTTACTATGGGGATGTCTTCTAAGATGATCTCCTTAGACTCGGTAACGATTATGGAAGTAAGAAAAGCTTTCACAATCTTGAGATATAAGTTTGCAAGCATGAAGGGAGGAAATGATGGTAGGATATTTTCTATATTGGATACCAAGAAAGGAAAACCTTCGAAGACCAGATTTGTGAAATGATATTATCCTATTTCGGTAATTTATATCGGCATCATGGTCTACAAGCCAATCCACCCCTAAAATAGCATCATAGCCTTCCATATCGAGGCATACAAGGTTTGTAGGGAGATTGTGACCTTCTACCATTACCTCACTCTCAGGGTAGTAATTGGTAAGCTTTGTTCCGGGGCCTAAGGGTGTAGTAATAGCAAGGTCCAAAGGTAAAGAAACTGATGAAATTGGCAAGATTTTTGCAAACGCGTTAGATATAAAGGAATGAGAAGTACCAGTATCAAATAGTACAAATGCAGGATGGGTGTATGGTTCCAGTTCATTCATTGCATTACTCTATCCATAAACGGTATAGTATTAACCGCTAATGAATGAAAATGATTTAGTAAAAGACCGCTATTTCTAATAAATGGTCCAGTCATGACCACAAGTGTCCTTAGTATTCTTAACCCGAGGTTGGACCCAAGGGTTGATTTTCCTAAGTTCCTAGATAGTCTATTGATTATCTGGAACCTAACATCGTATTCCAAAGTTATTTAATGAATTATATAAGTTAAAGAATATGTCATTATGCTACCGAATTCTTTCTATGGTATGGCCTTGTTTTAAATCATCTTTGAACTCTCATAATCGTAATAGCATTCTTACCTTGGTATTTGCTATCATGAAACTATAGTTTGTGTTGCGTCCCTATGGTTTTGATGATGTCATACACCATAAGTCACTAAATATAAGTCAAACATCATGAATTCTACATATACCACACTTTCTGGTTTTATTGCTGGAGGTGTCGACTCATAGAGTCGACTCTTGGTTCAGTTCTATGTCATCTGAGGTCAATGCTTGTCCATATTGATTACATCTAAGTCAGTGCACGTTCTTGTCTCCTGCATATAAGGTCGGTCCACACTTTGTTAAGTATGCCTATCAAGGTCAGTGTAACCACTGTAGTAGTCAGTGCAATTCTTGCATATAGCATCATAAGGTCTGTGCTAGTTTCTATAGCACACTCACTTGGTCTGTGCATATGAGCATTCCAGGGTCGCTGCACGTTGTGTCTCCTATGCATAAGAACTCCGTGCAGTTTACTGTTTAACTCGTACCAAGTCAGTGCATATTAGTTATGGCTTGCATCAACTAAGGTCGACGCTAGCTCTAGGTCAGTGCGCATTTTACTCCATGCACATGCACACATAGTGGGTGCTATTTAATATTGCACACTAGTTAAGGTCGATGCTAGTTTCGTCCTAAGGCAACACAAGGTCAGTGCATTCCTTGCATCTTGCACACATGAAGTCGGTGCATGTTTTGCCATCTACATTATAGAGTCGGTGCAATCTTTACCTTGCGCTATATAAGGTCGGTGCAACTTTTGTTTCTGTATGAAGGCTAGGTCGGTGCAATGTTGTCCCTTCCAAAAATCTGGTCGGTGCTATGTTTGGGTTCTTAGGCCTACGGTCCGTGCAATCTTCTCCCATCAACTAATAAGGTCCGTGCACATTCTCTCATCCAGCATATAAGTCTGTGTAGGTTTGTATTGTAAAGGTCCGTGCACTTTTGCATATCTTAGAGAACATATCTGTGCACATGACTTTCCACGGTCGGTGCAATTTTTACTGTGGGCTGGCATAAGGTCCATGGAAACTTGTGTTGCTACATGTAGGTAAGGTCTGTGCATATCTCTCTTGTGTAATACAAGGTCCGTGCATACTTCACTCTTGTGTGATGCAAAGTTTGTGCATATATCCTCTTGTGCATACCCAACGTTTGTGCATGTCTTGTGCACAGTTCTCCCATGCTATTCAAGTCTGTGTACACTTGCATAATGCATGGGTTAGTCTGAGCACACATTGTAGTAGGTTTAGGGCAGCAGAGGTGTTTGATGAATTGCCTGACTGAAGAAGGGCAGGCGCGTGACTACTTAAAGCACAGAATAAAATAACTAAATAGCGCCCCCTTTAGAGGCGCCAATTATCAAAACGGAGTGTTTCCGTCAAGATGTCAATTTAAGGACAAAGAGTTCAGAACTTCCAGAACTCCTATTTCTTCACCGCGGGACTCTTTGGAGACCTTGTTTGATCCATTTTCTCCGAGAAGAAGCTTCCAGATCGACTCTAATTGATCCAGGACTCTTATCCCCACTATTATCTATGAGTTTTATCAATCTAAATCTCTATTTTGGGTGTTTATCTTGGATTTGAGCCTTCTAGATTCCCGCAACTGTATTTAAACTGCGCAGTTCACAGTTTGCGAAGGGGGGCTCTTTCATGGTTCGGGGCGAAGCCATACTGCACCGACTACTCACATCTTCAACCCTGCCTTGAAGAGGGAAGTATTAGCTTTCATTTTCATCTCTCTAGGCTTGATTTTGTTGTCTCTACTCTTAGTTATCTCCCCCTACTTTTCACAAATCATCACAGTTCTGCATAGTTTTCTACTACACTTGCACTTTTCTCCTTATTGCATGCACGATTCCCGTAGTCATACTACGTGAGTTTCCCTTCTACTTGTTCTATTCTCATCACAACACACACACACACACCTATTATTTTCATCCTTCCACAGGGGTTAAAAATCTCCTCCCGGTGCGTTCTTCCCCCTTTTCGAATCCTATTTTACCACTGCGAGATTGATACTACACTTAATGGGTTTTTCTCTTGTGGTTTGGCTTTGTTTTGCATGAGAGCAAGGATAGGATGTGAGGCCCTCTTCCTCTAGCCGGCTGTAAGGAGAGGAAGTTGATCCCACAAGTTCCCCGCACCCCGATTTCTTAAGCGCGATCAAGTCTTCATCCTTGTCCAAGGTACATGGCACCGTTGCACCTCTTTCTCCATTCTTTTGGCGTTGCTGCAACCTTGGTGGCGATCACAGTGTGTTTCTGATCTCTTATCACCCCTTTCCTTCATGCTTTCATGCCTTTCATGTACATATGTTATTTGCATAGTTCGGGGGAGGGGGTAGAACAAACTATCCACAACCTTGATTTTTTGGCGATCACAGTGGGACGACCACGTGCCCATCGTGTTAGTCATGCTCTCTTGTAAGTTGGGTGTGGGTATGTGCATGTTTAGGTAGTTTTTTCTCCATTTTCCTATTGTTCTGTGTGTTTTTTGGGTCTGTCAGGGGATTGCGGTCCTCTCAGAGGCCACCAAACATGGCTAGCAGCCATCACTAGGCTGCCAGGGCCTCTCTGCTGGACTTGCGGTCTTCCAGTAGACCGCATGGTGATAAAAACGGTCATCCAGGAGACCACTACCTGCCCTCTGGCAGGTCTACGCGCAGGCTCTTGGGGGTGTCTTTCTTGGGTGATTTAGTTGACCTCCAGAGGTCAGATTGCCCTATTCTTGGGCCCATTCTATAGCCCTTTGTATTATCTTTCAGTCCATATATCATTTGCATTATTTGGGTCATGTTTGCATAGTTTAATCTTATCTTCATTTTTGAGTTTTCTGCATAAAGTCTATTGGCAGGTCTAGGGACAGGTTCACATGTATGTCTTTGAATGATGATTTGATTGGGTTCCCGAGGTCTGATTACTTGCTTCTTGCTTCCATCTTGTTCCCCTTTGTATTATCTTCATCTCCATATTTTATTAGTATTATTTGGTTCACATTTGCATAGTTAAATTTTGTGTCCATTTTTACATTTTGTGCATAAAATCTGTATCCAGGTTCAGGGGCAGACTCACAGGTACGTCTTGCATTGGTGATTTCTGATGTTAATTAGGGTTATCATTGAATAAATTGAAGTTCTTATTGTCCTACAAAAATAGCAAACCAAGACTTGTGCGAGGTTCCTACTCAAGCATAGTCCGTAGCAAGCTCACAGTCCTCAGAACTGAGATTCTATCATGATTCAGACTAAGTGCTCAGTCAAAAATTTGGCAGCACCTCCCGATACCTAGAGGGTTGTGGGGGGAAAGTGGAGACATTCCCATAGAAACTGGGGTCAACTCCTTAAAGTCAGGAATCCAAACGGTGATCGGTGGACCCAGATGGATGGAAACCCCGACGACTAACCTATGAGGAGCACCATAGCTCCATGGGCCAAAAACATTGTCTGAGGGGATGGCCAGAATAGGAGGAGAACCTCGAGGGCCAGCTTACTAGAGGTACCCTATCCACAACGACCACCATTCCCGGGGGAACGTGGATTTGATGTTGGGCCAGCAGTCCCGTTCTTGTTCACCTTAGGTGGCTTATAGTACTCCACGCCACAGGTAGACGGGATCCTATATCCTTGTGGCGATTCAGAAGGAAAGTGACATGAGAGTTTGATGGGGATGTCTCCCCCTCCCCTATCAGTGACTGCTAATCAGTCGAGATGGAACACAGTATTCGCATTAAACCTTGAGCTTTTACCCATGTAACAGGGACGGGTAACAGGCCTCACTGGGCAGACCTTCCCCCCTATCTTTCTCGAGATAAACGCATTACAGTAATATATCATTCATCCACTACACTAGCAACGGTAGGTGAGACATGGAGGTGAGCTGATTAGTTAGCATTTGGGAGTCATCCATGAGCCAGGGAACCACGGAGAATATAAGAAACAAATGTTCGAATGACTGGCGGGTGATATATGGAAAATTGGCCGTACCTAGAGGCCCCAGACTCAGATTGTAGGGGTGACCCGGTTCTCTCCAGTTCATGATTGTGAACGGAGAGGTGATAAGGGAGTCAATCCCGAAGGGGGGGTGAACGGAGATATACATATAAATGTGTCTCCGATAATAAGACTCACTAGGAGTATACTATACATCTGGTGCTGCTACCGCACTAAGAGAGAGCCCCGGGGAGGGGGATAACGTTAATGTAGCCCTTGGTCGATCCAGGGCACATTTGACATGGAGGAGGAACCAGTGGATGATCAACTATATATATATGAACGAATGTAGTAGAAATAAAAGGGGCGCTCAGACACAACTCGTGAGATAACAAATTATTGCATTCAGTCCGACATTACCGCATGAGACCGTTCCATTGCATCTTTACATCATACGATAAAAAAAGGAGCAGGATTGATTAAGAAAGAACATGGAAAGGGAGTGCGGGCTCATATCATCGCCCGTTTCATTACAGACCACGGAGGGGGTTGACAAAAAGGGGGGAAGAAGATGGGTGAAACAATCTTCGCACACCCACCTATGTTCTTCTTGACTAGAATAGAGTATCAGAATTCTCTCCCCCTCCCCTCGTTATGAACCTTTCTTCCGTGTTGGCGAATGGCAGACCACTACCCAGGGAAGCCACTCTCAGCTTTTCTTTCTCCCCAAGCTTCTCCTCTTTGATTCCCCTTGCTCTCTTTTTTGGTTCTCTTCGCCTCGCTCTTCTTTGCCTCTTTTCTATTTTTTTTTCGGTCCAAAGCCCCCTTCCTATAGCCTTAACTGGCGTGGCCTCACCTGGCATGCATATGGGTGCACCGGATCAGGGAGGGTCACCTCATGCACACCGGATTAGGGGCGCGTCGGGTTGATTCCCTTGTCGTGCTTGTTCGAGCAAGGCTTCTACTTGTTTCTTCGGGATGGTCCCGAATATTCTTTCGAGCTCTCAAGTCTTGCTTTAGCGGTCTTCCATTGGAACCGAGTATCTTTTATTTTCTTCTTTTTCTTTGGCCTCATCTTTAGTTCGGCTTCCGCCATTCTTTTTCTTCTTTTCTTTCTTTTTTTCTCTATCGACACAGGAGCACACGATCAAGCTTAAGACCTGCAGAAGCAGAAGTTAGGAAAAAATAGGAATATTTTTAGTGTCAATAGCTACCCACAAAAACTTGGCACCTGGTCTTGCTACCCGCAAGTCCAGAACCAGAGGACGATCTCCCTTCCTCTGAATCCTCAGAGGGAACCCGTGAGAGACACCCCATCACTCACAACCGGAGACATCTATCTCCCTTCCTCCAAGAACACTTGAAGGGTGCAGAATGATAGACCAAAATGAGAACGAACGGAAGAACAGAGAACAAAGAAAAAATAGAAACAAGATGTAGCTTCGTAGGAGCACTTTGAATCAAAATGGCTAGGCTCTCTCAAATTTCCTTTTCTCACTCTCTCTCTTCTTTCAGGCACTACTCTCTTTTCGAGTGGGATCTTCACATAGCAGGAGCTCTCATAGTTTTCTATAGCTTTTAGCCTACTTCTTCAAAGGACGAGGCAGTCTTTAAATAGGATAGAGTCTCTGTAAAGATGAGGCATAAAACCTAGTGACATCCCATTGGTCCACCAGGAATTAGAATATTCTTCCTCTAGAAACCTCTAAAAAAACCATGCCATCCGTTGTTGGAACACATGCCATTCTATCACTAGAGTTGGTTTTCCAATCGGGTCTGATCTTAAGTTCGGAAACTAGGATTCGGATCTTCAGACTCATTAGCCCTCAAAGGTGTGCATCGACCTGATTACTGGGCTTGAATTGTGGCATCGACCTTTCCTCTTGACTTACTTAAGGTGCACCAACCTTACTAACTGATATAGAAATGCCTGCTCCAACCTTGTGTTCATAATTTGTTTAGCTGCATCGACCTTGGGAGCTTTGATTGTTCATGTGCATCGACCTTTTGTACTGTACTGACTCGATGTTCATCGACCTTTGTTCAGCGCTGGCATGAGGTGCATCGACCTTAGTTATTGTTCCCACTCGATGTGCATCGACCTTTGTTCTACGCTGGCACACATATGCATAGACTTACTATGCAACACATTATTCATGTGCACTGACCTTGAATAATAGATGCATGTATATGCGTAGACCCTGCTAATTAAAGACCAAATCTGATGTGCATCGACCTTAGTTAACATAAGATGCAAACGTGCGTCGACCTTAGTGAACTGAAGTTTAAATGTGCATCGACCTTAGTTAACACAAGATGCAAACGTGCATCGACCTTAGTGAACTAAAGTTCAAATGTGCATCGACCTTAATGAATACAGGGTACACATGTGCATCAACCTTAGTAAGCGCAAGGTCCTCTATTGCACTGACCTTACTAAACATGCAATATGCATGTGCACTAACCTTAATGATATGAATATGCATTGACCTGTGCTGACCTTAATGAACATGCACTGACCTTAATGAACCTTGCTAGTTCATATGCATCAACCTGCATGACAAAGTTCTATAAGGCTGTATAGACCTCATATGCATAGATTCGGTACATGTATGCAGTGACCTATCAATGACTTCATGTATGCAACAGTCTTTAACACAACAATTGATCCCATGACTTACATGCAAGCATACTAAATCCAATGCAACATGAACATGGTGTCTGGCATCATCAAAACATAATTAATCAGTGCAACATAAACACATATGACATCATGCACAATGAGTCAATTGTTTGGCATCATCAAAATCACAAGGATACAACATTCTCCCCCTTTTTGATGATGACAACACTATGAGTCATATGAGTCATAAAACACCATGCTGATGACAATCACTATAAAATGCTGACATGCTGATGGCAACACTTTGTAGGACTCATATCACAGCATTATGACAACACAAACAACACAATCAAAATATGATGACAGCAATGGCAACACTATGAATAGCATGGTAACACTATGCTGAATCTAAATCATGAAATATGACTCAAACTATTCTCCCCCTTTGACTTCATCAAAAAGGCAAGCAATAGTTTGAAAAAAAACTTAGTAAAGATAAATGCCAAGCAAGACTATTCTCCCCCTTTGGATACCAACTAATAAGATTGAGCCAGAATCTATCCTCCCCCTTTGAAAAGCAATTGAGAAAATGGAGACAAAACATTTCCCCCCCTTGAACCAAGACTATTCTCCTCTTTTCAAAATGAAGCAAGACTATCAACAATGTGAGATATATAGCCCTACTCCCCCTGAAGATGTGAGGTGAAGGGTATGACAAACAAATCGGGACTAAGTGAATAACTTAAGTTCCTTAATTATCTTGCAACTTGAGAATGTCAAGTTTAAGTTCAATTTTCTCATGAAAACATATGACAAAGAGGTGATATAAAGTGTGATCACATGGCATTCCTCAAATTTGATCCATCTTCGAAGGCGACCCAAGTCTCCCAAGAGAAGAGAATTCACCTTTCGAAATCCCACCCCACGACGTCTGCTACTGGGCCTTCACCCGGGCCGATCGCCCAAAGCTGGGCTGGGTCTGGTGGAGGGAGCGCGGGCCGCGGAGGCTGTCCCTACGGGCGGCCCGGCCCACGGCAGTTGTCTCGCGTCAACAACAGCAACACTCGACACACATCTGCAGCAGCCGCAGCAAGGAGCAGGACCGGAGCTTTATCTCCCCTCCCCTCCCTCCTTCCCCCGCACTAACCATTTCTCTGAGCTCTTCTTCTTGGCGGGCGACATGGCCACCCTCTCCGTCTCCGCCCCCTTGGCCCCCTCCTCCCTCCACTCCTGCTCCACCCTCTCCTCCTCGTCCACCGCCAGAAACCCCGGCCTCTTCTCTCCGCCCTCCAAGCCCTACGCGTCCCGTTTCCGGGCCCTCGCGTCCTCCGCCCCATCGACTCCTCTCCCCATCTCGGCGATGACCGGTTCCGGCGGGGGCGGCGGGCTCGATCTCGCGCCGTTCGACTCGGTGTTCGCATCTGCCGTGGCCCCGCCACAGACGCCCGCGGGGGCCGCGAGGGGCGTGGAGTCCGACGTCATGGGGCTGCTGCTGCGGGAGCGGATCGTGTTTCTGGGGAGCAGCGTCGACGACTTCGTGGCGGACGCCATCATCAGCCAGCTGCTGCTGCTGGACGCCCAGGACCCCACCAAGGACATCCGGCTCTTCATCAACTCCCCCGGGGGTTCCCTCAGGTGAGCTGGTGGGAGGTTGTGCAAGCGGAGGAACTTTGTTTGGACATAGAGTGTTTCATTTCCGCGCTCTTCTGCGTTGGAAGTGCTTCTCTTCCGATGGATTCCAGAGGGCTGTTATATTGCAAACAAATGGTGTAATTTCGCGATATGTTGCCTTGAATTCTTAACAAGTAAGATGAAAATCTATGCCTGATAAAATTAATGATAAAATTAACCTTATGACTTTGTGGCAAATGCAAAGATGAGTTGTGGACGCTGTAAAATACGTCATTATCAATCAAGATGATTGAAGTATTATTGATCTCTCTCTCTCTCTCATCCCTTTACTTGCAAGTAGTGAGCTATTGAAACTGTCTGTCTGTTCACAGAATTTGAAATGTGAGTGGCAAGTCGTGAGCTGTTGAAACTCTGTCTGTTCACAATATTTGTAACGTGAATGGCGTTCAAATTGAGTTGCCATCCTGAGTTGATCTGATTTCAAATTTTGAGGGCCGGTGCTGCAGATGGAGATTGCTGTGGAAGAAAAATCATGCATTAATTTTGTGTCATTTCCGTTTCTAAAAATTTGACTTCCTTGTTTTTGATCGCTTCGTGATTTTGGCAGTGTAAACATGACACTTTTATCCCATCAACTCCTTTAAATGAGGGCAGATTTCAGATCTTTCATTTGTTGTTGTATAATTTATGGTATATTGGGCAAACTGATGGGTTTGTCATGTAATGGGCCGCCCAGCTTTAGGTCCAATAAGTTTTGAAGGAATACTATCTCTGGTCATTAATTTGTTGTTCGAGTTCTTGAATCGAAATGACATGACTTGACTTGACATGACATGACTCGCGTGACCCGCAAAAGGGTATATACATGACTTGCTTGAAATTCATAACTAATTTACGACTTGATATATATTACTTGCTTGAATGCTTTGATAGCCTTATCATGAATACATGCTTGACATACTTATTCACCAAATGTCTATTGATATCAACTCTTGATTTCAAGATTACACACTCTCTATAGAGTCGTTTCATGCGAACATGTATAGCTTATTACATTCCATGATAATTAGTAATCTACTTAAAGTAATGCTAGTATTTGAGATCTAGTACCTACTGAGCTCTCGCTCATATAGTTTTTCCCTCTTTTTAGGTAAGTCCGATGAGGAAGTAACAAACACGGATGGGGAAGAGTAAGAGTGAAGTCATAGAGCTATCAAAGTGTCTAGAGTTCCATAGTCTTGTCTACTCTTTCTTGAGTCAATTTTGTATTTTCTTCTTATTTGAGTCAAACTATTAAAGAATGTAATTGAGGATGATTATGAATGAATAAAGGATTGGGTTTATTGCTATATTGCGCACTCTGTCTTTGTGCCGAATGCACTACACTCTGATTGACATGAATGATATAAACTCATCACGTTGTCCCTGGGTAATCTTCCGCGCTCGGGACGTGACATGTCGGGAGCCAGAGCGACTGTCGACATCAAGGTTGTGGCGCCGAGGATGGTTTGACGTCCATTACTCCAAGCGGTGGTTCGAGCACAGTCACTTGTACCGACAGAAGGCCACGGTGATCAGGAAGGCCGGGGAGGGTCATCTTCTGAGGGAGGATCTACCCCCCATTACACTAGATGATGAGTATCTGAGGACCCACTTCTCCCGAATTCACCGGGAAGTGGAGCGGATAGCACAGTAGTGGCCCCAGAGCAGTCGCGGTTCATTGTCCGCGTGTCGAGGTAGCAGCGGGGCGCTGAAGCCCCTAAGGCAGGTGCAGGTGCAGGCGGTGCCTGTGGGTGCTGGAGCTGGGGCGTCTCGACCGAGGTCACCGAGGACTAGGTGGGCCCAATTTTTGGCCAACTGCGGCTTCGAGAAGAAGGGCTCGCTGGACCGGGTGCTCCCTAAAGGGAGCTTTGTCGACACGACGGTCGACGATTGGAGACGCCACATCGGTCAGGTGATAGGGTCAGTCGGGCCCATGGAATTCGTGTCCCACATCGAGTGCGCTTACACTCTGAGGGACATGGGGGAGGCGGTCGCGAGGGCTGCCCGAGTGGTGGGGTTGAAGCCGGAGCAGCTGGTTCTGGTGTCGTTGACCCCCTTTGCGGCCTCAGGTGAGACCTCATCTTTAGTAGGTTGTCTCTACTTTATTATTTACGAAGGTATGTGATAGGGACGTTATGTGTGGGTGTGTTTGTTGACAGGATCTACAGCGGAGGGAGATCATCCCTCTATGGAGACATCTTCTGGGAGTGGAGACAGGGGCCTTCAACCTAGGTGGAAGTGCCCTCGAGTGGATGCTGGAGTAGCGGGTGCTGGCGAGTCCTCTCGGGGACCCAAAGCTGGCGAACACATCGAGGCTGAGCCAGCTCTGAGTAAGCACCGTATTTGCCTACTAGGTTCCTTGTTGGTTTAGCCATGATGATTGACTAACCCTATATTGTTGGATTTGTTTCTTATAGCTCCACTGGAGACTGGAGTGGAGGTGGCTTCCTCCCCGATGATGTCCTTGAAGACATAGCAGTCTTCAATTGGATGCCCCAGCATCTGATGATAGGGGCAAAATCTTGGACTGTCTTTTCTTTTAAGGTCCCCTGGCCTCTTTGGCTCAGGCAGGATGACCTTGTCATACTGGGTGACCCAGTCAAACAAGATCCTGGTCTTATCCTTCGAAAAAGAATAGGCCTTCTTCATCTTATCCCGCAGTGAAGGACCTTCCATGTTGTCTCCAGTTTTAGCAGGCTGAGGGGCAACTGTCTTCTTGCCTTTGTCTTTCTGTTGTTCGAACGCCCTGATATCAAGAGCATTTGCTTCTTTAGGTGCTTGACGTCGTTCCATTGCCTTGCCTTTCTGTGTTGCGGTGGCAGTTGATGTTGGAGCAGGTCTTGCCAAGAAGGCTTCTACCTCGGCCACCACATTATTTAAATGGTTAAACGACCGGATTTTCATCCCGATCATCTTTTCTAGCACCTCTCTCCTGAGGTTCTGTTTGCATATTTGCACAGCATCCTCCTGGTGCGGGGGCCACTTACATCTCATTCTGAGGTTCCTCCACCTCTTAATGTAATCAAGGGCGGTCTCATCCGCCCTCTGCCTTGTTGAATAGAGTTCAGCCACCGTGACCTCCCTTTCGGTGACATGAAACCCTTCTCTGAATTTCTTCTACATATTCTGCCAGTCGCTGATCGACCCGGCCGAGAGGCTGAAATACCATTCAAAAGGGAGCCCTGTTAGCGTGGACTCGAATAATTTTAGTAGATATGACTCGTCGGTGGCCAGATCACCCATGACGGTCATATAGCAGGCGACATGCTCCTTCGGGGATCCCTTCCAGTTGAATTTATCAAATTTTGACGGTTTACTGATTCCAGGAGGGAGTTGCTTTACAGTATGATGCGGCGGGTATGGCACCCTATAGGCATCGAACACGACGTAGTTGCCTTCGTTCAGCAAGCTTTAGCTCGATCATTCTCTCCACCATCATTTTGTTCATGACAGTCGGATCAACAGGTTCTGGGTAGAAATGTGTCGGCTGCAGATAAGGGGTGACCAAGGTGGTCACCTATGGAGGAGGGCGCAGCAGTGGAGGCGCCTGGTGCACCTGTGGTAGCACCGGCGGCATCAGCGGCTGTGATGGACGCTGCTGAGTTGTCGCCAAGCTCGGCTCTGCTAGCTGGGGCAGGGTGTAAAGTGGTGGGAAGTCATTCTATTTGACGGCTCCCCGTGATGGTTCGGCCTGCAACTCAGGCTGCTTAGAAGCAGAGGCTTGCTCCCTCTTCTCCACGAGCTGCCTCTTTAGGAGTTCTATCTCCTGTCGGTACTTCTGAAGTAACATCAGTACTGATGGGTCCATTATTGCAGTGCTGGGGATGGCTTCTGTTGCTTCCCCTGATGCACCTTCGGGTAGGATGTCAAGCAGCACATCTTCTTCTTCTGTCGTCACCACATTGGCGGTCAGAACAATAGCTTCATTATATTGGTGCGCCAGGGTCTTCTCTCCTCTAGCTACTGCTAGGTTTTCCCTTGCGGCTTCCGTCCTTCGAGTGTTCGGCCCCAATCTTCCGACCAATCGAGTCAGCTGCTGAGGATCCTCAGGCAGTCTTCCATATCGGTCGGACACCCCAGTCATATTGCAAGTGAAAATCTTCATATTTTTCTTTTGTCTATGAACCATCCTTTTTGCACGCTCTGGGAAGGTGAGTCCCCATTACTTCTCTTAGCGCTATCGCTTCTGCCCATCTAGAGAAGTAGTCTGTGACTACTAAGATATATTTACACTCTGATGAAGATGCTGGCAGAGGGCCCACCACGTCCGTGCCCCATTGAGAGAATGACCAACTCGGTATGGTGGGATGCAGTGGCATCGGTGGCCTTCTTGACACGATGGCGTGTTCTTGACATTTCTGACAAGTTTTGGCAAACTTGCAGCAATCATCAAACATAGCAGGCCAGTAATAGCCCAGTTTGTTTATTTCAATCTTCATTTTCGGACAAGCCTGGTGCGCCCCGGCTGACCTGGCATGAACTTCTTGCATCACTTGCCAAGCTTCAGTTAAAGATAAGCATTAAAGTAAGATTTTCTTTCGGGCATCTGCCATTATTTGGAACAAGGTTCCATTTATTGGGTCCCACGTGGTGCAATCGGATCTAGAAGGGGGGGTTGAATAGATCCTTTCTCTAATATTAGACTATTTAAAAATCTCTTAACCTAATGAGCATAAACCACTCCCTTGAAGCGAATAACACACTTAGATAGAAAACACAACGGATTGAATAGGAGTGCCTCAAATGGAAATAGTAAAGCTTGGTGAGGGTGATCTATAGCACTGGACAACAGGGATCTCAACACACATTGACTACGTGTGAGATGACTAGCAATAAGTGTGATCTATAGTAATCAACAAGGACAAATGCGTGTGTGAGCAAGCTGATCTTCCAATGTGACCAGCTTGGTGCCTGTGTGCAAGAGTGCAGCAGGCAGCCAACAGGGTGTAGGCAGAATGCTAAGGCACAAATGGTATAGAGGTGAAGCTAGCACACTGACTTGTGAAAAGGGGATAGAAGATATGGAGTAAACCCACAAGATATTCAACCCACAACATAGGATTTTTAAGGTGGTTCGGTTGCAGACCCGCAACCTACGTCCACCCCTCACCGAAATAGGTGAGGCTTTTCCACATGCTGCAAATGTAGCTCCACAAGAGGACGACACCCCCCCCCCCACACGGGGATAATGCCCCAAACCATAGACCAGAGGACCCTTTGTCTGTATTCCTACACACACACCGATGGGGACGGTTATAGATTAGCAAAGGAAACAAGATAAAAACTCGCTGCAAGTGTAGTGGGAAAAACCATAAAGAAAATAAACACCGGGCGAAGCTAGAGATGATGATTTGGAGGGAGATGATTGCAGCTACAAATTTTAGATCTGAAGATATGATCCTTTGGGCTTAGGTAGACTGTAGGGCTACTCTCTCTTTCCTCAAGGCTGATCTTCTTTTCTTCTTCTCTAACAACACTGGACTAAGTCAAATAAGTGTTGGGCTGCTCTCTTTCTCTCAAGGCTGTTCTTCGTGGATGCTCAAGTCTATGGCACTTCCTCTAGGTGGCAGCATCAGCTTCTTTCAAGAATGGGGTTCTATTTATAGCCCCAAGCGGTCCTTAGCAGCCTCTGATTGGCCAAAGAGATATGTGAGAAGAAGCTCCCAAGTAAGATCTGCAATATCTTCCTTTTTGCAAGCTGGGTAGTAAAGGACGTCCCTTTGTCCTATGCAAGTTCAGAGACAGAGCAATTGATTGGTGGAGGCAAAAGTTATGTACCAGGAAAGGTGACATTTTCCAGAAATAGTAGTTTGCTTTTCCACTGACTAAAAGGACTGAGATAGTAGGTTAATGATGGCAGGTTATCTTTTCTTCTTATTCCCTCCTTTAATGCATTTAGTTCATGTTCATGCATCATATCATATTCTCCTTCTATTTATTTTCATCTCAACCACGTTGAGATACTTCTCTTGTGCAACACTTACACACCTCAATATCATACATCATATTTTACCTACCCTTTGCATAGGGGTTTAAGGGCTAACACCTAACATGGTGTGTTCTTATACATGCTTTTCATGTTTATTCATATTATGGATTTGATGCTACACTCACTTTGGTTCTAATCCATATCTTTTATTGGTGCTTTCTTTATTTTGCAAAGGTAATCAACAAGAAGAACTCTCTTCATCGGTCGGCCGGCCGATAGAAAGAGGGGGTGATACTCACAAGCCCCCCCGCATTTCAAGGTATTTAGCCGCGATCCCTCCATTGTTATCATTGTTTATTCCTTTGAGGCTCACAATCTCTGGCGATCACCTTTCCCCTTAGCATACTACGCATGCTCCCCTTTCTCTCTCTTTCCCTTTTCCCCCTTCTCTTCATAGCTTTTTTTATCCTCTTCTTATTCTTTAAGTGGATTTTCCATAATCTACAAGGCCCTCTAGCTGATTTTTTCCCCGAAGTTCGGACTCAAGCTACGCGTGGGGGCCCTACGGTAACCGGCCTAGCAACAGTCTCACTCGGGTCACACTCTCCACCACTCCCAAGTGGGTCCACACACACGTGCGTAGGAAAGCTACGACTAGTGAGGGCTCACTAAATGTGAACACTAAAAATCACGCACACACTCATTGCGAGTAACACGGAGTAACAGGTGGCTTGGAGCCACCAGACTCTAAACAACCCACTAGACCTACTAAACCTGACGCACGAGACTCGGGTCAAGACCATCACACGTGATGGCACAACGCCTTCAATCTAGCCTAATCCCTACGTCTGAAAACACGGTGACACAATTCCCAAGGTAGCTCGCAAGCCGCAGCGTGGATCTCTCATCCAAGGGGCACACAAAAAAATCTCCAGCCCTAGTCTGGTTGACTGGACTCACAGTCTAAGGCCATACACATAGCCCACATGGAAACCACATTCCGGAGAAACCTACGACGTGTGGGGAAGTCCCACCGCACTCGTACCGACTCACGACGACTCGATCTAACGCAAATATGAAAGCTCAGAACACACACAGGGTCACCCGGACCCCCAAGACCCACGACACGCTAATCGAGATAGCACGGTACCTTCAGACACCCAAAAATATGGTCACGGTCTCCACGGGATGTCTGGGACACTCACGGGATCATAGGTCGGTCATTGGGTCTCAACCGGACCGACCAGAGACCAACACAACACGAACAGTCACGACTGGCACGATAAACCAGCGGTCCTCTCTGGACCGTTAGGGACCCTGGCGGTCTCCTCAGGACTGCAAGGCCTGGCCTAGCGCTCCATCCAGGACCGGAAGGACCCAAAGACTCTCGAACCTCAAGTGGTCTCCTCTCAGACTGCCAAGTAGGGTGGCGGTCCTTGGCCTGACCGCTTGCAGTCGACTGGCGATCAGTCGCAAGGCCGCTACCCCACCCGACCTCGAGTCGACCATGAAATAGAAAATAGTCATGCCCTGACCGCAAGACACACCCTGGCAGTCGCCTAGAGACCGCAAAGCTCGGTAGCGGACCATCGCGCGACCGCAAAGCTGGAACCGACATAGGGGGACCCTGGCGGTCGTACTCCGCAGGGGGACTTTGGGAATTGACCCCTTCCTCGAGCTGAGACTACCTTTGGGATGGGGGGATAATGCAGTTGCAGAGTGTGACGTTCACCGAGGCTTCTTTCGATTCTTCCAACTCCAAAGGTTTTAGACGGATCAATTGTAAAGGGGTGGGAGATCCGAAGATGAATGAAAGAGAAGCCGATTCCTCATTAGGAGTGATAGGAGTAGGAGGTGGGACCGGTCTTGGCTGTGGAGGCTTTAGAAGGACCAAGCGGCGCTCCTGCCCCGATTGAGCATTCGAAGAGACATGGGATTCTTGCCAAGGTGATGGAGGGGGATTGATCAAGGTGAGAGAACCTTGGGTAGCAACTAAGGATTGTCTAGGAGGTGAAATCAAGGTCCAAGGCTGAGTCTCCCGGGAGAACATGTTAACGTCCGCCCATGGCTCATTGGGTTCTACTTCTAATTTTTCGTACGACCTAGGAAAGCCTTCAACAATCCACATTTGCATCCTCTTGAGCACATGGGGCTCCATTCCAATTACGGTGTTCACTCGCTCATTTTTCCTTGAGTTTGAAGGATCCTTGTTTGGTTGATGAGCGGGTAACATGTTTTGCACAATGTCGAGTTCCCAGTTGGGTTTCTTGAGGTTGGCAATGGCTAGCTTAATATCGGACCAATTGATTCCTCCCCTCGTCATTCATGTCGTATACCCAGTCCCAAAATCGAAAGCAATTGAAAATGTCATGCCCAGGAGCTCGATGATACAGACAATATTGGGATGTGTTGGCATTGGGATAGACCCAATCCCTTTGAGGGGGAAACTGGATAGCTTGAGAAGACATGATGGCAAAGAATATGTCACCCAATGTTTCGGATAAGATAGGATAAGAATCCCTTTTCGGCCTGGTGCGATTGTAGTTCTGAGGTGGTGGGACATTGGCATACGGCCTCAGGTTACCTTGGCCTTGACTAGAACTAGCTAGATTGGGATGTGGAGCCTGATGATTATTGGGCCAAAAGGGTGGGCCCATGGCATTGACTTGTTCATTCACCGTGACTCCCTCGGTGGTGGGGACGGCTGGAGCCTTCCACCCTCTTGCGCGGGACTCAAAGAGAGGAGGTGGGGTTGAGTCCTTCATCTGGGCTTAGACAATTCGAGCTCGATTATAAAGCTGAGGGAATGTGTGGTGCTCGCTGAGCATTAGGATGCCCCTGAGTTGAGGAGTGACGTTGTTCACTAACATGGTGACGGTCTGAGATTCAGGGATAGGTACCTCTGTCTTGGAAGCCATGATTCTCCAACGGTTGCCAAAATGAATGAAGTCCTCATCGGGCTTCATCTTCTCTATGACCAAATCAAACAAAGTGGGAGCAATTGAGGGCATGTGGCCAAAATGAGTGAGGAATCACTCAGATAATATAACAAAATTTAGGAGATCCACACCTGGAAGTGAAGAGAACCAACGTAGGGCCTCGCCCTCGACGGATTTTTGGAAAAGATGGACCAACAATACCCGATCGTATAGCCACTGGTGGTAGTCCATAAGGAAACTCGAGAGATGATGGTGAGGGTTGGTTGTACCATCATACCTCCTGTACTTGGGAGCCTTGAAACCTAGCTGAAAGTAAGTATTAGGGAGCTTACAATACTGCGCCAAGGAATGAGGGTGTGACATCAGCATGCTTTCGGCCACCACTTGCTGAATGTAGCTTTTGATTCCTATATGATGTACTAACACTTTGGACTTCTAAATGCAGATCGACCCCAAGGGATGGATCGTGGACCTGCAGGGTCTCCTCCACTCTACGATCCGGGAGTGAGACGAGGCCCGATAGGCCTTGGCCCTACTAGTGAGTTTTCTAAATTATGCACTTATAATTATGCTACAATGCTATGAGATGACTGACCCTTGAATTGCTAAATGCAGTGAGGTGAGGGGACCCAGTAGTAGGGGACAGATGCTCCTTCTTCTTCCGCACAGACGCCAGCCGACCGAGCGGAGTGGAAGGCTGAGTTTACTCGGATGGTGGCTCGGGCCGAGGCAGTCGAGGTGGCACTCTCCGAGAGGGTACGTTCACTACACTTTCCTAGTTAATTATACTTCTATGAAATGTAATTTAACTGACCATGATGCATGTATGGAGGCGACCGAGCTGACCTGACTGAGGGAGGAGCTCGAGCAGAGCCGTGCGGCGGCTCGGGAGGAGGTAGCCAGTCTTTGAGAGGAGATGGCACGGAGCCGACCGGTAGACGCGGTCGAGACAGCACTCCTTTGGGCATAGTTGGAGCAACTGTGGGCTAGTGCCGAGGAGCTGGTCCGTGTCCGAGCGAAGGGTGAGCATGCCCTAATAGAGGTGTCAGGGCTGCAGGGGGAGCTCAGGGCGTTCCAGGAGATGAGCCAGGAGCATAGCAGAGCTCCGAGTGTTAGCACCCACGGAACCCATAGTTCGTACCGTGGCTACTTTGCTAGTTCCTCCGGTCACCAGAGGAATGAGGAGGAGGAGCATCGCCGACGGCGCCGCAAGGAGGATACCAGCTCTACGATGGGCCCGCCATCGAAGAGGCAGGAGGGAGGAGGAGGCAGCGATAGGCCAGAGGGAGCGGCTTGACTTTTGTACCCCAGACACACTTATACATGATAATATGATATGATATGACATTTTTTTAATTGATTTTCTTTTGTTATGGATGAATGGATGCAAATGCTAACTGACTGACTCACGATTGACCCTAGGGAGACACAGAGAGCAGTGAGGAGAGAGACGTACTGACTGAGAGATGTGCTTACTGAGTGGTGAGGACGTCTGACTTAGGTGAGAGACGAGAGAGAGGTGAGGACATTCCATCCTACGGGAGAGACGAGAGAGAGGTGAGGATGTTCCGACCTACGGGAGAGATGAGAGAGAGGTGAGGACGTTCCGACCTACGAGAGAGAGGCGAGGACGTTTCGACCTACGGGAGAGATGAGAGAGAGGAGGACGTTCCAACTTACGGGAGAGACGAGAGAGAGGTAAGATGGAGTATTGAACAGTCGTTCAGATGGCCGCCCAGAAACTACACGGTCTGACACGCTACTCGGTTAAAGCATAAAGAAGGAACGAAATGGTTAATATTCATCCGTCTAGCTAAAATGAACGGTCAAGGATAGACCACTCAATAGTCAAAACAGAAGATATAAGACCGTGCAATAATCAGTGATCCCATTGTGTAAAGGCTTAATGAGTGGTTTAAATAAGACCATGTAATTAATGGGTGGTTGGAATTTGACCGTCTGTATTGCAATGCAAGCCATGGATGTAGATGCTTAATGCTGAAAGATTTTCAGAGTTTTTGAAACTATTTGGTTTTTTTTGGAGTTTTAAAAATATTTAATTTTTTTAAAGTTTTAAAAATATTTGATTTTTTTGAGGTTTTGAAATGCCATAGCCTTTATGACATAGTGGACTTTCGGCCCCGAAATGATCACCCATTGTTATCTGATCTGTCAAATGAGTGCATAATAAATTTTGTCATGAAAGTGATTGGCACGTCTCGCATCATTAAAATGAACAAATAATCAAAATAAACAAATGAATTAAAATAAATAAAGAAATAACCAAAAAGCTTCCCCACAAGCGTTTGTGATGCCATGGGGACATATGATCCCCGCACTCGAGGATGTGGCTTATTTGACAGGATTGCCCATGGCCGGGGTGCCAGTGTTGGGCAGGGAGCTCAAGGACAACAAGCAGGAGATTGATAGATTGCTCAGGGTGCGACTCGCTCAGACTAAGAGACCAGTGACCACCATTCCTCTCAGGAGGATAAGTGCCACGATGGGGTTAGCCCAGGTGGTCTGTGGACCATTGGAAGAGCTAGATGCATACCTTGAGCGAGTAAATCAAAAGATTAGGGTGCGAGAGAGGAAGGAGCAGCAAGAGATATGACTCTTTCTCCTCTACTTCTTTGGCAGGTTGCTGTTCACCAACTCCTCAAACAATATGAATTTTAAATACTTGCTATTGGTACAAGATCTTGAGTAGAGGCCTTCATATGCATGGGGGAGAGTGATGCTGGCTTACCTCTTTGCCCACATGGATCCTATTCGACTAGGTTCTGGAAACCTAGGTGGCTTCACCCCTTTTCTATAGGTACAAGCCTATCTCCTTCCCAAACCTATTATTTCTTGGTTAATGCTTGCCATGGTTGACTTTTCATTCTATTTTTTTGTGTGTTCCAGATTTGGGGATATACTTGCTTTCCCCTAGGTCGTGGCACGATCCCACGAGATTGATTGCAGGCAGTCCCATTTATGGCGAGAGGGGACGTAGTCCGGGACCATCGGTTAGTGACCACATGGCTTTCTGACCTTCGGTCAGCCCTAGATGAGTTTCCACACTACCAGGTAAGTATTCTATTAAAATGAGTTATATGATGTTATGTGCATTCATTAGACGATCTCAAATTTAACAAAACTTTTGGTTCTTATTGTGGCAGGTGGTGTGGATGCCTGACGTAGGCAAGGATGTCACCCCTCAGCCGTGGGTGAGATAGGGCGTGCATGGTTCCACCAAGACAATGTGCTATCTTACGTGAACCTGTGGGAGCCACTCTACCAACACTTAGTTTAGTGGACATTGGGGTGGCACTAGCCTCCAGTGGCAGTACCAGCGGAGCATGGATCAAACCAGGGGCACCGACAGACCTCGATGAGGTATCAGGACTAGGAATCATTCTACCATGTGGAGGCCTAGGCGGTGTAGAATGGATCTTCCTTGGAGTAGGATAGGAGCCTAGGGAGTCGTGAGACCTACCTGATAGACTACCGGGAGCGGTATGCTGGGCAAATCTGCCTTGACACCCGAGCGGTGAGCTAATTCTTTTATCCTCATGAGTGTAATATTTTCATTAAAGGGCATTACATATAAGGATTTTATGAATTTTGATATGCAGATGTCAGAAGCTGAGGCCGTCCGGATCCTCTAGGACCGAATCGTAATCCTTAATCAGACAATCATGAACTTGAAGCATGAAATTCGAGAGCTGGTAAGTCAAAATTGATTGATTGATTTGAGGCTTTGAAGATTCTTGAATCTTGACAGACCAGTTACCCCTGGTCCAACACTTAGCTGAGCTGGCATAATAGGGATAACTGGGGGCAGAGAGACTGGTTCTGGCGAGGAGGGAGATCTGCTCCCCGATTGGATTACATGACTTATATGCCATGAAAGGCATTTATATGGGGGCATGAAAGCCCAATTAAAAGTGCTTGCAAGCCGCGGGACAGTTCCGTCATTCGTGACGGCCCCCAGGTCATTGCATTATTTTGTGGGTAGTTCTGCATTTGTACATAATGTCCGTCAAAGGATCTGGGACTCGACAGGCTGCCGCCCGAGGGGTGTCATAGTGTATTCCCGATGTGAGACAATGTCGAGACCAGGGAAGTAGGGGTGCCGTGGGCACCATTATGCTGGAGCGATCGAGCGTCGCTACGATCGAGGCGACCCCGAACGGCGCAAGCACCACTTGTGAGGGAGCGGCCGGGCGCTGTTGAGACAGAAGCGGTTGAGTGCTGTTGAGACTGGAGAGGTCGGATGGCGTAAGTGTCGCCCTGCCTTTAGCGACTAGGAACCGTTGAGCTTAGAGTTGCTGGGTGTCGTCGGCACCATTGGGACCATAGCCGTTGGGGCCGTAGGCCTCGCTTTAACTGGAGTAGTTTGGTGCCGTTGGCACGGCGGTGACTGGAGCAACTGGGTAGTCGGGTGCTGCGGGACACGATTGTGATTGAGGTTGTTGAGTGGTCAGGCGCGGGCCCCGATGTGACTAGAGGAGCTGGCAGTCGGGTGCCGGAGGCACCGTTGTGACTGAGGTTGTTAAGTGGTCGGGCGTCGCGGGCCCCGATGTGACTGAAGGAGCTGGCAGTCGGGTGCCGGAGGCACCGTTGTGACTGAAGGGAGCTGAGCGATCGGGTGCCGCGGGCCCCGATGTGACTGGAGTAGCTGGCAGTTGGGTGCCGGGGGCATCGTTGTGATTGAAGGAGCTGAGCGATCGGGTGCCGCGGGCCCCGACGTGACTGGAGGAGCTGGTAGTCGGGTGCCTTAGGCACCGTTGTGACTGAAGGAGCTGAGCGATCGGGTGTCGCGGGCCCCGATGTGACTAGAGGAGCTGGCAGTCGGGTGTCGAGGGCATCGCTGTGACTGAGACAGGCGGGTGCCGGGAGACCTCGATAGCCGTGCTCGAGGCCCGCTATGACTGGCAATGGCCTGACACTACATCTTTCGTCGAGGCTCGCGAAGTATACCCATTGTTCGGGCAACGGCACTAAGGGCACGCTTATCGAGGTGACATTGACGTGGCGCACGATCGTCGAGGCGGTGAACCGGATTGGGCGCTTTGATTGAGCAACGTCTGATGGTGCACGATCATTGAAGCAGAGACTAGGCAGGGTGCTCTCATCAGGCCATTCTGTGCTGTGCACGAATGTCGAGGCAGAGATTGAGCAGGGTGCCACGATCGAGCGACAACTGACGATGCATAACTATTGAGACAACGACTGCGCAGGGCACTTTCATGAACCAATCTTAGAGGTCATGTGCGAATATCGAGGTAGGGCCGAGTAGGGTGTTCCCGTCGAGCAACATCTGGTGGCGCACGATTATCGAGACAGGGCTCGGGCAAAGTGCTTTCGTCAAACGACATCAGGGTCGTGCACGACTATCGAGACAGGACTTGGGACAGAGTGCTTTCACCAAGCGACATCAGGGTCATGCACGAATATCAAGACGAAACTCGACAGAGTGCTTTCACCAAGCAATATCTGGGGTCATGTACGATTATCGAGATGACAACTCGACCCGATTCTCCCGGGATCCAATCCCGCAACCCCACATTAAACTTGCCGCACCTACGGCAGATATTCGCACAATTTTATCGTCATTTTCGATGCTTCAAATGCGGACTCTTGTCCGAAAAATGAACGGTCCATCGGTGACCAACATACACCGGGATCTAATCCCGCAGTTGCATTAAACTTGCCGTACTCATGGCAGACATTCATACGGTTTTATCACCGTCTCTTACGTTACTGATGCAAACTTCCGTCCTAACAAAGAATGGTCCGTTAGTGACCGGCATGCTTGCAACGTTTACGCCCCAATGCGGGGTCCGCCTAAACGTAGTCTGAGAGTTTACTCTCGCTTTCATAGTTATGAGTTTCAGGCCGTGGTGCCCCCTTTCCCGGTGATTAATCAAGGGTTTCCCCCTCTCCGAGGGGATGTAATTAACGTCGTGGCCTTTATGGTACGGTGGGTCTTTAGTCCCGACACGATACACACAATCGCCTGATTAATCAGAACAAGTGCACCCTGGGCTTCTTTAAGCCCGCATAAATTGTCACCTCGGTGACTGGCACACCCTGGCACTAATAAACCAAACAAACGAATGAAAAGATGAATAAACTAACGAAAAGAACGAAGAGTCCCCAAAAGTGCATCCACAGTGGGATGGAACTTGAACGCCGTCGGGCATGGAGGGTCTAAAACGGTTCAACAGGAACCGCTCACCAAAACTACATGGTTAAAATAGAACCGTTCTATCATAGCACGGCCCATGGGTGTCCGTTCCAAAGGAGTTAAAGCGACGGGGTATTGGGGAGGAGCACGATCTGTGGGAGACCGTGCATAGGCAGGGCAGTCCACATCCGACTGTTCAAAAGTTGAAGGGTTGAGAATAGAATGGTCTTCAATAGACTGTGGGAAACCACACGGCTAAAGGAAAATCGTGCAACCTGAAACGATGAGGGACTCGAGGGGGGATAACACGGTCAGATGGGGACTGTGGCTTTATTGGACGGCCAGAAAAGGGCCGTTTACTGGTTTGATCACAGAAATGCTGAGCGATCGGCTTTGGGCTGCCCATTAGGTAGAACAGTCTATGGAGGGCTGTGGACCTATGGAAAGGGGCTTATTGGGACAGTTCGAAGCAAATCATGGAAAGGTTAAATGGCACTTATGTAACCGTTCTGTGAGCAGAGTGCATTTTTCTTTCTTTTCATTTCCATTTATTTATTTAATGAAATGCATGAATCTATTGTGAAATGCAATTGCCTTAAATGTATGTAGGGAAAGCGTAGGACTCGGATCTCCTGGCTGCAGGTCCGGGCAGTGTACTTCGCACTGTCAGACTTCCAGCGGGAGAGGCTCACGACGATGGGCTTCATTGAGGTCCTGAGTATAGAGGTCAGCTGACTGGACATGCTGCTACTCTATGCTCTGCATGATCACTGGGATCCGGTGAGCCAGACGTTCCTCTTACCGTGGGGCCACATGGTCCCCACGTTAGAGGACGTTACGCGCATCACTGGATTGCACGTGCATGGGACTCCGGTTAGCGGGAGGATGTTCCCCGACTACCGGGAGCTAGCCCAGGAGCTGCTCAGGCTGGAGCTGCTACGACCGAAGCGGCAGTCCACGACTTTGACGCGGGCGAGGCTACAAGAGAGCCTCAGACTGAGGGGCGCAGGGATAGCGACCGGGGAGCTGCCCGAGCTGCACTTGCAGAGGCTCGTGGACTGAGCCCGACCCAGAGTAGCAGCTGCAGTAGGGCCAGAGGCTGACGTAGTGCTGCAGAGGTTCTTGATGCTCTTCTTCGGGCGCTTGCTGTTCGTGATGAGGGCCAACATCATCAGTTGTCAGTTCCTCCCCCTTCTCGAGGACGTGGAGCACATGGGAGACTACCCCTGGGGAGCGGCGGTCCTCGCGTTCCTGTTCGACACTCTCAGCTCCACCAGCCGATGGACGATGCTCGGTGGATTCTCACCCCTACTCCAAGTATGACCTGACCCTTAAACTAATTATGTAATTTGCTATGTGATTCCTGTATGTGCTATATGCTGACATTCGATGAAATGCAATGCAGGTGTGGGCCTACGTGCGACTACGTGGGCTAGGGAGAGGTGAGGAGACCTACCCGGAGCGGCTGCCTATTGCTAGGAGGTGGATGGCTCCACGGGAGACTGGGTCCCTGTGGAGACAGGTCTGAGGGATCCAGGACGACTTAGACACACTACCCTTTTCCTCGGTAAGCTTCTAAACTCAAACCTTTTCATTAAATGCAACTTATATGCTTATGATGTTAATGCAGTTTCCCTATTTGACAGGTTCAGTGGACACCGTACAAGAGCGAGGGGCACGAGGGCCATCCCTGGGGGGTGGTAGCCCTCGCCTACTCTGGCCGCGACATCTGGCTCAACTGCATGAATGCGGTTGAGTCGCTTCACTTTCGGCTGGTGATGCAGACGATCAGCATCCATTAGCTCGCGGTAGAGTTTCTGGCACTAGAGAAGCCAGAGGAGTGAGTTGGGAGGCACCCCCAAGGACTGGCCATGATGGTGGACTGGATGACTCGAGCGACAGAGTAGATCACTGACTAGACAACACTCGGGCGGGTGGTGTCCACTCGAGTGGAGAGCGAGGAGGCTTACTACATCGCCTACGCCCGGCACTATAGGGACCAGGTGTTCCGTGGTGCCCACCGACCAGTACGACTTCTAGCTCTAATGCTTCCTATTATGTTTTCTATATGATTATGCACTGGCCCTTTGATTTCCTATATGTAGATTGACCCCCAGGGGAGGATAGCGGAGTTGTAGGGTCTCCTCCACTCCACCATCTAGGAGAGAGACGAGCTCTGACAGGCCTTGACCCTTCTGGTGAGTTTTGCTAACTCTTAAACTTAATTATGCACATGTTTATGATTATGAAATGACTAACCCTAGACTTCTAAAATGCAGCGATCCGAGGGAGCCCAACGTCAGGGGGATGACACACCCTCCTCTTCTTCCCAGACTCCTGAGGACCGTGCCGAGCGAGAGACAGAGTTTGTGTGGATGGTGGCATGGGCTGAGGTAGCCGAGACGGCACTCTCCAAGCGGGTAAGCAACCACTATGCTTTCCCTATTGATTATGTTTATGAAATGCAATTGACTGACCATGATGCATGTATATGCAGACGACCGAGCTGACCCGACTAAGGGTAGAGTTTGAGCAGAGTCACATAGCAACGAGGGATGTGGTGGCCCACCTCAGGGAGGAGATGGAGTGGAGCCATGCGGGGGCACGGGAGGAGGTGACCCGCCTCAGAGAGGAGATGGCGCGGAGCCATCCAGTGGATGCATTGGAGACGGCGCTTCTTTGGGCAGAGCTAGGGCGACTCCGGGCCGGAGCTGTCGAGGCCGAGTGTGCTCGTGCCGAGGCGTCGGAGCTGAGAGGAGAGCTGTGGGCGTACAAGGAGATGAGCCGGTGGCCAGAGCGCAGTGGGGCCAGCACGCACAGCACACATGGTACACACAGCTCGTACCGTAGCTACTTCACCAACTCCTCCAGTCACCGGAGGAACGAGGACGAGGAGCGACGTCGTCGCCACTGAGAGGAGGCTAGCTCCTTGATGGCCCTGCCATCAAAGAGGCACGAGGGGACAGGGGATAGCGACGGCCATGAGGGATAGGCCTAGTGTACTTAGATGCTACTCATGTACATGGATGTTTATGACATAGTGGAATGACTTGTTTTTGGTTTTAGTTTTCTTTTGCAAATGAATGCGTGTGTCTAACGATGAGCCCTATACTGGCACGAGAGAGGGAGAGTGAGAGACGGACAACAGATCTTGAGTGAAACGATGCAAAGAAGGCACAAACCAAGTCTCAGCAGTATAAATAGTCAAACACCCGGCCGTTCCAAGGTATAGACGGTCTCGCACTCGATCGTGGAGGCTTGTTCGGTCATGGGCCCAAGGAAGGATGTAGACGGTCCCATGTGGTCCATTTGGAATTTGAAATGGTGCCTTCACGACCGTGAGGAATTATAAATGGTCTTTAATGGACCGTTCCAATATCAGGAATCGAAGTGTGTAGAAGGAGATTAAACGGCTCATGCCAGGCCGTTTATAGACTCACGCGGTCTATCAATAGACCGTGTATGTGGACACGCTGGTATTCCGATCGGGACTCTCTTGGAGAGTCCCACACAACTGACTTAGTTTGTGACAGACGCAGATAACACAGCTTCCCCGAGGGAGACAAATCCCTCAAAAACTCAAATCAACCACCCTGCTGGATCAGAATCCACTGCTTACGCAGTGACCGGAGGACCTTGTCCTCCCTTCCCTCAAACCCGGAGGGAACCCGAGTGGACTATGTTCCACAATCTCACAACTAGAGGTGAACCACCTCTCTTCCTCTGAATTCACAAAGGGAAATCGGAGATAACCTCTGCCTTCCTCTGAAACACCTCAGAGGGGACTGCGAGGAATGCTTGCACTCAAGAATAGATAAGACGAGAGGCAAATAAGGAAAATGGAAAACAATAAATCACAATCGAAAATAGTAAATGAATGTAGCTTCGATCTGAAGTAGACTTTTCTCGAAGGGGCTGGCTACTCAAGCTTCTCTCCCTCTCATAGTGGAATTCTCTCCTTTCTCTTCTTTTCGGAGGAGCTCTCAGATTTCTTCAAATTGATGCAATTTTCTAGCCCGGTCTCTTGAACGGAGACCAGCCATTTATGTAGAGAACAAAGTATCAATTTCATTTCTGAAATTCTGATTGACAGCCAGAGATTCATTGGTCCACATGGATAATAAACATTCTGATGATTATCCACATATGACTAATTTTTCACGCCAAGAAATTTTACAAGTGTCGTCACTTGATTGGTCCAGATCAGAGAGTATATTTAGTTGCTTTTTATCCATCCAGAATGTTATCACATGGATTTGAATTGCGTGCCAATTAAGCCTCTATGATTACTGGCTTGTGATCCATAATTTGCACTTTAGTCCTCTTAAGTTCCACTATTTTTCTAACAAGCCTTGACAGAATTGGTTGGCCGTTCTGCCTTTTCCGGTCGGCCAGAGTTCACAACATCAGAAAATTCTTCATGATGTCAATGCAACCATTGAATGCATCAAGGTAGTACAGTGGAAGATGCTTCTCAAATGGATGGCTTCAGACTGAATGGTCCTTGGTGCATCGATGCAACACCTTGTGCTCCGACGTAGTGGCCTTGAAACTTCACACCTTCACTTGGTGCATCGGTGCATCGCTCTGATGTGTAGACCCCATGTACACTATGGTAGTTTGACCATCTCAACGTGTTAAGGTAGGAGTCCTCAGCATCAACCTAAATCTTCATGCAACATCTTGGTTCACCGAGGAATCTAATAGGTGCATCAACATGTCTATCAGATAGCACTCTCCAAAATATTGGTCCTAAATCTTCATGCAATGTCTTGATGTGTTGAGGCACCTCTTTGATTTGTTGAGGCAGCTCTGTTCACTCATTTTTGAACTTGTGATTGCATCGAGGCATCTCCCTGTTGCGTCGATGCATCATTCTAGAATTACTTTGATGGTTGTGACTGCATTGAGGTATCTCCTTGATGCGTCAATGCATCACTCTAAGTTTACTTTGATGGTTGTGACTGCATCGAGGTACCTCCTTGTTACCTCGACACATCTCTTTGACCTTGCTTCAACACTTCGTTCTATTAATCCATGCTTCTTAGGGCTCTTTTTCTTAGATTACTTTGACTCAAATTTTCTGCAAGCATACTGTTGATGTCAGTACTAAGAAAACATATTATATTGTCATCATCAAAACATAGAATTCAATAGGACCGAGCTCATCTTAAGTGGACCCCTTATTACTTGGCTAAAGGAGAGCCTGGTTAAAGAGACATTGGCTCAGGGGGAGGTAATTGATATTCAACTCAATTCAGGTAAACCTGATCGATCCTTCTTAGAGCTATCTCTTGCCCCGACACATCAAGAAGATAAACTGCCTGAGCAAACTTGGGGTCCACGCATCAGGACGATGCACCGACGCATCAAGTTAGACTGTGTACCTTCTTCAACAACAGCGTCAACGCGTCAGGGCGATGCATTGAAGCACCAGTCTTGGTTCAAATTGTAAAAGGCAGGTCAAAGCATCATGACTATGCATCGACGCATCAAGCCACAAACAATGCTTTAAGATTGAGCCAAGACCCAATGCTCCAACACCTTAGAGACTAACACAAAAGACTGAACATCATTGTCTCGACCTGTCTGACATGGGTCATGCTCCATATTGTTTGTCTACATTCAAGGGTTATTATCTGACTTAGTTGGATCATTTTAAGTGTCAATTGATATGTCTAAGGTTTAGTATGATATATGGAACATCAGTGAAGGATAGTTTGGGAAATTTTGAGCTGCAAAGAGGGATTCAATCCAAGCACGTGATCAGTTAAAGGGAGGACGCGTGAAGACCGTACTGGGAAATAAGTGGTGCGAAAACATTCAACACACGTGGCAATTCTCTGATATTTCTAATTGCTATCAGAATATTCCTTAAATCCACATGGACAAATCAACATTTAGTTGTTGATCTGGATCGCGGAGAGAAGGACTACGGCACTCTGTTCTATAAGTTGGGGCTCCCTTGTTTAGAAGAACTAGCTGGAAGAATTGTAGAGAGAACACCCATCTAAAAATTCCTTCTGAGAGAAAAAAAAGAAAGAATTTCGAAGAGAGAATGAGAGAAGCCTGTCCAGTGGTTTTTCATCGCACATCTGCTTCAATCTGAAGCTATATTGTCTTCTCTTGCTATTTCGATCGAATTGTTTCAACTTCAGTTTTTATTTTTCATTTTTCTTCCTTACTTCACCATTTCAATTTTGGTCAATGTTTCCCTCTAAGTAACATCAGAGGAAGGGAGTCTAACTCTGGTGTCCCCTCTGTGGATTCAGAGGAAGAGAGGTCTGCGAACTCTAGTTTGGTGAGTTGCAGGGAGAAATTCACCAGGGTCCCTCTTGGTAAAGAGGAAGGGAGGTTGATACTCCAGGTTTCCTCCTAGGTTGCAGGAGAAGCAAGGAGTTGTTCCTTGGGGAAGCTATATGACAGTCGTTGTTGCAGACTAAGTCTGCTGTGATTGTTACTTGGCTAAGCAAGGAACCTCACTCGATTCGAGTGAAGGAGTGGACGTAGGTAGATCTTGGATCTGGCTAAACAACTATAAAACTACCTGTGTGCTGTGCGATGGTTTGAACATTTTTACTTCTTATCTGAATTCATATATAGTTCATTCTGTGGCTTAATCTGCTAGGCATTCAGAGTGTGGTGCAGCACCTAACCGGTATATCAAAAGGCGCAGTTGGAAGGATTGGTCACGCCTATCTGGAAGGCTACCTCTTGCGTGAGGAGATCTTTTGATCAAACCTCCGCCAAGTACTGGTGACAGTGATTTCAATCACATTCAGGTGCTACTAATAGATTACTCCTGTAGTATCCTTAGTCTTCATGAATTGCTTACTGCTTCAATACTGCACTTTTGTTGTTTGATTGGATATTTGATTGTTATCCTTTACAGGGCGTAAGATCTGTTCAGCACTGCTGCATGGTCGACGATCGCCGGGATCTTGTTGTTCGGCGAAATCGCCAGGAATGCCGGCTTGAACTGCTCGCCCTTGCCTGCACTTCAGTTAAGATAACTGTTCTAATTTAATTTACGCGTGGTGTAATTCTAATTCATTGTACGCTCCCTCGACAAACTCCCCCAACCCTTCAGGGGTCTCATCAGCATCTTGGGTGACTTTCCCAATTCCTGGTAGCGGTAATTTGATGCTACATCGGGTTATCGGTACTCAGAGCTCTGGGTCGTTACAATTGGTATCAGAGCGGTGCTGAGGAAACGTGTAAGGAATCAAAATTGCACAGCTATTATCCAGAATTAGTTAAATTACACTGTCCATTACTGGCTTAGGATGTTTTTCGTATGATTAATGAATTTTCATGTTTATCATCTGTCTACTAGTCATTTTAAGATGTCCCCTCGGCGTCGGAGAGTCCCAGCTCCTCAAGAAGCGAGCAGTGTTCCTCAAGATATTCCTGCTCTAGCTCCCGTCATTCCAACTCAAGAAGATGCACCTAGCAGTCATGGACATGCATTAAAGGAATTTTTGTTATTTCATCCATCGCCTTTTAAAGGTCAGACCGATCCGGATGCCGCTAGAGTATGGTTGGACGTCACCGAGCGCATGTTTCATTCCATGGAATGCGCAAAAGATGAAAAGGTGAGGCTCGGCACTTTTCAGCTCCAGGGCGCGACATTGACATGGTGGAATATAGAGTGGGAAATTTCTTTCCAATCTCGCTCGCTCCGACAAATCTCGTAGGCTGAGTTCGTCGCCACCTTTGAACTCACCTTCAGCCTGGCTTATCTCTGCATCGATAAAATGCACCAGTTCTTACAGCTTGACCATGGAGGAATGTCAGTGCTTGAATATCGAAATAGATTTATGGAATTGGGCCGTTATGTGCCCCATGTGCTTGCAAATGAGGCATTGACGACAGAGCAATTTCTTCGTGGCCTCCGTGCTGAGTTGAGGCAGCCGTTGATCGTTGCCCGTGTGACCAACATGAATGAAGTTTACCAGGCTGCAGTAGCATTGGAATTAGATTTGGCAAGATCCTAGGTTCCTTCTCAAGCAATGTCAGTTCAGCCGACAGTTCAACTTCCTTCGGGTTATCTGCCTCTTGTTCTAGATTTTCCTTCTACCACTCCAGTAGCTAGTGGTGTTACTTCTTCTAGAAAGTCCCAGTTTAGAAGATTCAAGAATAAGAAGAGATTCAAGAAGCCATTTGACCAGCAGGCTTCATCTGGTGCTACACAACAGTCAGCCCCTTCTTTCCAGCAGCGATAGACTTATGTAAAAAGTCAATTCAAGGGTTGTGCGCGGTGTGTTGGCAGCCACCTAGGCAAACCATGCTCGTTGTCGGTGGTGTGCTTTCGGTGTGACCAGCCAAGTCATGTGGTGAGAGACTGTCCGTTGTGAATGATTCCAGTGCAGTTCACTCCAGCAGCTCCATCCTAGCCGTCTCAATCACAATTCAGACCTCCGCTTACACCACCGCTGTCGTCTCAGCAGTTTCAGCAGATTCTCCCATAGGCTTCAGCAGCATCTTCTTTCCAGTCTTTTGCAGCTGCCAGTAGAAAGGTAAAAGGCAAGGTGATTCATATTTTGTGGGCAGAGGCTGTGGCTTCCAATCTTATTGAAGGTACGATTACTATTTTTGGTTGTGCAGCCCGTACTTTATTTGTCCAGGAGTGACTGCTTGGGGTATTGGGTTACCTTTGGCCTTGCAGTCCTGGATGGACCACTAGACAGGGCCTTGCGGTCTGGAGGAGACTGCCAGGGTCCCTAGCGGTCTAGAGAGGACCGCTAGGTGGTTTCTCGTGTCGCCGTGTCCGTTTTGCATCGTGTTGATCTCTGGTCGGTCCGGTTGAGACCCAATAACCGACCTATGACCCCGTGAGTGTCCCAAATGCCCTGTGGGGACCATGACCATATTTTTGGGTGTCCGGAGGTACCGTATTAACTCGATTAGTTTGCCCATAGGTTTTAAGGGTCTAGGCTACCCTCTTGTGTTCTGAGGTTTCGTGATTGCATTAAATCGACTCGTCGTGAGTCAGCATCAGTGTGGTACGTCTCTCCCCGCATGACGAGGGTTTCTCATGAAAAGTTGTTTTTGAATGGGCCATGTGTGTATGGCCTTAGACTGTTAGTCCAGTTAACCAGCCTAGGGTTGGAGGTTTTTTGTTTGTCCCGTGGATGAGAGATCCACTCGGCGGCTTGTGAGATACCTTGAGAATCATGTCACCGTGGTATCAGATCTAGGGATTAGGCCAGAATGACGATATTGTGCCGTCATATGTAGTGGTCTTGACCTGAGTCTCGTGACTCAAGGACTATGGGTTATTAGGTCTAGTGGACTGTCCACAGTCTGGTGGCCGTGAGCCACCTGTTACTCCGTGTTACTCGTGATGGGTGCGTGCGTGATTTTCAGTGTTCACATTTAGTGAGCCCCCACTAGTCGTAGCTTTCCTGCGCACGTGGGTATGGACCCACTTCGGAGTGGTGGAGAGTTTGACCCGAGTGAGACGGTTGCTAGGCTGGTTATCATAGGGCCCCCATGTGCATCCTGAGTCCGGGCTTCAGGGGAAGAACCAGCTAGAGGGCCTGACCTAGAGCGCATGGTTTTTGTGTTCACACGTGGATGGGGGCGTCGAACCCGCACTGATAAGCATGACCCTAGCTAGTCCTTCTTTTGTGGTTACTGTACGATGTCTCAGTCTCCGCCCGAGGCATCGTAGGCAGACACCTGAGGCACGGACTAAAACGTCAGTGGACGCATCTAGCCTTACTTCTAGTGGGTGGTACTCCTGTCACGTGACATGAATTTGTCATGATTTGAGGTTCTGTTCCTCATCTGTGAGTCGAGATTTTGTGCCTAGTTTTCGAGTGTTTCCCTAGAGCTAAGGTCTAGGGTTTCCAGTGAGCGTCAACGATGGTTTCCGTAGCTGGCATAGAGTCCATTATAGCACAATCGTGACTATGTTTCTGGATCGTGTGATTTCAGTGTGGGCCTTGTGTGTGAGCATGGGCCTCTACGATAGAGGTGTCATGACATTTTTCGAGTAGCGTGTCTAGGGTGGTCCGTGTTCTGGTAGTCCCCTGATTGTGGGATAAGGGCATTGAGTTTTGGTACTATCGGAGTAGCTATAGAGTCGAGGCTTTACCAGCCATCGTGTTTACTGTTCCTGTTGTTACTATTGTTCTTGCTGTAGTTGCTACTTTCCGTTGTTTTCAGTTGGGGTTTCGCAAGACCCCTACTGAGCTTGTGATAGAAGGCTCACTCCTGGTTTTCAAGAGTTACGATTCTTCCTCATGGTTTGAGGGTGCTGTGTAGAGGTTCTTAGCTGTCAGCTCATCGGTTAGAGTGTTTACTTGGCATTTGGTACATTAAAAAGATGACATGTCATTCAACTATTATATGACCAGATGATGGCTGATATTGTAGTTTCTTTCACTAATTGTATCGCACCCCCACCCGAACTTGTGTTTCTACTACTATAAGATTCATGATTGTTTGCAGGTGATCGATGTCATGATCTACCTCCTCCACTCAAGACGTAACGTCAGAGGTATTTTGCATCAGTGGGTTTGTTTCCCCACTATTGTAGTGAATCACATCAACAACAAGACAATGGCCGATGATGAAAAAGCCATGGAATTATTGTAATGTTACTATGAAAATGATGAATTACACGACATACATGAGAACAAGTATATATTATTCGTGTTACACTCAAGGAATCACTAGCATGTATTTGTTGTTGACATAGAGAATCGTCGCTTTGTATCATACAATTCCATAAGAGACATGGCCACCCATGACGTCACTGTAAGAAAATTGGTGCTTTTCTTATCCGTGTATTCGTATCGAGGATTTTTATAATGTGACTATTAATTTTGACTATCAATTATTTTAATTGCATGCTATAGTTGTGTGGGGATTACTGAAATAATATGGGTCATTCGAGGGAGTGCATAAATGGGAAGTTGTGTTTGACACTGAATGTCCCTAATAAATAGAAAATAGCCTCAACTGTGTATTGTTTGTAGTGCAATATATTGACACCTTGTCAAGAAAGGGGTTGGAATTATGAACATTTGGAGAGGATGAGTGTAATATGTTCATAGCCTAGTTTGTAGCTAAATTTGTTACATTTGGAAATAGAAAATGATGTGTAATTATTTCACATCTCAAAGCTCAGTTTCTGACATAAATGTCATGACAAATATGTGTTTTTAAACAATGCGTATATACAAAGTCTAAATGTCTTCACTGATCAATCAATATGTGATAATAAGGGTGACAAATAGATGTTTAAGGATGACAAATAGATGGATAAGGGAGATAAATAGGTGAACAAAGGTGACAAATTATTTTATAAGGGGAACAAATAACCGGACATGGTGACATAATGAGACAAGAGTGACAAATGAATCAACAATGGTGACAAATAGGTGGATAAGGGTGACAAATAGTTGCATAAGTGACATAACGGGACAAGGGTGACAAATAGCTAAGTAAAAGTGACAAATAGGTGGATATGAGTGACAAACAACTTTTTGAGGGGGACATAGAGGGACATGTTAACATAATGAGAGAATGGTGACAAATGAATCAACAATGGTGACAAATAGGTGTTTAAGGATGACAAATAGGTAGATAAGGGTGATAATGAACTATAAAAAGGTGACATAGAACAGTAAAAGGGTACGTGACAACAAGACAAGGGCGACAAATAACAAAATAAGGGTGACAAATAGGTGAATAAGGGAGACAAATAAGTGGACAAGGGTGACAGCTTTATGAGAGAATAAATAATTGTATACCAAGGGTGACAAATACCTAAATAAGAGTAGTAAATAGGTGTTTAAGGGTGACAAATAGGTAGATAATGGAGAGAAATAGTTGTATAAGAGTGATAACGGGATAAGGGCGACAAATAGCAAAATAAGAGTGATAAAGAGGTGTTTAAGGGTGATAAATAGGTGAATAAGGGAGAGAAATAGGTGGACAATTGTGATAGTTTTATCAGGGGAACAAATAACTATATAAGCATGATATAATGGGACAAGGGCAATAAATAGATAAACCATTTCCAGGAATGATTTTTTTATAAATTCCCATTTAAGAATGGCTTTCTTGCAAAAAGCCCTATTTCTTTTCAAACTTGAGTAAATTACAAAGAGTAAAAAAAAGAAAATTGTAAAGAGGACACGTTTCACATAAGTTTGGTATGCTTGAGAGGCTCAAAGTCTAATGATCCTTTTTAAAAACTATCTGTCAAAAGAAGTGTTGGATGATCCCAAAATAAAAAAATAAAAAAATAATAGAGTTCAAATTATAGGGATGCACCTCAAACGAAATAAAAATAGGTCGTTTACTATAGAGGTGTGAAGATGGATACCAGAGTCACCTTCGTAATACCACACTCCAAATCCCAGGTGTGACGGTGCCATACCCCTATGATCGTTACTGATGATAAAGACAAAAACCCACATCCACCGTAGTTTCTCTCTCCCTAATACCACCGTATACACACTCACACATGCACAAGGGAGAGGATTACACAACCTCACGTTGCATAAATTTCTCACTTCATCTTCTAACTACACACAATAGTCGATTTTTTAGAGAAGTGAGAGGGAGAAAATGTGGGCCAAAAGTCGGTGGCAAAGGCAGTTCGAATGAAGAGAAATTGAGGGAGGGGGAGAGGAAGCCCATGAGAAAACTCATGGCTCCCTTCGCTGGTGCCTTACGGGTGCTACCACATGGGTCGACTGGTGGTGCCCGTGCTGCCTATGCCAGAAGGTGCCAAGCACGTGCTGGCGTAGGTAGGGCACATGTTGGGCCGCTTGAAATGGGCCATAGTCGGGCGGGACCAATGGGTATCTACCATTAACATCTCCTACTTGCCCATTATGGCCGATAATGCATGTCCTTCCTATTAAGGGTGTACGATCTCAACGGTCATACATGAAATGGAGTGTACGATCTCCGTGAGATTCATCGAGCAATTGGCAAGTGTTCTGTTAAGTCATCACCTTACTAACATATCACTCAATTAATCTCTACAAGCACCTCGGGCATTTAGTATCCACTTGATTCGACCCTCTGGATCTCTCAAAGTAGATCGTGTCGAACCCAAATACTAAGTGCCCATGACTCTATCACCACTTAGGTAATCGAGCCTCTTGGGAAATGCACAACAAAGTATGGTGAGATAGTAAGATGCCTTCCATATGTTGCTTATGTCAATCTAATTCATCTTGACTGTTTTCCTAGATATGTCCCACTAGAAGGTATCAACTATCACCCTGAGTAACATGCTAAGTGTAGGCGTAAAATTGAACTGACTATGCATGCGAGCATGAATATGGAAAGCAAGTGATCGTGATCGCCAAAAAATTGTAGGCACAAAATAGGGCCAACTATGCATGCGAGCATAAATATGAAAAGAAAATGTCATGATTGTCACCAAGGAATAAATAACACAACTACAGTAATAAAATTACTATAAATATGCTACTTACCTCAGAAAAGAAGGAGGATAGCCAGATCCCTGTCTGACTGAGAATGCAATCTCTATAGATGCCACGAGCAAAATGTAATGCCTATGATCACTACGTTAAACGAACAGATGAAGGAGATAACAATTCAACTCTTCCTCGCTCTTTAGTTGGCAAAAGAGAGAGGGCCTCATGTCTACTTCCTGCCTGAACCAGCAAAATGAAGCAAACAAGAGAAAAAACTCATTAATTCTTGGAATTGCATAACATCCATCCCTTAGAGAAATTTTCTCGGATGGTGAAGCCTCCAGGTAAGGGCTTCAGGGCCTGGTGTTGATGTTGGGTCAGATTAGCCAACTTTTCATCTGATAGTACTCTTTTGTCTGCTCAGACTCGAGGCGAGTGGCTGATGAGGAGACGTCACCGGTTGAGGTGGTAATCCTCGACGAGGAGGAGACGCCTACTCCCGGTAGACCTCAAACATCTGGGAGTTCTTCCCGTGCCTGGGATAAGGGCAAGTAGCTTGCTCAGGATTGATCTTTCGAGTGCTGTGGGGCCAAGTGCAAGGATCCTGTGGAAAAGATGTTGCAGTCTTCAATGAAGGCCGAGACTGCGGAGAGGAAGAGGGCGAGAAAGGGGGTGACTGCTCACCCCGTTGAAGAGGTTGCACAGCTGGCTCTCTCGACTATCGAATCAAAGGGCACCGTAGTGGCAGGAGGAGTCATGGCTGAGGTGGATGCGTTCCAGGAAGGGGTGGGCGATGCTGGGTCACCTACTGAGGCTGATGGGGCATAGGACGGCGGAGCTCGATTCGAGCCGGTCGAGGCTGAGGGGTCACGAGGTGAGGTGACCCCATCCTAGCCGACCGAGGTTGTGGATGCGCAATGCAAGGCGGTCCACTCTGAGCCAACCGGTGGGGCCCCAGAAGTGGGGGTACTCGGGGAGGATGCCCCAATCCTGGCTATCCCAGAGAGGACCTTCCCTCCTATAGTCGGAGCCTTCGCCATCTGGGCCTCCCTGTATCGTAGATGCCGTTCTGCGACGTCGGAGGCGATTTGAGGAGAATTTGGATGTAGCTCCCCTTCCGTGGTTCTCGAACGAGTCATGGAGGGCAGCTTGATCGTGGCCTAGTTGGGGGCCGAGATGGCCGATTTGTACACTCGATTTGAGTAAGAGAGGGAATCTCTAGCCTGGGCCTGCGGTGCGTCCGACCAGAAGATCGAATGCTTGACTATCGACCTTAAGGACCTCTGGTGGGAGGCAGCTTCACTCAAGGTGCAAGTAGAGTCGAGACGGAAAGAGGCTCGGGAGGCGACCGAGCAGCTAACTCATGCTCGCTATATGGTGGGGCTAAAAGATATGCTTCTAGACATAGAGCACAAAGTTTAGGTCGAGTGTGACGAGCAATGGAAGGCTGAGCTTGAAGATCTCGAGGGCCAGGTCCGAGAGGCCGTGCAGCAGCAAGCAGAGGCTGAAGTCACGCAAGCCGAAGCCGAGCAGAGGCAGTCCAAGGTAGAACGAACGATGACCAAGCTCGAGGCCAAGGTAGAGCTGGCCAGGCTGCAAGCACTTGAGCATTCGAATGCTCGGAGAGTTATCAGGCGACACTCCAACAGGCTGCCTTTGCCTACTATGAGTCAGGTTATCGTTGGGGCCTACGGAAGGGTTTTTCCTGAGGCTACCATTGAGCGACTACTTTGGCCTATGAACAGGCGCACGGAGGCTCAATTTTCCTTCCGGTCAATGCTATGACTCAGACGAGGATACCATTGATTCTTCCGTTCACTCGTCGAGCGAAGGCGGAAGTCAGGGTGCCTCTATTTCATCAGCGATTGCCAACTCTGGCGGTCTTGAGAGGGCACACGATCGAGACAGTTCCCACACCGATGGGGTCAGTGTCTGGGCCGACCATCACCGAGGGTGCGGAGGGAAAATCGCTTGTTGCTGAGGATCCTTCATCTGCCGAGCTTCGTAGTGGGCCCAAGGCCTGATGTACCTATTTGCATTTTCCTTTTCTTTTCTTTAGCGTGACCATGTAAAACTTTCCTTGTGTCCACAAGTTTTGGTAACAATAAATGCTGAATTGACCATTCCTTACCGCCTTTGGTGCAATTTGACCATTGTATATGCAGTTGTTGGAAAGGCGGTGATTCTTTCTGCTGATATCTTGCATGTCGATTGGTTGCCATGGCGCTGGTGCCTGTCCATCTCCCATTCTTTAAATGACTTGCCACTTCACGTGTTTCCATCGAAGGGGTGTTCGTAAAAAATGAGGTAACCGTCTTAGGGAAAAGGGTTTCTACCATTCATGATTCTTCAAGGGGAAAATCTTTTAAGGCAACAGCTCCCCTTCAGCCTATAAAAGGCTCCGAAGGGCGTTTCCTCCTCTCTTCACCACTTAAGGATATCCCCGCAGTTTCTCCTCTCCACGAAGTGTTGTGCTGTTAGTCTTGGTGAAGTATGGAAGACGGTTTAGAGGATGAAGATGTAGACGGAAGGAGAGAGGAGGGTCTTGCTACTCCAGCTTGAAAGAGGGTCCGTCAATTGGCGAACGGCTAGCAAGAGGGTCCGTCATGCTAGAGCATGTCACCTTCATACTGCTGGACGGCCAATGCAACCTTCGGAGGAAGATAGAAGCGCCAGAGGATGGATGGGGGCATCCGACAACGTCACCTTGTCCTGCTCTCTCTCTCTTCCTCCTCCCCTCCTCCATCTGCCCTCTGTCTCATCGCCTGGGGGGGGTAGCTCTTCAAGCTTCCTCCCCACCTCTCTTCGCCCTCCATCTCATCGCTGGTGGGGGGGGATTCTTCCTCTTGCTCCCTTTTTTTTTATGTAAACGAGATGAAAGAGAACTCTCTATGATGTGAAACCACTAGGGAGCATGTAGAAATTATGTGGAAGTTCCTTGGACCTACTTCACAAACACATACACAAGAGCAAGGAAACCTCGTGAATTGTCGAACCACCGTTGCGCACACGATTCCCATGGTGACTCGGTGATGCCGAGTGGAGGTAATGGAACAAGACCCTAGCTGGTAGAGGGCCATCAGGGCTAAGGTTGCCCTCCCGAGGGTACGGTGCCCACACTCAAGGGGCTGGCTGGGTGCCAATTGGGGCACTAGGTCACTCACTCTCTCACAACTCCACGGTGACCACGCGAAGCTAGGTGCTCTTGGGTCGGGTGCTCTCTCTCCACCAGCGGAGTAATTCGATGGATATTAAATGAGCAAGAACTGAAATGAGAGCAAGGAGTTAGAGCTAACCTGGTCAGTGTGAAGACACCGACCCCGTTCGGAGACGTGGGTGAGCGGGGAAGTGTGGGCTCCCCGCACACTGCATCAGAGAAGCTTTCCCCGTTTAATAACTTACATGCACTACGCCTCTCACAGGAGGGTTGGACAAGGGGTGGGGGATTGTAGATTACAACAAAACTACCACCACATAGGGAGGGGTGCTAAGCCGGCCAAGCGGGGTAGGGAAGATAACTAATAAGAGTGCTGATTGGCTATTCTGCCGGTTCAGCCAGCTTCTGGAACTACTTGACAGGTGGTCACTGTTGATGCCCTCACGGGTAGTGCCGGACTTGGAAGCCATCGAAACCAGTGCCAATTCTTCACTGACTAACCCAGGAACGCTCCTGAATTTTTGTGGGATCTCTCGGCGTCGTAGCTGGTTGGGGCAGGCTCTGGAATCGGGTCGATCTGTTCAGACTTGGACCTCTCTCAAAACGCAGTAGCAGGTAGAGGACGCCGTCACGAAAACTCCCGAAGTTATAATGGTGCGGGACCAAGATGGATGTGACTGTGGATGAATCCTCTTCGATCTCCAACCAGGAAGGCCACCAGGGGAGGTCAGAGTAGGGACAAAGAGGATGTAGAGTGGAGGAGTGTCTATGCTGATTCTGAATGGACTGACCTGCGCACCTGGGGGAGATTAATTGGAACAGGAAGCTCCGAGCTCCAAACGATGCTCCGCTAGCTGTGTTGGATAGAGGACTGGTAGTAGTTCATCCCAGCCAAATGGCGCACGAAGGGGAGCTGGGTGAGGACGCAGGAGCTTCTGCACTGGTGCTCTGATCTTCCCTCGGATGCCAGATGCGCACTCTGACGAGAATGGTCCTCCAGGACAGCCCCGAACTCAGATTAAGGTGGGATCACCTTGCAGACGAAGCTGACTTGAAGAGATTTCTAGCAATAGAAGGTGGGCCTCCAAGAACTCTAGGATGTAATGGTGGCCGACACTACAATAGGTGGGGACTCAGCAGATCTTCAGCTATGCACAGACAGTAGACACAGGGTGAAGACAAGGGGGGTGTTTCTTTGGTGGGGGTTATTGGATATGGGGTGGTGATGAAAGGGGGTGGGGTTAGGATGTAGGAAGGGGATGTGGAGAGGTGGAGATGGGGTGGAGGAGGTCTGGTGCAAGGGGAGGGGCGATGGTGGTGGTGGGGCTAGCAGCACAAAGGGCCTCCCTCAACTTTTTGCTCCAAGCAATGGCTTCCCAAATAGTGACATTAGTTGGAAATAGCTTCATATGTTAGATGATCTTGCGATCGGCCCATGAGCGGGCTTGATCCAACGGAGGGATTACCTCTGAGAGAGGCTTGGTGATGATTGGGTTTTTTACTAGGTTCAACTTTCCATTGATCATTCGACTCTTCTTAGAACAATGGAGCCAAAGAATCTTCTTTTGGAGGAGGCGGCTCAAGGTCATCCTTACCGGAGGGACCTGCTTAAGCTGGATCAACAGGCTTCTCTTGTGGGATCAGCTTGATAGGATCACCCTCTTCATATGATGGGTCAAATAAGAAGGTATCAGTAGGAACTTGAATTTCGAGCGGATCAACCATTTTTCTTTGCATGGCTGATTTAATGAGCGCATCTTCCTCATCTGGTGGGTCAAAGAGCAAGGTATTAACACCAATTTGAACTTCAGGAGGATGAGTCAGATCCTCTCCTCAGAGAACAATGACTCTTTGAGGGTATGTCAGATTAGAACTCTCCCCATCAGAGGATGTCGGGTGTCTCCCTCGTCCACGAATACGACCTCTGTTGCGACCACAGTTCCGAAGTTCCGCATTATGGCGTGGGTACACCGCCATTATGATCCTATCCCCAGTTGCGGAGGCAGCAACACCATCTGTACTTGGTGTTTGCAGACTTTCGGGCGGAGGTATGAACACCATTTTACATGAGAAGTTCTTCAACATTTCTTCTAACTTCTCTATGGTGAGTTCTTCATCTTTGTAAAAGATAGACAGTTCCTCTGGAATGGAGAGCTTCTCGCCCCCTTGTACTCGCTGGTATATTTTTCGGAGCCAGTTCTTGAGTCAGGTCTTGCGTTCCAACTCTTCCCATGGAATATACTTATCAAGGGGGACAGCCCCAGTTGGCGTAGAAGGAACAGACTCGTCCAATTCATCAATTAAGTTTTGCAATTTTTGCTGGGGAGTTAACTCTTTGTGTGCTTCCATGGTCGCTGCCTCCATGACTTTGCTCAACATTTGACCCAACAGTTTTCTTTTGAGTTGTACCTTCTCGACCTTGCTCAATCTTTGACTTGGAATCTCCCTCACGAGATTCCTGGTCCGCCTTGTTTACATATACGGTAGGCGGAGTTTGGCCCAAGCTTCCGGAGCATGGCTTGAAGTGACACCTTAGAGGGTCACGCATTAATAACTCTTTTCCACCCTGAAGAATGTTAAGTAGTCTCCGAGTGTCTTCTTTTGAGAAAGATAGAGACTCTAAATCCTCCCATGATTGCCAATTAAAGCACTAGGCCGTGGATTGGTCTCGACTGAGCATGACCTCTTCCACGTTCGACTTAGGGGATGTCCGAGAGGTTGACGCATGAATGACATTCACTGAGAAAATTGATTGGTCCCATAGGCAAGGCCTAGAGGGACAACTGAGATGATCACCTATATTTATCACTCGCCAAGTGATCAGATCCTCGACAAGGTCTTTGAAGACGGAGCAATCATAAATGACATGGCCCATGGCGCGATAGTACAGACAATAACCATGTCGATGCTATACAGGTGCCCGGATCATTGTCTGATGTAGTGAACTATATCAACCCCTCTCTTCGGCATATATGAAATATTTTCAAAGTTTTATATCGAGGGAAGGAGTATAACTTCTACGGGGATTCATCGGCAGATGAGATGAAAGGGAAGCCGAATCATCTCTAGAAATGACAGGAGAGGGAGGGGGGACTGATTTGGGGAGGCTTAAGAAGAACCAAAGGGCGCTCCTGTCCTGACTGAGCCTTTGGAGGGATGTGGGATTCTTGACAAGGTGTTTGAGGAGGGTTGATCAAGGTGAGCGGATTTCGAGTAGCACTTGAATGTTGGTTAGGAGGTGAAATCAGATTCCAAGGTCGAGGTTCCTAGGTAAACAAATTGACATCCGTCTAGGGTTCATTGGCCTCCACTTCTAATTTGCCGTACCATCCTGGGAAGCCTTCAACGCTACACATTTGCATCCTCTTGAGCACTCGGGGTTCCATCCCAATCACTATGTTCACCTGCTCATTTTACGTCAAGCTCGAGAGATCTTTGGTTGGTTGATGAGCTGGTAGTGGATTTTGCACAATGTTGAGGTCTTGACTAGGTTTCTTAAGGTTAGCAATGGCTAGCTTAACATCGGACCAATTAATTCTCCCCTCATCATTCATGTCGTATACCCAATCCTAGAATTAAGGGCAATTGAAGATGTCATGTCCAGGAGCTCGGTGATACGGACAATACTTGGAGGTATCAGCATTAGGGTGGACCCAATCCCTTTGAGGGGGAAGCTGAATAGCTTCAGAAGACATAAGGGTGAAGAATATGTCGCCTAAAGTTTCAGGCAAGGAGGATAAGAATCCCTTCTTGGCCTAGTGCGATTGAAGTTCTGAGGTGGAGGGACACTGGAGTATGGCTTAGGATTGCCTTGACCCTAATTCGCACCGACCTGATTGGAGTGTGAGACCTAACGGTTGTTAGACCTAAAGGGCGGGCCAACTGCATTAACTTGTTCATTGACCGTGATGCCCTCGGTGGTGATGACGACCGAAGCTTTTCGACCCTTGGTGCGAGGCTCAAAGAAGGGAGATATGGTGGAATCCCTTACCTGGGCTTGAACTATCCTAGCTCGATTATAGAGTTGAGGGAAAGTGTGGAGCTCGCTGAGCATTAAAATGACCCTAAGCTGAGGAGTGGCATTATTCACCAACATGGTGACGACCTGAGACTTGGGGATAGGGACCTCCATCCTAGAAGCCATGACTCTCCATCAATTTGCAAAACTAATGAAGTCCTTTTCGGGCTTCATTTTCTCCATGACTAGGTCAAATAATGTAGAAGCGATGGAAGACATGTGACCAAAGTGAGTGAGGAATCGCTTAGAGACTATATCAAAGTTGAGGAGATCAACAGTTGGTAGGGAGGAGGACCAACGTAGGGCATCACCCTCAAGGGACTTTTGGAACAAATGGACCAGCAGGACCCATTCGTATAACCACTGATGGAATCCATGAGAAAACTTGAAAGATAATAAGGAGGGTCAGTGGTGCATCATATCTCCTATACGTAGGAGCCTTGAAACCAGGCGGGAAGTGATCATTAGGGAGTTTGCAATATTGGGCTAACGAGTGGGGACGTGAATTTGGCATACTTTCGGCCACTGCTTGTTGAATGTAGCTTTGGATTTCCTACCTGAATGTGGGATCTATCCCATTTGAAGGGGCACCCATAGTTGGTGGAACCATTGGATGGTTGGATTGTAGTGGGTTTTTAGGGAAGGGCCGGCTTGTGGACCCCTGAAAGGGAGTTTGGACCTGGGGAGGTGTGAAGTGGGAGGACACATGCGGGATAGCGGGAGCCTTCGGATGCGAAGCCTACACTCCCACCTCTATCCTCTGGCCGGGTGAGACGCCCAACCCCTCCGCCTCCCCTCCTTCCAACCATCGCCCCCTCATCTCCATATTCTCTCCCTGCTGCTCGGTTCTGTCTTCCCTGAAAACAACAGCAAGTTGCGGCAACGTTTGAGGCCTGTCTGGTACGAATCTGGTCCTGGTAAAATTTCCAGGGCTGTTGCTTCAAGTCACGACCGTTTCAGCATTGGTTTCACGTCGATCGGAGTTTTGGGTCGCCGGCAACAATTCTTCCCGTGAAGTCGCGCACTGCTGCCCGTCTGCATGAGACAGAACTCGTCCCTCTTCTTCCGAATTTTATACAGGCCGCCCTATATCTACTTTGGGCCTGAGATTCGGAGGCGTTGTACGTCTCTCTGTCTTCTTTCCAGCACCACCAACGCCGCCCCATTCCGACCTCCGTGCTATGCGTGGCATCAGATCTCGTGGGACTGCACAGGCTGACCTGCGTGGTTCAGCGTCAAAACCAGTTGCGACTTGCAGAGGATTTTCCGGCTTCCACGATAGGAATCAGTGCACGCCCTTTGTCCGAGACGTCCTCCTGCGAGTCTGCTACTCACCGCCACTGACGACATCTCGTTCTGACGTCGGAGTTAATTTTGACGGATATTTTTTATCAGCACACGCAGATCTGCTTCTACCAGTCTGGGCTGCAGGACATTCCCCGCCCACCACCTGTTCGACGACGGTTCCAGTTGAACCTTCTCACTGCACGGCACCGTTCTGCATCAATTTGGTATCAGAGCGACAGGGAATCGATTTGTTCCATCAAATCGAGGTCCGAGGTATAATCTTTCCGGCAATGGTCTTTGGCTTTGAAGTAGGTCTACCGAACAATGAGTCTGCTACAATATTTCTCAAGAACTATCAACCAGATAATTATATTCCTCCATCCATTGTTGATTCATTATTGAAAACCGGTGAGATTATTGTTGAAGGAAATAGAGCTTTTGTGGAGTTTCACCGTCAGGTCCGGGAAAATAGCACTTCCAAACCTTTTAAGTATTTCGATGGAGCGTGGTGCACTATTTATTCAATAGGTTCTCATATCCGTCTGGGGCAAGAATGGATGGAAGAGCGACACGCTACTATGGATTCTGACGGGTATGGCTGCACTCTTCAACCACCGCACTTGAAGGGTAAATTTCACTTCTAGACACATATCGGGAGTCATATCGTGCTACTACAGAGATACTTCGAAAGCTACTAACTAGAGTTATTGCGCCACCTGTTGATTCATGGGAGCAAAATTTATTTATCACTATTCGAGGGTGATCCTCCCAGCGTCGTTAACCTTATCTCGTCTCCCTCAGATAGTTGCGATCATGCATTATTTGTGAAGTCTGGATTGGATCTTATCTCTCGAAATCTGTTTGATGAACCTCTTGCACACCCCACTACACCGCTGGTTGATCAGGCAGTTGATCTGTTATTCTTGGAGCCATCCCCAACTGATTTGGCATGGCTGGATTTTTGTGATGCACATGAGGGATGTCCGATTGAGCTCTTAGATATGGGTGTCTAATGGAGTTATATATTCATGTTGTTGTGTTTGTCGCCCTTATTCTTCGACACTTCAAAATTCAAGGGCGAATTTTTTCGAACCAGGGGAGATTGACGCGGAGCAAGACTCGAGACATCAGACGATCAGAGTCATAGAAACTATTGCTCACAGGCATCCCAAGAGAGGGAAGTGCGCCGATCCGCATGGTTGAGAAACCGACAGGGCCTAGGGTGGTCGACTCCACACTCGCGACTTGGATGAGTCGTGGGATGGTCTCACTCTCTCACCGTTGCAGTGACATATCAAATATAAGAGCTAGGTACCTATGATCTCACAAGCAGCGGCGTCAAGGAAGTAAAGGCTATAGAGGTGACATATACTAAATAAGCAAGTAACACAAAGGAGGAGTAGACACATACCTCCACGCTTGGGGCGTGGGGAAGAAGCCTGGCCAAGTCACATGATCCTCGGTACAACGGCTAAAGAGTGTACAACCCAAACAATGCCCACTCCTCGTAGGGAGGTAAAAGGCTACACAGCAAAATCTGAGGGTCGTGTGAAGTGGGGTGACGGGTACTGGGTCGGTGAAGCTCAACGTCCACGTACAACTACGAACTGGTGCATGCAGGACAATCACCTCGACCGGTCAGCAACCAGCAGGAGGACGGTGTGACTCGGATGCCATGGATGAGGCCATGGTCCAACGTCATGGGCTGTTGTGAATGGCAACTGCTCAGGCAGAAGATGGCAGCCGAGGAAGCCTGCTAATCACCTCGTCGGAGTCGCCAAAATATGGGCAGACTACTGGCCAATCTGCACTGGCTCAAGTGAACAACAGGAAGATGAGCCTAGAACGTGATCTTCTACTCATCTGCTAGTCACAAAATTAGGCGAGGACACTAGTGGGGACGTCCCAAGGACGTCCCAAGGATGTCCCTGCGCGTTCTGGACTGTCTGCTGGCAGTTGGACAGGGGATGGAAGAAAGGGCTAGAACTGGGGTTTCCAGGTGGCTATTGGGATGAGGTTTTCTTTAGTGGATAGGTGGGGGTCATGGGATGGTTGGTTAGCAGTGGCGGGGTGGCGTGTAGTGGGGGGTCATTGGCGTGGGAGGTGAAGGCAGATGGTGCTCAGTTCTACAGTTCAGTGCAGTCAGAACTGAGGACCCTAAGGATGGATGGGGTAAGCAGGGGAAAAGGTCTCAAAAAATGCAAGAAAATTTTGGGGGAAGGTTTGGATGTGGATGTGAAGTTCTCAGAATTTTAGGTCAGTTGGAGACGATTTGGGGGTCGTCCCCTTGGAGGGGTTTGGGCACTGTCTCGGCAGGACTGCACAGGTGTAGTCTACGCTAGAAAAGGGGTTATGTAGGCAACTTCTTCCACAGATAGATTTTTGTCGTGAAATTTTAACTAGGCATGGGGGACATATAGAGGAAGAAAAACTCTGAAGGGGTGAACATGATCTGATGTTGGGACAGTGGCGTACTAACCTGGTCTTTAGGGTTCAGGTTTCTGTAGATCTGCATAGAGGCAGCCTGCGCAGGAAAAAGGCCTCTGAAGACAACTTTCTCCACAAGATGAATTAGGGTATGGAATGTTCAGGGGACGTGGGGGGCACGTAGAGGAAGAGAAGCTATGAAGAACTGGATGGGATTTGAGGACAGGAGAAGGCCGTGCCAACCTGATCTTCCTGGATCAAATCTGCAGATAGACAGCCAGGGATGGGGCGCTGGACAGCAGGCGTCTTCTCCTCCAAGCTCACAGCACATCCATGGTCCTTGAACTCTAGACTTGAGGAGAGGTAGGGGAGGTCACCTCCCAGCAGTTGGAGTGGCAAGAACCTGCAAGAAGGGGGGCTAGGCGACCTAAGGTGGGTGTGCCACTTGTTACTATTTTGTCGGCAGGAGTTTTTGTCGGCTGACAGCCGCACGATAAACCGCCAACTTCCGTAGCGACTGTAGCTTCGGTTGCTACTTCTGATTTTGACAGTTGCGCTTCGGGGTGCGTGTTTTGACCGTTAGGGTCACGTGCCCTCTAGCGACCATTGGTACGCACGCCAGAGGGATCATAGCGGATCAGGGTTGGAATGCTAGAGCAACTTGGCAGCCCTATATAGGACCGCCAGACCCAACGTGACTTGTCTTCTAGCGGACCAAGGTTGGGCCGCTAGAGTCCTTGTCGCGGACCAAAGTTGGGCCGCTATAGACTGTGGCGGCCCAAGAGAGGACCGCCAGGATATTCTCCGTGTTTACAGTGTTGTTGTGCATTGTGTTGGTCTCCGGTCGACCCAGTTGTGACCCAGTGGTTGACCTTCGGTCTCGTGAATGTCCCAGACACCGTGAGACATGTGTTTGTGTTTTGGGGGTGTCCGAAGGTGCCGCGTTGTGTCGTTTGACGTGCTCGTAGTTTTTGGGTATGGGTAACCCCATGCGTGTGCTCCGAGTATCCGTGCAGGCCGTATGTATGGCCTTGGACTGTGAGTCCAGTTGACCTGCCTGGGGCTAGAAATTTTTCACGTGTCACCGTGGTCTTGCACATAGGGATTAGGCCAGATTGACGGCTCAGTGCTGTCACGTGCGATAGTCTTGACCCGAGTCTTGTGACTCAAGGACCGTTGAGTTTAATAGGTTGAATGGGCTGTCCAGAGACAAGTGGCCGCGAGCCACTTCTTCCCTCGTGTTACTCGCGATGGGTGCGTGCGTGATTTTTTGTGTTCACGTCTGTGAGCCCCCACTAGTCGTAGCTTTCACAGCACGCGTGTGCTGGCCTACCGGGAGTGGTGGTGTGGCGTACCCGATAGAGACTGTGAATAGGCTGGTTACCGTAGGGCCCCCGCACACAACTGAGTCAGGGCTCGGGGGGAATTACCAGCTAGAGGACAGACCTTGGGCGTATGGTCTGAGTGTGCACACGAGGCTGAGGGTTCGGACGCACACTGACGAGCACGATCTCAGCTAGTGCTTGTTTTGTGGTACTACTGGTTACTGAGTGTGTCTGAGTCTCGCGCCTGGGACATTGTAGCTAGACACTTGTGACGCAGTGTAAGACGTCAGGGGACGCATCCGATCTGTTATTCTGGTAGGAGGAACTCCCGTCACGTGACGTGAGTTATCGTGTCGCGATTTCTGTCCCTCGTCTGGGAGACGAGGTCTTGTGTGTTATTTTTGAGAGCGTTCGCATAGTCGAGGTCTAGGGTTTCCGGTGAGCATCACTGAGAGTTTTTCCTAGGCGGAGTGGAATTCACGACAGTGAGGTCATGATTGTATTTTCAGACTCTGTAGTTTCGGCTTGGGGCCTGCTGTGAGGGCAGGTTTCCGCCACTGAGGCATGGTGGCATTTTCTTAGTAGCGTGACTAGGGCGGTTCGTGTCTAGTTGTCCCCCGACCGTGGGATCGGGATGTCGGGTGCGTGACTTGGTTGTCCCCCGACAGGAGATCGGGTCGTGTTTTTTCGGTACAGTAGGAGTAGCTGTAGAGCCAAAATTTTATCGACCACCGTAGATACCTTCCTGCTTTCGTAGTTACTGCTTTTCGTGCCGTCGTTGTTTCTCATTTGGGGTTCCACGTCCAGACAATGGACGCTAATTCCCCTTCTATATTTTGAGCTTTTAACTCCATCCAAAATTCATATTTATTGTTAATTCACGTCAGTGCCCTAGATGTGAATTCTTTTCCAATCTTGGTAATTCCCAAACTTTCCATAATTAATCTTGAACTGGCAACTACCTGCCTAACGTAAATTTAATTAACGGGCACTGTGTCTGATGCTAATTCTTCTAGAATTTTGAATCCTACAGAACCTCTTTCCTTCCTCATTTTAACCTCCTTTTCCACTTGAGAAAGGGTCCCTATCCCTTTCTAAGACTGTGAGGACACATGGCAAAATATTTTCTCACTCCAAATCCCATTAAAACTTGATTTTATATTTTTTAGAGAATTAAACCCATGAATTTTTACCTCTATATAGGACCCCCCTCTCCCTTGTGTTAAAGGCTGAACTTTAATACTTTGGAGAGGTGCTACTGGACTAAGGGCTCAATGAGGAGTCTCCCAAGCACTCAAAGCCATATACATTGGAGCTCCCTCCCGTTGGAGAACATTGAAGACTTTTGAAGCCCCTTTTAGAGAATAAGCCTTTCTCATTCTTCCTCTTTTATTATGCCTTTAGTTTAATTTGCATTGCATGCATCATATTCTCTCCTCCTTTATTTTTACTCTCATCTCAACCATGTTGAGATCCTCCTAAATTGTGCAACACTTGCACCCTCCTTTTCATCACATCATATTTTCCTACTTTTTGTATAGAGGTTTAAAGGCTAACACCAACGAGGTGTGTTTTATTACATGCTTTCATGTTTATATTCATTCAGAACTTGATGTTACACATCTCACAATTCTAATCCATATTTCTTTGATTGGTTGTTCTTTGTTTTGCAAGGGTAATCTTAAAGGAAAAGTTATCTTCATCAGCCGACCAATTGGAAGAGAAGGTTGGACCTCACATCCCCCATGCTATTAAAAGGTATTTATTAGCGATCTCTCCCTTATTCTTATTGTTAATATTTTTTCAGGCCTGTGGTCTCTAATAATCACAAGTTCCCTTTAGCATCTACGTATGCTCTCTTTTCCCCCTTCTTTTACTCCTTTCCATCCTACACACTCTCTTAATTCTTTATATTTTTTTCTTTGTGGATTTTTCCATAAATCTACAATGGATTCTATTTTGGAAAAGGGTTGCATAGGTCATACTGTCTCCCTCATGTCTATCTCCCTCACCTCGGCCCGCTCGAGTGCCGCCTCTAGGCGAGTCTCCAGGTCTTCCGTCCCCGCTGCTTGGGATTAAGGTCTGGCCTCCGCAGCCATGTTGGCCCTCATGCCGATGAACTCTAGCTCTCATCGCTATGAGGGGGTTAGATGGTTAGTCAACCTAGAAACAATCAAATCATTCCATTTATTCATCATGACTCACTAGCTCGCAGATTTGATGCCTTAAATCCATGTTCTCCTGGTCCAGGGTCGCGATCCAGTCCTGAAGGATGCGAGTGACCTCTGTCTTTTGGCATCTACATTAACTCCCATCAGAGATTAGATGCAGCATATAATGAAAACAAGTGCCGATGAAAGAAAGGAAAACTCACCGTGCCAGTGTCGAGGTGAAGTCGCCCAGCATAACGGCACCTGTAATTGGCCAAGTAGGCCTCACTATCCCTCAGTCTTGGATCGTGTACCAAGGAAACACCCTCCTGCATCACCTCCACCTCTACCTTGTAGTTTTCGTCGAGCATCTTCCACATAATTAACTATCCATGTCATAACAATATTATTCTCTTCGACCCAGTCTTCAAACTTGTCACTGTTCTCATCAGGTTTGGTGGCTTTACCACTGATATAATGTGATTTCTGCTGCCCTCTAATGTACATCTTGGCAGCGGCGGCCCACTCAACACAATTGACTTTATGCAACTTGACTGGAGTGATCTGTATGGCATGGTGTTCATGGTTGTGCACAGATGTAGTATGGAGACCAGGAACTTCTTTGCCTTGTGAGGTAGCATCAGAGATAGCAGATCTTTGGTCGGCCATGGCAGATGGAAACACCCGAAGAAAAAAAGGGACAGGTAGGTCCTTAGCCGCAACCATAGGGGGAAGGCCTGGGATTTTCAGCCGCTGCCTTGCGTGGTTGATGAAGGGCATGTCAAAGTCTGGGATCCCAACAACCACACTAGGGAACAAGAAGAGGAGTTGAACAAACCCTAGCCGCAGGAAGAAGATGTCCGCCCCAAGAAAGTGCATAGAAAACCCTAGCTGCTAGGAATCCTAGCCGCAAGGAGGGTGTATACTTGCACAAGGGGCAGAAACAACCACCAACTGGTCGAAGCTGCTTCTCCATGTGCCGCTGGCTCTGATACCATGAACGCACCAGGCTGAAGGGGAGAAGAAGAGAAGAGAGACCTGCGATGTGGAGAAACTCTGCGGTTCTGAGTTGGTTGCACGCCAAACCGCCCACAATTTGTATTAATCATGATTAAGACAACCGCCCAAATATACAAAGACTAATGTGCCCCTGTAACTAACCCTAGCCAGGGCACACCAAAGAGTTACAAGTGAGGATAGAAAGAAGGACCAATATGCTCCTGTAATTAACAGTAATCAGGGTCGCCACCCCGGGTACCACAGTGTGGATTTAGGTGGCTGGGAACTAACTCCCTGGGAATTGACTCCCTCCTCCTGCGGCTCTGGGAGTTGGAAAGCTGCTGCAGCATGTATGATATTGACGGAGAAGTGATGACTCTCCCGTGCATGTGGTTGCGGTGGATTGACCAAGAATTCACCCATGTCGACCCTCCCTCGCCTGATTAAGTCCTCGACGAGGTCCTTGAATGGCTAGCCATTGTGGATGATATGGCCTACCATCTCATGGTATGGGCAATAGCCCTGATGAAAGGTAGTGCCTGGTGCCTGCTCAATGGGTGACGGGCTAATCAGTCCCGCCTGCTGGCATGCAAAGAAGATGCCTAGGGTCTTCTCGAGAGGGAAAGAGTATAATTTCTCGGGCTGCTCGCCTTCGGGTGTACGCTCCTCGCCTTCAGGTGAGTCCTCCTCGCTTTCAGATGAATCTGAGGATTCCTCAGAGAACCAACCCCTGAGCGGAGCCTGGCCAGTAGGTGATACACCTGTCTCCCATATGTGGGCTGGAGCTAACCTCCTGGCGAATGGGCCAAAGGGGAAAGTGGCCAACTGCTGATCAATGTTCTCCAAGAACTGCAACAGACGCCTCTATTCCAGTTGCAACTGGCGAATCTCCCATTGGATCTTCTGAATAGTCCTCCGCAATGCTAGACATTCTGGAATTGGAGGAGGGGCGGCTCTAGGTCCAGTGTTGGGCTGTTGGTGTGAATGCTCGACTTTAGAGGCGTTGGAGCTTGAAGCCGTCGCCGCCATGTAGACCACATTAGCCGATCGGTTCGATCGGAGATTCTTTAAAAGAGTTGGGATGCGTTTATATTTTCTTACAAAGTAGTGCTCTTAATGCACATGACTAGAAGAAGACAATCTTTAATTAAGAGATAGGGATAGATGCACCCAAATGTAAGGAAGGGAAGTTATTCTTTGTTGAGTGTGTGATTTTAATGATTACAAATTGTTATTCTAGTGTGATTTTGAATGTTATTCTAGTGTGATTTTGTTCCATACCTTGATTTCGATGCTTATACTAATTTGGTATTTCTTGTGTTTTTGCAGGGGTTATGTTGGTTCTTGACCCAAACAGGCAGGGGTCGACCCTCACTGGGTGTGGGTTTGTCTGAAGTTGAAGGAAAATAGGGTGTTGCAGGGGTCGACCCTCACTGGATCCAAGGCTGGCTGGAGGTGTTTGTGGGGTTGAAACTACATGGGTCGACCCATAGGGGGTCGACCCCCATTGTCATGCATTCTGTTTGAGTGGCCTGTGCAGAAAACTGCACATAGGGTCGACCCCCACTGTCCATGCATATCCAATGTGAATACATGTCTAAATGTCTCAAAATACACCAGTAGTCTATTCTACTTGTCATAAACTCTGCCATAAAGAATATGAATGTAGGAAGAAATATAAAGTTGGGTCAACCCCCACTGTCCATGCATGTCCAATGTGAATACATGTCTAAATGTCTCAAAATGCACCAGTAGTCTATTCTACTTGTCATAAACTCTGTCATAAAGAATATGAATGTAAGAAGAAATATACAGTTGGGTTGACCCCCATTGTCCATGCATGTCCAATGTGAATACATGTCTAAATGTCTCAAAATGCACCAGTTGTCTATTCTACTTGTCATAAACTTGGCCATAAAGAATATGAGTGTAGGAAGTAAAGAATATGAGTGTAGGAAGAAATATACAGCCCAAGGGCTCAGGATAACAACTATGGTAGAGACAATTTGGTGCTCATTTTCATAGCAAATGGATTCATATAATCTAGATGCACGCACTAGCTGTGATCACATGTCAATTTTTAATTGAAAGATTTTTTGCACAAATATGAATTGTTACCTGGTCTATTACTGTTTCCTTACTCACTACTGACAAACATGCCTGTGATTCCACATTTCTTTGCGTAGCTCCATTCCCTCCCTAGTTATCATATACATGCCATGAACTTTTGCACAGATTTAAATGCATTCTTAAATGTGATTGCACCCACCTGTACAAATGATTTCTCAACCCTGGCCAACCTGGCTTCCAATTCCTTCACTTGATTTTTCATTTGGTTGTTCTCGGCTTGCAAATTATGACATGTCCCCCACAAAGTAGAGGGAGTCGCCCTGTCCCTACACCACAAACACGGCCAGATCTATCCTCACCAAGAACCTGAGCGTATGCATCGCCTTTAACTACAACTGGATGGGGACTGGTTGAGCTTGCATCACCTTGAGACCACTATATATCCTTCAACTTTTCCTATTATGTTTTCATCAAAGCTCATTTTTGTGATATGGACCGGCTGACTTATTTGTTGTATCGACATTTTCCTTTAAAAAAACTTACTATGACAGCAGTGCATTCTTCATTGACAGGCTTTCCATCTCTACGCATGTGCATAATTACGAACAAATCTGAGCGATCCAAAATAGTCCCTATCTTATCGTACTAATATATCAAAAAAAAATTCAATAGACTTGTTAGTGATTGGTGCGCATCATCCTCTCACCCTCTCACCTTCGACTGCAGTCAGAGGGGTCCGCTGGTGAGGTGGCAACGCCGGGGAGCTGCTGAGATGCGTGGTGGAGCGAGGAACGGTGCGGCTTGGGCGCGATCCCGAACGGTGGATTCAAAGCTGACGGTTTGGTTCGCGATGTTGTTTCGGCACGATTTAATCAACTCGACTCTTGGTTTCTTCGGTGGAGGTAGGGAGATGGACCGCCACTTCATTCTGTACGTTTTCCCTACCCATGCGTGCGATTCGGTGCTCGATCGGGGGAGATCAAGTCGAGTTTGTGAAAATCATCATTTTTGGGGTTTGTAGGGTTCATCGAAAAACGGTAGCCATTCTCGATCTAGTTAGTGTCAAAACGACTGTTGGGATGTCAGGATCCCGTTCACGTCAGTTTCGCGTCGTTTGGTCGTCATTCGGGGCTGGTAGGAGTCCGGGAACCTCGGTGACTCGGTTTGGGGTCGATTTTAGGAAATCACCCTGTTTTCATGATTTAGCACGTGCATGTGCCATTTTTGACTGCCTAGAGTCTTGTATGCTCGTGTGCATCTGTTTCCCCTGCGCTATGGCGTGAATGGGGTATGGAATGGGCTGATTTGGCCGTTCCCCTGTTTTAGCCACCGATTTTGTGTAACGGTCATTCCAGAGACCGTCACATACATGTGACGGTCCCACGATAGACCGTTACGCTCGCGTGTTGTTTCTGGTCTTTTGGGGCAAGTGGAGTGTAACAGACCAGACTGGTCCATTACAAGGGTCGTAACGCACCGGTCCTGGTGCATTACGTGGGGTGGTTTACGAGGACTGTCATTATCAGTCCCTCGTTGACCGTGCCCTCCTCGAAGATCAGGTCGATCATTCGCTGTAACGGACCTATCCCTGTGTGTTACGATCAGGTAACGCGCCTATGCAGTCTGTTACGTTGCCTGACCGATGTTTGGTCTGGCCACGGGGGCTGGTGTAGCAGACCTGACCCCGTGTGCCAGGAGGCTGTAACGGACTCAGCCAGTCCGTTAGGCTTCTGTAACGGACTCAGCTAGTCCGTTAGGGTTCTGTAACAAACGCAGCCGATCCGTTACCTTCTGTTTGGTCTATGTTGAGGTTTGGTGTTCGTGGGCCCTAGTGCACCTATCTTCGTTAGGCTACGTAACGTGCCTGGCTTGGTGCGTTACGGTGTTCGATTTGTGGCTTTGGACCCGTTGGCCCTAACGCCCATGTGCTGGTACGTTAGGTGGTGTAACGTGCCTGCGTCAGTGCGTTACATGGTCTTTGGCCTGTCGGCCCTGGCACACTTGCCCTAGTGTGTTAGGCTCGTGTAACGTGCCTAGGGCGGTGCGTTATAGCCTTACTGGCCGTGATGGCTTGGGCTGTTTGGTTCCGTGTCTGTGTGTTGGTCTGTCTCAGGTGGTGTTCTAGGGCGGTGTCTGTGCGGCGGCGATTGTCCGGATCGGTCGATTTAGGTAACTGAGTGCGGTCTTCTCTCTGACTGTGGCAGTTCCCTAACGACTCAATCTGAAAACTGCCAGTGTCCTTGTCTCTGGTTGAATGGCAGCTGCTCATTGACTGCCGGGTCTGCCTAGCGATCGAGTGCTGGTTCGCCTGCCCAGGGTGTTGTTGTTAATTGCTCCTATTTCTGCTTGTCTTGACTTGACCTTTTGGTTTGCCCGTGACCGTGGATGTCCGTTGGCAACGGCCCATTGTAACCGTTCAACTTATTAAACTACATTTTCATTCTTATCCTTTCATTTATTTATTCAATGAAGTGCATGATTCCATTATGAAATGTATGCAATTGTTCTAAATGTATGTAGGGGAAGCGTAGGACTCGGATCTCCTAGCTGTAGGTCCGGGCAGTGTACCTTGCACTACCAAACTTTCAGCGGGAGAGGCTAGCAGCCATGGGGTTCACCAAGTTCCTGAGCATGGAGGTTAGCCAGTTTGACACACCGTTACTCTATGCTCTACACAAGCGCTGGGACCTGGTGAGCTAGACATTCCTTTTCCCATGGGGCCAAATGGTCCCCACATTAGAGGACATAGCGCGCATCACGGGCCTGCAGGTGCATAGGTCTTCGGTCAGCGGGAGGACATACCCCAACTACCGGGAGATGGCCCAGGAGTTGCTGGGACTGGAGCTGCTACACCTGGAGTGGCAGTCCACGACGTTGACGAGGGCGGGGCTACAAGATAGCCTCGGGCTGAGGGGAGCAGGGATAGCAACTGGCGAGCTACCCGAGTAGCACTGACAGAGGCTTGTAGACCGAGCCCGATCGAGGGTAGCGGCAGAGACAGGACCTGAGGCCGATAGAGTGCTGAGATGGTTCCTGATGCTCTTCTTCGGGCGTCTTCTCTTTATGACGAGGGCTGACTTGACTAGCTATCGGTTCCTCCCCTTACTCGAGGACGTGGAGTGAGTGGGAGACTACGCTTGGGGAGTGGCGGTCCTCGCATTCCTCTTCGACACTCTCAGCTCCACCGGCCGATGCACGATGCTCGGCGGCTTCTCACCCCTACTCCAGGTACGACTTGGCCCTTAAACTAATTATGCAATTTGTTATATGATTCTTATATGTGCTATATGCTGACATTTGATGAAATGCAATGCAGGTGTGGGCCTACATGGGACTACGTGGGCTAGGGAGAGGGGACGAGACCTACCCAGAGTGACTGCCCATCGCCAGGCAGTGGATGGCCCCACGGGAGACTGGGTCCCTACGGAGACAGGTCTGGGGAATCCAAGATGACCTAGACACACTACCCTTCGCCTCGGTGAGAATCTAAAACTTAAACTCTTTCATTAAATGCAATCTGTATGCTTATGATGCTGATACAACTTTCCTATGCTATAGGTCTGGTGGACACCGTACGAGAGTGAGAGGCACGAGGGTCAGCCCTAGGTAGTGGTGGCCCTCACCTTCTCTGGGCACGACGTGTGGCTTCATTGCCTGAACGTGGTGGAGCCACTCTATTTTCGGCTGGTGATGAGGACGATCGGCGTCCATCAGCCAGCTGTAGAGTTTTCGGCACTGGAGAAATCGGAGGAGCGCGTTGGGAGACACCCTTGAGGATCGGCCACGGTGGTGGATTGGATGACGCATGCAGTGGGCCAGATCACCTACTGGACAGCACTCGGGTGGGTGATGTCTACCCGGGCGGAGAGTGAGGAGGCCTATTACATGGCCTACGCCCCGCACTATAAGGACCAGGTGTTCTGTGGTGCCCGCTGATCGGTACGACTTCTAACTCTAATGCTTCCCTTATGCTTTCTATATGATTATGCACTGACCCTTGGACTTCCTATTTGCAGATTGACCCACAGGGGAGGATCGCAGAGTTGCAGGGACTCCTCCACTCGACCATCTAGGAACGAGACAAGGCCCGACATGCCTTGGCTCTTCTGGTGAGTTTCCCTAACTCTCAAATTTAATTATGCACATGTTTATGCTTATGATTATGAAATGACTAACCCTGGACTTCTAAAATGCAGCGAGCCGAGGGAGCCCAGTGTCAGGGGACTGACGCACCCTCTTCCTCTTCCCAGACAGTCACGGATCATGCCCAGCGAGATGTGGAGTTCACGAGGATGGTGGGACGGGCCGAGGCAGCCGAGGCAGTGCTCTCCGAGAGGGTAAGTATACTACGCTTTCCCAGTTGTTGATGATGGTTATGAAATGCAATTACCTAACCATGATGTGTGTATGCAGATGACCGAGCTGACCCGACTGAGGGAGGAGCTTGAGCAGAGCCGTGCGGCGGCACAGGAGGAGGTAGCCCATCTCCGAGAGGAGGTGGCATGGAGTCGACCGGCGGACGCGGTCGAGACAACTCTCCTCCACACTGAGCTCGATCAACTCTGAGCTGGGGCTGAGGAGATGGTGTGGGTTCGTGCTGAGGCAGAGTGCTACCAGACGGAGCGGGACCGCGCTGAGATAGAGGCGTCGGGGCTGAGAGGACAGTTGCGAGCTTACAAGGAGATGAGCCAGCAATCAGAGCGTAGTGGGGTGGCCCCGAGCGACAGCACCCACAGTACACATGGCTCATACCGTGGCTACTTCACTAGCTCCCCTGGTTGCCGGAGGAATGAGGAGAAGGATCATCACCGATGGCGTCACGAGGAGGACACCAGCTCTACGATGGCTCTGTCATCGAACAGACACGAGGGAGCCGGGGACAGTGACAGGCCGGAGGGACATGCCTGATGTAGCTATACACGACCTTTGTATATGATGCTATGACTGTGCTATGAGATGAGTTATCTTTTTGTTGATTTTCTTTTTTTGCAAATGAATGAATATGTGTGCATGAATGTGGGGATGAAAAATGCTAGCTAACTCACGACTGACCCTAGAGAGGCACGGGAGAGTGAGGGAGTGAGACGGACAGCTGTAGAGTTGGGAGGACGCAAGAGGAACAAAACTATTGTGGTAGGGAGGAAAACAGTCAGGAAACAGCCGCTCAATGGCCCGCACGGCCTACAATTGGTCCGCTTAAAGCAATTTGGCCAGAATCAAAAGAAGAAACTAAACGGTCCAATGTGACCTGTCCAAAGGATATGCATGGTTTTGCTTTGACCGTGGATGTGTAGAATGGCCTCTCAACGACCGCTCAGGAACAAGGAATCGAAGTGTGTAGAAGGCCTCTGCACGGTTGCCATAGGACCGTTCCTTGAACAGCGCGGTCTATCTATAGACCACATACGTTCACGCCCTGAGAGTCCAAACCCGAGGGTGGGAGTTTCAAACCAACCCAAACTCTATCCTAACCCGATCTAGAATTATCTTACCTCAATCCTAGTGAGTTTAGGCCTCTAATCAAGCTCTATAAATAGGAGAGGATCCCAAATTCATTCTTCGCACCTCAACCTCCTCTCAAACCTTCAAATCCTTCCCAATCTTCCTCTGATCATCATGAAGAGGGCCTTTGAAGGGAGTTCAATGGAGGGGGCGATCTATGAAGGGCCCAAGCCGGCTAGAAAGGAGCATGAAGTGCTACAGCGGCTGACTACAATCCCCCGACACTTGAGCTCCAACCCGTCGAGGGAACAGTGTCGCGTGTCTGTGTCCCTCCTCGCGATCCTCTCTCATTGCTCATCTTCTCCCCCTCTCCGCGCGGCGACAGCGTATCATCGACTGTCCTCTTCCCGCGCGAGCATTCAATGCTCGATGCCTCTCCCATGCCTCCATGATGTCCTGAACGGCCACTCCCCTACGTGGGCGACCGTGAGGACGCCAGCGGCATCGACCGGTGAGGGGAGGGGCCGTCCGCTAGCGGCGGACCCATGTCCCTGTGCCACTCCGCCGCTCCCTCCTGCAGCGGCCGCGTCACCAGCAACGCCAGCAATGGCCTGTAGCACCACCCCGCGAGCGACAACAAAGCAACAGCAGCTACGATGGCAATCGGAGTAGCAGCGGCGGCAACCACACTTCGAAAACGCAACAGTAACGACAACAATGGAACGTCAGCAACAACGGGGCAGTGGCGGGCGACTTAAAAAAAAACTATGGAGCCTCCCCTCCTAAACAGAGGCACCCTCACCCCTATAACAAGGCCCCTCCTGCGGAGCAAAACTTCTTCTTCGGTAATTCTGGAGAGATACCTCGGCAAGCTCCAAGCAGAAGCCCCGAATCCCCACGTTCGTGTGAGAAGGAAGATAAAGAGCAGAGAGTGAGGTGAGGGAGAGGGAGTCCCCCCCGGGGTCCTCCCCTTCGATGCATTTTCTTTTCCCTCTCCTTCCCCCCGTGCTCATGTAACCCCGGATGTAGCTCTTTTGTTCGAGCGAAACTAAGATGCAGGGCTCTTTTTCACCCAAATCTCCTCTTGCTTCTCCTCGCATGAATCCATTTGCTCCCACCAATATATATATAACCACCGAGGGTATTTCTGTAATTCTCAGATCACCGGGGGCATTTCTGTAATTTTCTGCCTATTGAGGGTATTTCTACAACTTCCTACCCACCGGAGATGTTTCTGTAATTTCGTAACACCGAGGATATTTCTGTAATTTGCTAACAGCCAAGGATTTCCATACAATTTTTGACACTTCAAGACTTTTCTGTAATTTACTGTACATTTTTCAGAACCTTGAACATTCTCAGAACCTTGAATTTTGCAAGATTTCTATTCAATTTGTAAGCCTTGAACATTTTCAGAACCTTGGACTTGCAAGATTTCTATTCAATTTGATTTCCTTTTGCAAGCCCATTTGAACCCATTTGGATTGTAGGCCCATTTGAATTGTAAGTCCATTTGCATTCTTGAATCCATTTGGGTCTTGAAGGCCTAGGCCCATGATCATTTGTAGGAGGTGACAAGTTTCTTAAACACACCATTCTCTAAGGTGAGGTCCAAGCCTTTGGCTGCTGTTCTCCCTTGCTTGCTGCTCACGGGAGCAAGCTCTGCTTCCTGCGCCACTCCTTTTCCTTGCCAATCTGCTGCGTGGCTGCTTCCTTGCTTCGATCTCCAGTCACCCTTCCTTTCTAGCCATTGCCTCCTAACAGCCAAGGATTTCCATACAATTTTTGACGCTTCAAGACTTTTCTGTAATTTACTGTATATTTTTCAGAACCTGGAACATTCTCAGAACCTTAAATTTTGCAAAATTTCTATTCAATTTGTAAGCCTTGAACATTTTCAGAACTTTGGACTTACAAGATTTCTATTCAATTTGTATGCCATGATCATTTGTAGGAGGTGACAAGTTTCTTAAACACACCATTCTCTAAGAAGGTGACCGGAACACCCCAGGGGGGCCTTTTTTGTGGTGACCATACCCCCTCCCTCACCAACTAAAGAAGCAATTTCCCAGAAAAAAATATCTGCTATTTCCAGAGTTGTTCGCTGCTCTTCCTAGTTGGTCCAGGCCTTTGGCTGCTGTTCTCTTCGGTCCCCAGTCGTTGGTCCAAAGCCTTTGGCTGCTGTTCTCCCTTGCTTGCTGCTCACGGGAGCAACCTCTGCTTCCTGCCCTGCTCCTTTCCCTTGCCAATCTGCTGCGCGGCTGCTTGCTTGCTTCTATCTCCAGTCGCCATTTCCTTTCTAGCCATTGCCTCCTATTTATGGGAGGAGAAGTGAGGTTTGCCTGCCCTTTCACCTCCCTTCCATCTGTTTTTTTTTGCTCTGTGTGTGAGAGAGGGAGAGACAGGGGTGGAGGAGGCAGCCCAGGGTCTGCAGACCCAGGGGGTCCTCCTCCTTTTTTTTCTGCTCTTCCTTCTTCTTTTTTTTGTTGAAACCGCCGCATAGAGAGGGGAAGGGAGAGGCCAGTGGGGCCCTCTCCCATGGGTGCACAGCAGCCGGAATAGGGGCCTTCGGGTCTGTCCTTGTCTAGTTTTGTGGACAGCAACATAGCACCCGGAGAAGGGACCTCCGGGTCTACCTTCCTTTTCCCCACTGCCTCCTTTTTTTGTTCTGTGTGGACAACACAACACCACCTTTCTGTGGACAGCAACACAGCACCCGGAGGAGGGGGCCCTCTCCCATGGGTGCACAGCAGTCGGAATAGGGGCCTTCGGGTCTGTCCTTGTCTAGTTCTGTGGACAGCAACACAGCACCTGGAGGAGGGACCTCCGGGTCTACCTCCCACAACCATTAGCCACTCACCCCCACTACAATCCCATCACCCCTTTTCCACCCCTACCACATTAATCACCACCTAGCACACCCAGCTCGTAGGCAGCAGTAGGAGCCCAACTTGCAGAGTCTGCACTGGGGTCATTCGGTGACTTATGGAGGTGTACCATACATCGATGGAAAGCTCTCCCAGCTAGCTTCGCAGGCGAGGTGATCTCATCTCAATCCTAATTTGGAGCTGCCCGGGAAGCCGTTCTCCATAGACTGCACAGAACTAGTCCAGCCTGCAACCAAAGGTGACTTACAGAAGCTCCTGTGACCACATCACAGCTCCCCTTGGTGCGCCACTTAGCCGGAGTGGAGTCCCACTAGTCACCTGTCCAACGCAACAAGCGGGGTGCCGATTGAAGCATGGAGCAGCCCGTTCCAAATTTTCTCCCTCAGGTGCGCAGGTCAGTTGACTCAGAATCAGCACAGACACCCCACCACCCTACGTCCTCTATCTCCCTACTCCTACCTCCCCTAGTCACCTTCCTGATTGGAGATCGAAGAGGAATCATTCATGGACATGCCCATTTTGGTCCCGCACCATTTCGACTACGGGAGTGATCGTGATGGCATCGTCTACCTGCTGTTGCAACCTGAGAGCAGTCCCAGTCTGAACAGGGCAACTTGGTTCCAGAGCCTGCCACGACCGGTGACAATACCGGATGATCCCATGAAAATTCAGGAGCCTTCCCGGACCAGTCAGCAAAGGATTGGCGCTGGCTTTAGCATCTTCCGAGTCCGGTACGGTCTGTGGCGGCACCAACAGTGACCTACTATCGTGCAGTTCCAGACCTGGGTAGTACTGGGAATTGCCACCCGACGCGAGTTTAGCTATCCTCCCCTCCCCGCCTGGCCGGCTTAGCCCCCCTCCCTGCGTGGAGGTAGTGTTTGGTTGTAATCTCAATCTCCCCTCCCCTAGTCCAACCCCCCTACACGGGGAGTAGTGGATGTACTATTGAACATGGGAAGCGACATCGGCACAGTGTGCGGGGAATCCACACTTCCCCACTCGCCCTCGTCTCAGAATGGGGTTGGATTCTTCAAGCCAATCGGGTACGCTCTAAACCTTGCTCCTTCACTAGTATTTGTTCACCACATTTCAGTGAAATTACTAATTTGAGCGAGAGAGAGAGTGCCCGTCCCTGGAGTGTTCCACTTCTAAGTGGTCACCGTGGGTTGTGTGAGAGAGGGACCAAGTGCCCCAATTGGCACCCGGCCAGCCCTTGAAGTGTGGGCTTCGTACCCTCGAGAGGACAACCTTAGCCTTGCTGGCCCTCTACCAGCTAGGGTCTTGATCCACTACCTCCACTTGGCATTGCCGAGTCACCCCGGGTTCGTGTGTGTACAATGGTGGTTCAGCCACTTTCGAGGACCTCGCTCTATGGTTGAATGTGTTTGCATAGTAGGTCTGACGATCACATTGTCTAATTGCAGCATATCTCCCTAGCGGTGTCACATGATAAAGAGTTGAGTGCCTATAAATAGGACCCAACCCCCTTCCATTTGGAGGAACTTGATGCTTGAGAAATTGAAATCCACTTTGAGTGAATTCTCCCTCCCCTCAAGGAGTGTGACTCTCCTTCTCTCTGTCTCTCTCTCTCTCTCTCTCTCTCTCCCCCTCTCCCTCCAAGAAAGGGGCGCCCCCATCACTCTCATCCCCCATATGAGAGTGGAAAAATAGCAGTGACTTATAGTGTTAGCCAGTATCAAAACCATGATATACAAATGACCAATGATTACAGGGGCACAATAGCTGCTTGCCCTTAGACATTTTCAAAAATTTGAGGAAGGAAGGGACACCACTGCTACCCCCACTCTACTTGTATAGCCCTGGTGGAACTCCTTTGACCTCTGGAGGGGGTATTTTATAGGGTTGCTCCCCCCTAAAAATAATGTTATGGTTGGCGGGCGGCTGGCGCCCCAACTTTTTGCCTGACTGGGTTACATGAGTAGCGGTCACGACTTTGGCCTAGCTTGCCCCAGCTGCGTTTGTAAAGTAGATTTTCTCCTCATCTTCCTCACCGGGTAGGTTGAAGAGGGCAGACAGGGTATTGCAGGAGAGTACTGTCCCCTTCTTGGCCCTGTAAGCTTTTCTTTTCTTCTTTTGCTTTTTCTTATCTTTGGCTGGTGCCTGCCCCTAGAACAGACTATCATCTTTTTCCACCGCTTTGTCAATTTCTTCTTTTTGTTCCAGTGAGAGCTATTCTAGTTCTCCCCATGGGACATGGTCCCTTATCAGCAATGGTTGTAACTTGGGCTGTTCATATTCATCTAGCCCATTTATGTAAGCTTGAAGCTGTCAGACCTCCGGATTGATTTCTTTGACCACTGACAATAGAGTCTATCTCCTCTGGTTGTGGGTGGGTATTCTAATTACTGCTGGCGGATTGATCCAGATTAGGGCTGGCACCGGAGGAGTAGGTCGTGGCATGATGCCACAGATATGTGCCCCCACCTTTGGGAGAGACACGACCTTCTTTTTATTCTTTGCAGGGACCCACTGCCATCCCTGTTGTTCTTTCATAGGTGCCAAGAAGCACGCCTGATAACTGTGTTGAGTGCTAACTTTCGCAACTTCTTTAGGTAGTGCCTGATATAAAGAAATCATGTTGGCTGCAGCCCTCCTCAGGGACACTTCATGGGATTGTAGAGGGTCAACTTTGTACTCTCCCAGTTCTATTTCCTCTTTCTTGATCATGCCTTCAATGACATCCTTGAACACATAGCAGTCTTCAATTGGGTGTCCCAGTATCTGATGGTAAGGGAAGAATCTTGGATTGTCTCTTCTCTTCAGGTCCTCCGGCCATTTTGGCTCAGGTAGGGTGACCTTGTTGTACTGGGTGACCCAGTCAAACAAAACTTTGGTCTTCTCCTTTCAAGAAAAGTAGGCCTTTTCCATCTTGTCCCTGAGTGAGGGGCCCTCTTTCTTTTCTTCTGTTCTATCGGGCTAAGGTGCGGCTGCCTTCTTGTCCTTATCTCTTTGCTGTTCAAACGCCTTGATGTCAAGGGTGTTTGCTTCCTTAGGTGCTGGGCGCCGATCTGCTGCCTTTGCCTTCTGCGTGGTGGCATTGGCTGAAGTAAGGGTAGGCCTTGCCAGAAAAGCTTCAATTTCTATCACCATTATTCAGGCGGTCAAATAACTGGATTTCCATGCCAATCATCTTCTCCAGTACCTCCCTCCTGAGGTTCTACTTGTAAATCTGTACAACGTCCTCCTGATGTGGGGGCCGCTTGCATCTCATTCTGAGATTCCTCCACCTCTTAATATATTCAAGGGCCATTTCATCTGACTTTTATCTGTCGAGTAAAGTTCAACCACCGTGACCTCCCTCTCGGTGACATGAAATCTTTCTCTGAATTTCTTGATGGCGTGCTCCATGTCCTGGACGGCCATAATATCCCGCTTGCCTCGGGAACTGAAATGCTTCAAGAAGTAAACCAGGTGTTTGTCCTTTGAGTAGTCCTGCCGGTAGCCCCCATCCCGACTGAAGGTATAGCCTGCATTAGTCAGTGCAAGTCACCCAAATTCCATGGTGTCGGTCTTGGATCCCGAGGACTCTGCCAGTGCAGATATTTCTGCATGCTCCCTATCAAGGTCCTCTACATTAAGCCAAGTAACAGTCGGCGGGGCATTTAAAGGGGCAGACTTGGCACCGGTAGCAGCTGAAGGGGAAGAAGCACTTGGAGAAGGCATTTCCTGCGAAATACCAACAAACGAATGATCAGAATAAAAGACCACAGTTGGAATAGAAGATCTGAAGACGAGAAGGCTGTTGCTAAAATTAAAACAAATAAAGCATAAGGATTTTGATAAAATTTCGATAGAGTCTCCCCTAGGCCAGAGGCGTAAAGGAGGGAAGCAAGTGCAAGTCCACAAGGAGTGACGACCCTAGAAAGTCATGGTGCGCACGGAAGCGACAACACCGAATTATTTTTCACCTTCTCGGGCTCCCCAATAGCCTTAAAGACCTACCATCCGGCGGCTGCCCCTCTCATCCGATGGCTCCTGAAGCTTACTGATCCGGTGGCCCTCGCGAGCACTTGGTCCGGTGGCACCTGCCAACCCACTGATGCGGTGGCACCCGCCATTACTAATACGGTGGCACCCCCTCTCTAAGCCTTGATCTGATGGCCCTCTCTGAAGACCCCCATCCGGTGACATCCCAGGCGCTGATACGATGGCTACCCTTCAGCCTTTGATACGGTGGCGCCCCTAACCTCCTGATCCGGTGGCCCTCTAGGCGCTTGATCTGGTGGCATATTGAGCCTACTGATACGGTGGCATCCCCAGGACCACACTGATACGGTGGCACCCCTAAACCCACGTGATACGGTGGTATCCCCAAGTCTTTATCCGGTGGCACCCACTAGCGCCCCGATCCAGTGGCACCCTCCTTGGCCCCTAATCCAGTGGGATCTCGCAGGAGGTGATCTGGTGGCATCACGAGGCCCAGTGATCCAATTTGCAACCCTCACACGAAGAATAAGAGAATAAGAAGAAGATAGCAAGAAGAAGAGAAAAAGAAGAAGAGAAGAAGAAGAAGGGAACAAGAAGAAGAGAACAAGAACGAAGGAAAAGAGAAGAAGACGAAGGGGAAGGCTAGAGAGTTTAGTGTCCCATGGTTACCCCCCCCACTGTGCAAAAAAAAAAAAGGAGAAATGGGGAGAGGCAAAAAGAGAAGAACAGGAGGATTGGGGATGGTTTCCCATCTGGCGGTCAGTGGCCCCTCACCCTAAGCGATGGTGGATGGCGACGAGGATGACAGACGGTGGTCGAGGGGAGCGTGACCGGCACAGTAGAGGGAAGAGGAGGGGGCACTAGGGCTCGAGCATTTGAAGTTCGAAGGATGGGGGTCAAACGAAGCTCCGTCCACTTCTTATACGCTGGCTGTTCCACCGGTTGGGCTGCCAGGCCACCAGATCAGTGGCTCAGCTGGTAGCGATCAACCCAACTGTCAAAAAAAAGGATAGAAAAAGGGGTAGAGAGTAAAAAAAAAGAAAAAAAAGAGAAGAAGGAAATATATATATATATATATATATATATATATATAAACAAAAATACAGATCTATCTATCTCGGGCAGGGGGTTAAAATCATACTACACTAACTTTTTCTCCTTTTTTGAGTGTAGTTGAAACAGGTAAAAAGGGAAGACAACATCAAACCAAACCAAGCCAAGTACACAGAAGAAAGCACACTTCATTCCATTGCTATAGCATTCTAGGGGCATACCCCAGGTGTACAAAAGTGGCTACTATTCAGCTCTCTCTCTAATCTCCATCAGTGCAGGGTTGGCTATGTCGACTATCAGCCTCATCCCCATCACCACTCCCCCTTTCTCGCTGCCTCGATGGCCGCAAAGCCCTCAAGCCTGATGCCGCTGGCTGGATCGCCCCCTAGTCTGCGGGAGACTACATCATACCCATGAGCTCCTCCATTGTGAAGGCCATGTCTCCTCCGGTCCGCAACGACTCTAAAGGTGTCATAGGTCTAGCTCCCTCTCCTAAAGCACCTCTGCTCTGATACCTCCGCAGTACTCGCCATCTCAGAGTCTCCAGCTGGTCGAGAGCTCGATGCTCCCGTACTACCAGCGCCATCTCTCGAGCACATGCCTCGGCCTCCATCTCCTCCACCACAACAAGGCAACCCTCGAGTCTCTCCACAGTACTCATCTCTCCTAGGCAGCGCGTCAGCTCCTCAATGCGTGCATCTTGCTCTCGTCGAATGGCCATGGCAGTCTCTAACTCCTTCCTCTGCAGAATATGAACCATCACGCGAGTTAGACAAAGATAAATGGGAAAGGAGATTACTCTTAACCCAGGTTCTGGGCTCTCACTGTCATAGCTAACTCAGCCTCCCGCTCCTCAGCTCATTCGAGGGCTCCCGCCAGGCGATCCTCCAACTCCTCTCTAGTATCTGCCTGGGATAAAGGTCCGGCCTCCCCGGCCATTCCCGCCCTCATCTGGACGTACACCAACTCCCCTCACTGGTAACTTAGGGGCAAATGGTCAAGTCAACATCCAAGAGTTCTCAAAACCTCAAATCAAAGTCAAATTTGGCCTACCATCTCTCGGATCCCGTGCCTCAGGTTCACGATTGTCTGATTGAGGACGGCTATCCTGTCCCGAAGGACCCTCACGGCCTCGATCTCTGGCATCTGCACATCAAATCCACAAGCTCTCATAGCTACAATGCTTAATAAAAATCATCACATTTTAAAGGCTAAAAGAGTAACTCACTGCTCGGGTGTCGAGGTGGAGTCGCCTGGCATACAGATCCTGATAGTCTGCCAAGTAGGCCTCGCTGCTCATTATGGTCCTAACCTGTTCCAGAGAAGGTCCCTTCTGCAGTGCCTCCACTTTCGCACGGTAGCGGGAGGCCCAATCCTGGTCGCTCGTCGAGGTCCGTCGGTGCCCCCTGTCTGACCCATGTTGAGTGGGTACCACCACTGGTGGTTGGTGCAATCCCAGCATCCTTTGCACTAAACGTAAGTAGAGGGGCTCCCGCAAGTTCACGCAAAACAGCACCGTATCCCTATAGAACCAAGCTCGCCCCTCCCTCACCCACGGCTAAGAAGTGGTGCCTTCAGTCACATAAGGCGTCCAAATCACCTACCATAACAAATTGAAAGTTTTGCTAAAGTTGAGTTCACAAAACAAATACTGAAAACATCACATAGCTCTTTTTAGCCAAACACTCACCTGATGAGGTGGAAACTCATCCAGGGCTGTCCAAAGGTCGGAGAGCCTAGTTGCTACCAGTCGTCGGTCCTAAAGTTTGAGCAAGGATCTCATCATAGTTCACGGATATGTAGATGACATAGTCTTTGGTTCAACATGCTCCAAACTATGTAATGAATTTGCTCAACTAATGTCTACTGAATTTGAAATGAGTTTGGTTGGAGAATTAAAATACTTCCTTAGCTTGCAGGTGCAACAATTGGATGATGGATGCTTCATTAACCAGACCAAATACATCTTGGACATCCTCAAGCATTTTGGAATGGCTAATCTGAAGCACATCTCAACTCCAATGGGTACCAATACATCATTAGATGCAGATACATCAGGTAAAGAAGTTGGTGCCAAATTATATCGAGGTATGATTAGATCCCTACTCTATTTAACTGCCTCGAGACCTGATATACAATTCAGTGTAAGTATGTGTGCTAGGTATCAATCTAGGCCGACTGAAGTGCATCTAGCTGCTGTGAAAAGAATCTTTAGATACATATCTACGACACACACTCTAGGATTATGGTTTCTTGCATCATAAACCCTAGATCTGATTGCATATACGGATGCAGACTATGCTGGGTGTAAGCTAGATAAAAGAGCACTAGTGGTTAATGTCAATTTCTTAGTAGGTGTTTAGTTTCTTGGGCTTTCAAGAAGTAACATTCTGTGCCCCTCTCCACTGTAGAAGCTGAGTATGTAGCTGCAGGGAGCTGTGGTACACAAGTGATCTGGATTAAACATC
>JANBPO010002856.1:157565-241676 GCA_024336825.1 Amorphophallus titanum
ATCCGACTGCGGATGATACACAAAACTGAGGGCTAACTCTGTGCCTAACGCTTTCTATACAAGTGATCTGGATTAAACATCAATTTTAGGACTACCAAGTAGAACTAGGCTGCACACCCATATACTGTGATAATACTAGTGCCATAAATCTTACTAAGAATCCCGTTTTACACTCTCGCACCAAACATATTGAAATCAGACACCATTTCATTAGAGATGAGGTTTCTAAAAACACATTTGAACTAATCCATGTAGGCCCTACTCATCAGATAGTTGACATCTTTACTAAACCTCTAGATAATGAAAAATTCACCACCTTGAGGAGAGAACTAGGGTTATTTAAGAACCCCTAAACTTGTGGTATCTTGGAATATTACATCCGTGCGTGCTACATGCTGTCATCGTCTGTATGGATATGATCATCTGATTCATTTTGTGAGGGGGTGGTAATCTCGGTATGTCTCAGTGTAGAAGGCATTTGCTTGGGTCTAGCTGATAGGACTGTGTTCTTCAGTCAATCTTTGTGAAAGGGGGAGTTGCTTGTTGACAAATTGTGATTTTAGTTGACTGATTCCAAAGGAGTTTGAGAGATCTTGTTACTGCTCTAAGCTAAACGAGAACCCAAAGTAGTTAGTTTCACAATAGCTAGTAGCTCTCAAATCTCTTAATCTTCCAACTTTGATTAACTGATATTCAGCTAAAAAGTCTCTCTCTAATAAACTTGCAAAGACCTAGATAAAGTACCTGAAGACTGTCTTCCTACATCATTACTGAACTTGGATCACTGTTGACACTCTTATGTCATGAAATCCCCTAAATGCTTGAAACTTAAATTTCTGGAAGCAAAACTCTCTGAGGAGCAGTACATCTGATATTGTCTTCAAACTTTCTATGACAAATAAAATCAATTTGTTTAAGGGAATTTCAACATTTCAGAGCAATGTTCTGGATTCCGAGAAACTAGATACTTCATCAAAGAAATGAAACATGACTGACCTTGTTTGCTCGGGAACTTCAGAAGGACAAGTGCCAGAGGAAGAGAGGAAGGAGAAGAAGGAATCCTCTGCAAACTCTTTGGAAGGGCCCCTTCCTATGGAATATGATAAAAAAGAGGATGGTAGGAGGCATCCTCCAAAGAGTCGAAGAAAAAGAGGTTGGTTGAAGAACAAAAGAAAGAAAAAAGAAAGAGGAAAAGAGGCTAGTGAAAGAGCAGAGGAGGCAAAGAAGGAAACTGGAAGAGCTGCCCCCCTTACCGATGGGATCGACGGCGGAAAGAGGGGAGGGGAAGAGGAAGAGGGGGAGTGGGGATAGGAGAAGGGCACGGCGCTTGATACCCCTATCCGTCCGCTTCTACCTCCCTCGTAAGGTAGCGTCGGCGGTCCAAAAGAAGGAAGAGGACGTGCCACCACACGTAGACCCTCTTTCGAACCATCTGCCAACCGTCGAACGCTCTTTCGAACCGAAGCAACAGAAATCTCCCCCCTACTGCCGTCTGCATCTTCGTCCTCTGAAACACCTTCCATGCCTCACTAAGACTAACAACACAACACTTTGCGGAGAGGAGAAACTGCAGGGATGGCCTTAAGCGATGAAAAAAGGAGGAAACGCCCTTCGTGGCCTTTTATAGGCCGAAGGGAAGCTGTTGCCTTAAATGATTTTCCCCCTCGAAGAAGAGCGAAAGGTGGACCCCTTTTCCGAAGACGGTTACCTCATTTTTCACCAATACCCCCTCGATGGAAACACGCGAAGCGGCATGTCATTTAAAACAGGGGAAGGCGGATAGGCGCCAGTGCCATGCCAGTTGCTTAACCAATCGACACGCAAGATATCCGCAAAAAGAATGCCGCCTTTCCAAGAACTATAAGTACAATGGTCATATTGCGCCAAGGGCGGTAAGGGACAGTTAATTCAACATTTACTATTACCGCCTTCCTATACCCAAGGAAAAGTTTTTACATGGCCACATTAAAGAAAGGAAAGAGAAAAAGTAAAAAATCTACATCAGGCCTCGGGCCCCACCACGAAGTTCGGCGAGTGAAGGATCCTCGACACCAAGCGACCCGCCCCCAGCACCCTTGGTGACGGTCAGCCTAGACACTGACCCCACCTGCGTGGGAACTATCTCGATCGCGTGCCCTGCCGAGGCTACTGGAGTTGGCGGTCGCTCGGACGAAACGGAGGCACCCCGACTTCCGCCCTCGCTCGACGACAGGAAGGAAGAATCCGTAGTATCCTCATCCGAGTCATAGCATTGCCTGGAAGGAAATTTGAGCTCTCCGTGCGCCTTTACATAGGCCAGAAAGGTCGCTCAACGGTAGCCTTGGGAAAACTCCTTCGGCAGGCCCCGACGATAACTCGGCTCGTAGTAAGCAAAGGCAGCCTGCTGGATCACCGCCTGATGCCCCTATGAGCATTTGTATTGCTCAAGTGCCTCCAATCCAGCCAGCGCCACCTTCCCCTCGAGCTCGGCCGCCCTCCGCTCTACCTCGGACTGCCTCCTCTCAGCTTCGGCTCGCGCACCCTCGGCTTCCACCTACTATCGCTCGGCCTCTCGAGCCCGACCCTCGAGCGCCTCATGCTCGGCCTTCCACTGCTCAGCACGTTTGACCTGCACTTTACGCTCCGCATCCAGGACCCTATCTTTCAGCTCAACCATATAACGGGCCTGAACCAGCTGCTCGGTCGACTCCCGAGCCTCTTTCTGGCTCGACTCCGCTTGCGCCTTGAGCGAGGCCACCTCCCGCTGAAGGTCTTCAAGGTTGAGGGTCAGGCGTTCGATCTTCTGGTCGGGTGCACCATAGGCCCAGGCCAGGGACTCCCTCTCCCAGTTGACCCGAGTGAACAGATCAGTCATTTCGGCCCCTAGTTGGGCCACGATCAAGCCGCCCTCCATGACTCGCTCGAGGAGCACAGAAGGAGGACTATGCTCGAGACCTCCCCGGTTCGCCTCCGAGGTCATAGAGCGGCACCTGCAGTACAAGGAGGCTCAGACAGCAAAGGTGCCTGCCGTGGGAGAGGCGACCCTCCCCGGAACAGCCAAGATCAGAGGATTCCCCTCGGGCACTCCCGCTCCCGGGGGCCCATCGGCTAGCTCAGGCTGAGCCGTTTCCCCCCGCTCCTCCGCAGCCTCGGTCGACTGGGATTGGGTCGCCTCGCCTTTCGACCCCTCAGCCTCGATCGGCTCGGATCAGGTCCCATCACCTTGTGCCCCCTTGACCCCGATAGGCGATCCAGCACTGGCCACCTCTGCTTGGGACGCATCCGTCTTGGCCATGACTCCTCTGAAGTCGACAGCCCCCTCTGATTCACTGGATGGGAGAGCCAGCTGCACGCCCCCCTCGACCGAGCGAGTGGCCTCCGCCCTCCTCGCCCTTTTCCTCTCAGCAGTCACGGCCTTCATCGAGGATCAGAGCATATTCTCCACGGGATCCTTACGCTTGGCCCCGCAATGCTCGGAAGCTCCATCCTGGGCAAGCCGCTTGCCCCTGTCTCAGGCACGGGAAGAACTCCCGGATGCCGGAAGTCTACCGGGGGAAGGTGCCTCCTCCTCGTCGAGAATCACCACCTCGGTCGGCGATGCCCCTTCATTAGCCATTCGCCTCGAGTCTGAGCAAACAAAAGAGTGCCATCAGAAAGAAACTTGTTAATTCGACCCAACATCAATACAAGGCCCTAAAGCCCTTACCTGGAGGCCTCACCGCCCGAGAGGGATACTCCTCAATATTGGCTTTAGTCATCAACTCGGCGGTGGATCGATGATTCTCCTAAAGAAGGGCAGCCTTCTTCTCCACCTCCGGGGAAATCACAGCTGGCTTTGGAGGAATGTTTGGGTGAAAATTGGGCACCAATGAGAAGTTCCAGGACCCGCTGTCCAAGGCTGTGCCCACCCAAAAATATTAGGTCTTCGAGCCCTTGTGAGAAGAATCCCTGGGAGAGAGGGTCACGCAGCTCCTCCCCCTCTTCGCCTCGAGGAAGAAAAATCCTTTGCCCACATGGGCATGCTCCTTCAACTCAAAGAAGACGTGGAAGATATCTAGCGAAGGCTCGATCCCACATAAATGACATAGGAAGATGAAGGAGAATATGAAAGTATAGGAATTGGAGACCAACTGGACTGGAGCCAGTTGGTAAAACTGAAGCAACGCGACAGTAAAGTAATGAAGAGGAAGGCGGAACCCGCACTTCCAGGCCAGAAGAAAGGAACAGAAGAGACTGGAGCGAGTGTCCAGACTGGACTCATGGGGCTCTGCGGGAGAAAAATGATACTTCCAAGGCAGCCCATATCGACCCTCCAGTCGCTTCACCTCATCCTCAGTTAGCTCACTACGTAGAGGTTCCGCCGGTGCCGTAAAATTCCTAGGAGCCTGCTCAACTTCTTGCACCTCGGCCTCGAGATGTTGGTCCGCCATGGTGCAATCAAGAGAGCTGGAAGAGGAAGAAGAGGACATTGTGCTGCATGACTCAAGGGGAAGTGGAAGTTGGCGAATCACTGCCGCCGTAACCTCTGCAAGCTCTGCGAAGGCCGCCGTAACTCTCTGCTTTTCTGAGTTGCCCTCGCGGTGCATGAGCCTCTCGCAAAAGCAAAGATGGTGGAAGGAAAAGCCCTAGGCGACGGACGTTAGGAATGACAGCACGCGCTGCACTTATAAACCCCCCAGGGGAAGCGACGCAACGTTCCAATCTTTAAAAAGGGGGCTCCACACATCAATTCGCAAGAATTATCATCTTGACAGGCATATCTCCAGGACAGCCGCATCAAGTGGCCCCTGTCAGAGAAAATCCCCACTCAGCTCGAACCACATACACCTATCCCAAATGCTACTCGACCGAGCCTAATCTTGGCTCAGGAGTAGGAGGGGGACAAGTGGAGAGGGGGAATTTTACCGCCCAAAAAGGAATGGCCAAATGAGGTCCCGCAAGACCAAACTAGGCCCGTAGCTAAAGGTAATAAAATGGGTTTGCCCTTCCTGGCCTTCTCTCAAGCTTAACACAGATGGTGCATGCAAGAGTAATGGTGACTCGGGTGGAGGTGGTGTTATTAGAGACAACAAAGGAAATACTATTCTTGGCTTTTCCCATTTCTATGGCAGTGCTAACAGTCTTATTGCTGAGGCTCGAGCCTTGTTTGATGGCATCAAATACTTCCATACTATTGATGACCGCATTTAAACAATTAAACAAGCAGATGCACTATATCAACATGCTTCGAGACTAAAGCTAGAAAATCTAACTAAGTAGTTAAACCAGCTGATGAGACGCCAATATATAATATAGCTAAAGCAAAGAAACAATGAGCAGCAGCAGCTAGCGACGAGGGCTAGTGGCAAGGAAACTATATCTACCAACAGAAATAACTCAATCCATTCCAGTGATAGGAGAAGGACGAGATACTCCACCAGAAGGAGAGACCAGAATTGCCCCCTGACGGCTTACACTGCGTCTCAAGCAACTCGCAAGTCTACACTTGCCCAGGGAGAAGACAAACTAAACCTTACAAACCGAGAACTAGTCAGAGTAACACTCGTCAGTGTCAGCTGTCACCTCTGACCACGTGTGCACACACTGGCCCTTCCCTAGGCCAGGCCTCCACCTAGCTTTCCCCCCTGTAGAGCACTACAGTTGAACCGAGGGCCCATGGCACTAGCTTAAGTTATTTGAATGGGTATGCCCCTCCACCTCTCCCACGCGGGTCGACCATCCGAGAAGTCTAGGACTGCATCCTATGGTTCCATCACATGAAAACTCTAAGCACTCCATCGGGATACTAGGAGTGAGCCACAATCACAATAACTGGCAAAGATATAATATATAAGTAGTGAAGCATGCATTTCTAACAATTACAAAGTAGCAGAGTGTAACGAACTGGGTTGGGGGTGTTATGCGAATATAACGCGCCTTCCCATGGCCGTTATGCTCACCCGCAATAGGAAAAACCAAATCTTGTAGACTATAACGCAATACCTCAGAGACGTCATACAATGTATGACGCGCCTTGGCCCACGTGCTATATTCTCCAGAGGACCTATTAATACTACACAGAACATAACACACTTGGATGGGTGCGCCATGTGACTATAACGCACCAGGGGTGGTCCGTTAAAGACACCCGAATGTTGAAAACTCAAAAAACTCCACAAAAAATCATGGAGTATAGCGCGCCACGACCGGGGAATCATACAATGCATGGCGGACTAGGATGAGTCTGTCATGCCCCATAACCTACAGACCTACTGAAAGCTTCGATAGCATAGAGGCCCACAAGCGGTCCACCGTGTAATGCATAACGTAACCCCCTGGGGTCTGTTATACCAACTGAAAAATGTGAGGGATGAGTTCGGACCAAACTCCCCTCCAGTCAAGCTGGATCAGCACGAAACAAAAAGGAAAGGGTAGAGGAAGATGAATAGCATGACTTCTACAACTAACCCATACCCCAAAATGCAATTATACCACTCCTAAATAATTTTTAAAGCATTTAAACCCTAAAACCCCCTAAAATGGGACTTGCACAGAAAATAATGTAAATGCCTATGGATGGCCATGCATGTGGTACCAAAATATTCCTAGCGAAGTAAGGAGCCCATCCCCCTACCTCGATCGCGACAAAGACCTCAAAAAGTGCACGAATAGACGACGAGACACCGGGGTGCCTCACGACCCGACCCGATCCTATGATCCACGATCTGCGAAAAGAATGGCACTGGCGTGATCCTCGTGACGAGCCACTTCCAACGGTACCTCCTGCGCCTCGATCCGGGGTCGACACAGCCCAGAACGGATGAAAGAGCGAAAAGGAGAGAGAATGGGAGAGAGGGGGAGAAAATCGAGAGAGAGAGAGAGAGAGAGTTTCGAGTGGAGAGAGAGAGAAAGCCCCCCAAAGAATGACGACATTCGTCCTTCTCGGGATCGTGTTCGCCCTGATCGCCGCCCTCGCGGCGGCCTTGCGGCTCCTGGCGCGCACCCGGCAGGAGGCCTCGCAGCACCGCACCCGGGAGACGACGCTCGCCGCCGTGCTCTCCAGCATCTCGAATGTCTGCTACCGGCTGAACGGCGGCAGCCTCCGGCGCATCGGCGCCGAAGACGGCACGGGTTCCTGGCCGGCGGATTTCGCCGAACTGGCCGCCGGCTTCGCCGCCGCGGACCGGCTCGCCTTCGACAATGCGATCGCGGGTCTCGCGGCCTCGGGCCAGGGCTTCCTGCTGAACCTGCGCCGTGAGGGTGCCGAAGGCGAGGCACCACGGGTTCTGCGTCTTTCCGGCCTGCGCGCCGGCGGCAACCCGCACCCGTCGCTCGATCTCGTCTGGGCGAGCGACGTCACCGAGGAGCGCGCCGCCGCCCAGCGCCAGGAACAGGTGTCGGACCGTCTCGCCCGCCTGGGCGAGGCGCTCGACGGCCTGCCCGTCGCCGTCTGGCAGCGTGATGCCGCGCTGAAGATCGTCGGCGGCAACCGCCGCTTCGCCGAGATGGGCGATCTCGGCGCGCAATCCGAATCGCTCGCCGGCCTCGCCCGCGAACGCCAAGCGACGCAGTCGCGCCTGGGCGCGGTCCGGGTCGCCGGCGGCGAGCCCCTGCCGGTACTGGTGACGGAGATGCCGTTCCGCGACGGCACGCTCGGCATCGCGCTCGACCGGCGCGAGATCGAGGCGGCGCGGGCCGAGATCGCCCGCCTCGTGACCGGCCATCAGGAGGTGATGGAATCGGTCGCGACCGCGATTGCCATCTATGGTCCCGACGCGCGGCTCATCTTCTTCAACTCCGCTTTCGGCAAGCTGTGGGATCTCGACCGCGAGTTCCTCGCCTCCGAGCCGGGGCTCGGCCAGGTGCTGGACACGCTGCGCACCCAGCGCGCCCTGCCCGAATATGTCGACTACCGCGGCTTCAAGGCCGAGCAGAGCGCGCTCTTCACCGAGTTGAAGGAGCCGCGCGAGACCCTGATGCACCTGCCGGACGGACGCACGATCCGCGCCAGGGTCGCCCGCCATCCCTTCGGCGGCCTCATCTTCGTCTATGCCGACGTGACCGACCGCCTGGCCCTGGAATCCTCCTACAACACCCTGGTCGAGGTCCAGCGCGCCACGATCGACAACCTGTTCGAGGGCATCGCGCTGTTCGGCAGCGACGGCCGGCTGAAGCTGTGGAATCCCGCCTTCGCCGCGATGTGGGGGTTGCAGACGGCCGATCTCGCCAGCCGGCCGCATATCGCCCATCTGGTCGACAAGGCGCGCGATCTCTACGACACCGGCGAGGACTGGGACGCGACCCGGGCCGCGATGATCGAACAGGTCACCTCCTACGGCACCTTCAACGACAAGCTGGAGCGCCAGGACGGCCGCATCCTCGACGTCAACGCCGTGCCGCTGCCGGACGGCGACATGCTGATGAGCTATCAGGACGTGACCGATGGCGTGAACATCCAGCGCGCTCTGCAGGAGCGCAACGAGGCGCTGGAGGCGTCGAGCCGGCTGAAGAGCGAATTCATCGCCAATGTATCCTACGAACTGCGCACGCCGCTGAACGCCGTCATCGGTTTCGCCGAGATCCTGACCAACCAGTATTTCGGCCCGCTCAGGGAGGCAGAACAACCAACCAGTGATACAAGATGAAAATCATGAGATACCCCTTGAACTAAACAGATCAAAGAAAACCATATAAATGTATACCAATAGTCAATCATTTCACTTCACACAGTAAACATTTACTACCAAACTAATTACCTAAGTAGGGGTAAGACTCATACACTCACCAAACACACCCTGAACACTAACAACCAGAAACACTACAGATGAATGAGCGACTCTTCAAGGTGAACATCCTGACCTCATCATGACCAGAATATGGGACATGTTAATCTTTCTACATCCCATGACTATAGACTGACAACAGCATCTACGTTCCAATTCCTGTCAAATCACTACTATTAGTAATTTTCATTATTAGCTTGCAAAGTAAGCTTGAACTCTCTTCTGTATGACATTATGCTAGGTGGCTCATCTTATTTAATGTCCTTTATATGACTTTCTTTGTCAGGAACACACTAATCTCACTTGTATAAACTGGCTCTTGCCCTAAGAGTGATTGATGTGATTTATCACTTTCTCTTCGCATCCTACCAGTATTAATCAAGACCTCCATGTTTTTTACATCAGTTAGAAAAGAACTATATGACATGCTGGTATCTAGGGTCGCACCATGAACTTTCTTGGTATCCCCTCATTTAACCAAGTATTCATGAGATTAGCCACAATTTTAAAGCAGTGTATTGATGTCATCTAAGCAAATCTATGTCTTGTGCTCCCCAACAATATTCTCAACTCTGACAGACTTCCAAAGAATTAACAGCGGCAGACATGTTCTAGTATATGATGCCAGATGTCAGAAATGCTTCTGATAACACGCTTTAAAAACAATTGCATATTTGCAGTACTGAGTTTAGGAAATGCACCTCAGAATTCTCTGTAGGCATAAATCTTGATGGATAATAGGAGTTGATTGTGCCAAGGTCCAGAAAGGGTCATTGTTTTTACAGATCGAGAACCCATTCAAACAACAGATAGTCCATGTTATTTATAAAATGAAAACCATGTAAACTTCACAGGCAAGGAGCTCATGAGACAGCATATTAGTTGTGCGCTATTTTGATAGACCAAACTCATCAAAGAGATACTTTACAGCATACTAGAACTTGGCCATGACCAGCTACAGCCAGCCAATTCAAAGCACACTGCATCCTTTAATGGGTTCAAACAACCCATATCCCCAATGGCCCATCCATTTCCCGTGAGTCTCAGCTGCATCCCTACTAGATGCATGAATCCCTATCACCTTGCAAATGCCACACCATTGGTTAGAATCCCCAAACACCATGCAAATGCCACACCATTGGATCCCTGGGAGCCGTCCACTCCCAAGTTAATGTCCATGGTTGAACAAGGATGAAGAAAAACCGCTTTGAGCTTCTTGAGTATTAACAAGTGCAAGACAGGCCTTTTACATAGCCTTCACAATGGATCTAGTCAAAGACAAGTACCCAAGATTATAAGAGGTGTTAAAGGAAATGGGCAACTAAGAACAGGCTTGAAAGAAATAAGCAACTAAGAACAGACTTGACTAAGGACCCATCAATCAAATCCAAAATGGGCTTTGACGTCTGAAGTAGTCATAGAGGCAGATTTCCCCGTTTGATAAAAAAAAGTATTTTTTTTCGAGGGTACTAAATCAGTCATCATATATGAATGGTGAAGCTGGCCTAGTTCAGACCTCAAACATGGAGCTTAGAAGTTTGGATGGTGTCATAAATCAAAGAGTCTAAGAAATCACCAGCTAATTATCGGCTTCGCGCGCGTATGCTCTTGAAAGATCGTAAGATGCCGAGATCATGTATGTACAACATCAATTTTTCCATCGAAGGGACCACTAAATCTTCTTTACTGACAAATGTATCAAAAAAATGTAATTGCTTGGTAAATCGGGAGACATAATGTGAATTGTTCATTTCTATTTTTTATTATAATTCACATGACACACCTATAACTGGTTGTTGTTCGTAGGAGGTATGTCTTAACATTTTTATGAAGTTACATATTTGCCCTCAAAAACATTGTTCGTTCTTTCTTTGCATCAATGAGGCAAAGGGTTTTTGCTCATTGTTGTGATTATCTCACTTGCTAATTAAAACATGCTACCTTGTGGGTGTCCCGTTCCAGTTATTTCAGAAATCAAAAATTGCCAAAGGATGTGAGAGGGTCTACTTGCATGGCGCTAGCGAGAAATAGATAGAGTGAAACATGGCACAGATTTTCACACTCATCTAACAGCATTCGGCTTGCTTTCCCCAATATGACCCGGATCTGCTTCGACTTTGCATCCACATTGGCGAATTAAATCTAGTTTGGTATCCGTTGGTGCCTTGCATAATCACGAGACCCCACCAAAGTAGCTCTGCTTCATATTTCGACGCACTTGCTCACAATGTCTGAACAGTGTGGTGCATTTGAAACTACCTTTTTTTTTTACCAAGTAGTTTAAAAGAAAAACGAAGAGAAGGAACAAGGGATTGAACTTAAATCCCGAGGACAGAAACCATCAACCATTGAACTTCCAAAGGCAGCGAATGCCCATATCCTGCTTACACATTTGCATCGGAAGGCCCAAACTTCAGAATGGACCTTAACGAGAAGTTGCGCAGGAGCTTGTACACATATGCCTTGATACAGCTGTAGCTGAGGAACAATCGACCATTACAGAAAATATTTAGAGCAGCCAATGATATTGTTCAGCTGCTGAAGTAACAGATTTTGAAATATTCGGATTCCTCTCAAACTGAGGCAGCCCTTGATGGGTATTGGGATTGGTGCAGAGCAATGTAGAGCAGTGGAATTCCGTGGCGCACTCAGTGGTCTAAAGCTAGACATAATTCCTCTGGGCCTCTCGCATGCAGATCTATATATGATCAAAATCGGCGAGATCGTCTTCAACATAACAAGTCAAACTCGATTAAATATTGCATAAAGGAATAATAATCAGGTACCTATCCATTAGCCCGATTTTCATTTAATTAACAATGCGGCGGAAATAGACTGAATACCACATGATGTATGATGATTATAATGTCCGTTTATGATTCATGAACAGCATCAGACTATTAACTCATTTGCTCCAACAAGTGTGCATGTCTCTTCTCTGAGGAAAAAAAAAAAGCATCGATGCTGTGCCTGAGTGGAGTTACGGCAGTTCAGTCCGTAGATGATTTCAGCACAGCCTCTAGTTCCCTATGTGAGCGCTGATAAACACAATGCTTAACATGTTTTGGTCTGTAAGAAGCTGTTATAGGGAATTAGTGTCCAGAGAAATCACCTCACGGGCCATTGTCATCAAATGCACATACACAGTGCTACTGTACTCTATTACTTGTGGCATAATTGCTCAAAATTTCCCAAAGCCTTTCATAAATCAAGTTAAAAATGGTTCGGATTACCACCTCGCATAAAAAATTGATGTTTAAGCCATGAGGCCCCAAATCTTGGCGATTAATCAAAGATTTTTCCCTCTTTGAGGGGATGTAATTAACGTCATGACCTTTATGACATGGCGGGTCTCAGTCTTGACTTGATACCCACCATTGTCTGATTAGTCAGACAGAGCGCGTCTCGGGCTTCAGATCACTCCAGTCTTGAAGCCTGAACATATTGTCACCTTGGGGATTGGCACGCCCTCGCACTTGATAAAAATTGATAAAATGATAAACCGATACATGATATAACGATACCATAATAATAAGTGAATTTAGTGCATCCAACAGCCTTAGGATTGGCCTTGGGCTGAGGGTTGGAGCTCAAACAAGTCTGGGGGAGGCACTTTGGGAGTGTGGGCCTTGCCTTGGTGGCATATGCCATGTTGCAAGGCAGATTGACAGAGTAGCCCCGGGTTGCCCAGGAAGCTAGAAGTTCACGGCTCATCGCAGCGTATCTGAGGGTCGGGGGGGCCCCGACTTACTGGGGGGTTGTTGTAGAACCCGGCTAGTATGTTGGAGCCACGGGTCAGCCCATAGTTTGCTATAGAAGGGCTGGGATATATGCGCCTACAAGGTGTTTGGAGAAATGCCCGACACACATGTGTGAGCAGCATATGCGTGCTACGGGCCTCCAAAGCCTGTGGTTGACTTAGTTAGGTCTCCCCTTGACCTTGGAGGGCTGGAAGAAGGCATATTGGGGTAGGCCCCGGCCTTGTTACTGGGTGTCCCGTGGCACGGCTTGTAGTCGGGGCGCCCCCGGGTTGGCCCTGGTGGGCGTGTCGAATGCAGGAAAAGCCCGCAACTGAGCGATCGGGAGTAATCCCAATCATTTTTTGATGTCGATGTAGATCACGGCTAACTGGTTGGGACTCTTAGTGGAGCCTGATGAGTCGTAGGAGGGACTGGATAGTTCATGCCTGAAAGGTGTTCGGGAAAATTCCTGAACCCTTATTCCTTAGTATTTTGCTGGGGAATTGTCTGGGTACAACACCGCCTTATCACGCATTGACCCGGGGGCCGACTCATATGTCAGGATTGTCCCGCGGCTTGCACCAGTTGTAATTCGGCCGCCACGGCCCACCTGTAAAGCCTGCGCGGCTTTCATAAAATATATCACCACCTGAATGCATGTCTCCACATCCATATTCGGGTCCCAGCCTTCCCTCACACCACTCGGTGTGTGTGTCCAGCGTCCCTGACCCTAGCAAATACCTCCAAGTCGAACGCGAGCCCACAGCTACGGAATGCTCCCGGCCCTCCACCCATGGCTTCAAATACATACAGGCTACTCTTCAGCATGGAACGAAGGTGTTCGGATTCAATCCGATGTAAATAAACAGACTGTTTGCGGTCGGTGGGAAAGACGTCCAGTACACAATTCCCCACAATCGCCTGCGCACTCGCACCTGTGGAACCTCCCTTCTCTCCACGTGTCACCCGTTTCCCGAGCCCACATGTCGCGTCCTGGCGATGCCCCCCAGTCAAACCTTGGTTCCATAGGTGATTGTCGAGAAATCGACTGGCACGCCCGCATCCCAGCCTCGTTTCCCCAAATCCCGAAAACCTCCCGTGCCATTCGAGTCCCCCTCGGCTCTCCGTAAAAGGCGAGTGCCCGGTACCGCCCTGAGAAGGATACGGCTACGGGAGGGGATGCCCGAGATACATCAAACTCAGCGGAGCGGATGCGGGCAGCGAGCAGACGCAGAAACAAGTAGAGCAACTGCGGACGGAAGCGAATGAAATTGAGCGGTCGCTGGTGGCGCGCCTACAGCCGCGCAAGGCATGATCCGAAGCTGTTGAAGCTGTCGGACCGGCAGTTCCGGTGGTGGTTCAACTTCGTCAGCGTGGCGGCCGACAATGACGGATTGTTGCCGTCGCATGCCGACTTGGCTGTGGAGTTCCGCGCCTCTGGAAAGCTCGTCACAGAAATGCTCGACGCACTGATTGCCGCAGAGCTTCTGGACCATGACGAAACAGGAATCCGCCCGCACAACTGGAATGGGCTCCAGTTCAAGAGTGACGTTTCAAATGAGAGAGTGAAACGCCACAGGGAACGTTCCCGTAACGTTACAGGTAACAACAATGTAACGCCCTCAGAGACAGAATCAGAATCAGAAACAGATACAGAAGCTAAAGCAGCTTCTGGCGCTGACGCGCCGAGCGAGGATATCGGAATAGCCTTCGATGAGTTCACGAAAGCCGCCTCGGAGTGCGGATGGCCGAAACCGCGAGGGCTTGAACCCGACCGCCGCAAGAAGCTCAAGGCGCGGCTTGACGAGCATGGCCTTGAGGGTTGGCGGCAAGTCCTGGCGAACGCGCGGGCTTCTGAGTTCATCCGCAGCAAGTTCCCGCTGAAACTCGATTGGGTGCTGGAGCCCCGGAACTTCCGCAAGGTGCTGGAGGGCAACTACGGGGCATGTGCGTCAGACGCGGGACCGTCCGCGCCGTCGACCGATGAGATCCTGTGGGAGGCGCGGTTCCGGAACTACCACCCAGGCGGCATGTGGCAGGAGGCGACATGGGGGCCAAGACCCGAGAGCGGCCGGTGCCACGCACCCCCGCCGGTGCTCGAGCGGTGGCGTGGACGGGTTGCCCAATGAGCCAGCAAGCACACATCGCGCGCGGCCTCGTGATCGCGTGGCAGGAGGGGCAGGGCAAGCGCGCCAGCAAGGGCGTGCCAGAGCTTCTCCGGGCGCTGACGTTCGTCGCCCAGCAGGTCGCGGACGGAGAATCATGGCGGCCAGAACCGAGGCCCATCAGCCTGACCCGCAAGCAGGTCCGCCTCGCATGGCATCGCGCCATCAGCCAGCAGCGGCGCATCGAGCATGGGCCGCCTGGACGGAATCCCGACGAATGGTGGGACCAGATCAAGGCTATTGCCGATCGCTGGGGCGTCGAGACAACCCGCGACGAGTGGGAAACCACGAACAAGGGCGAGCGGGCCATCCCATCCAAGCAGAGGGCGGCGTGACCACAGAAGGAGGCGAGAGGGTGGGAAATCGGAAGCTCGCGCGGGCAATCGAGACGGTCGAGGCGGCAGGATATGCCGTCGTCAGCCGTGAGACGGCATGGCGTCTAAGCCCGTGGCAGGAGGGGCAATGCGCGGGCATCAAGCCGGATGGGAGTATGTGCGGCAACTTCGGTGGGCGCATGGTCAAGGGGCGCGGGCTGTACTGCCACCCGCACAGGAAGCAGGCGTGGAGGTCCCCATGACCCCTGAGGAACTGAGAGCGCTGGCTCACCGTCCCAACCCCGAACAGAAAGGCTGACGATGAATTGGGAGATCAACTTTCGCCTCGATCTGTTCTGGCTGATCGTCATGGGCATCTGGCTGTGTATCGACTGGCCTCGCGCCAAGGCGTGGATCAACTGGCTCCGTGTGTTAAAGGGATAGTGATGCCGCCCCGTGCAAGTCGAGCCTGAGCCCCGGGAATTAGCCTAAAGTACTCATGGCCCCTTGCCTCGGGTCGACATTCTGACTGAACTGGGATCATTTTCTGAGCCGAAGTTTCCTAGAATATCATCAAAATTGCCATCTACCCAGCAGACATTCGAGGGGATTTACCCCGATTTTCACCGTGTTTCCCTGCCACAGACTCCCGTCCGAATATGAAGAGGTCCGTGAGTGACCGGCATGGCCCATGACTTGCATCCCACTACAGGCTCTTACTATGATTCGTCCCCATCTTTTATCATTATGCAATCAGTATTATTTCTTTTGGCCGCAGGGCCCCTGATTTCGACAGTTAATCAAGGGTGTTCCCTCGTATGGGAGATGTAAATGACGTCGTGACCTTTATGGTACGACGGGTGTTGGTCCCAACTCGAACCACACGATCACCTGACACGGTCAGATCGAGCGCACCAGGGGCTTCCACGAAGCCAGAATAAATCGTCACTTCGGTGACTGGCACACCCTCGAACTAAATAGACAAATAAACGCCCTGACAAAAAAATGTCGAATGAATTTTTAGTGCGTCAACAAGAGCCAGCAAGGCAAGTACAATCTTTCCTAATCTATGGAAATAAGGGAAGTTGGGGAAGTCCATGACCCCTCTTGAAGCTTGGCAGGTGGAGGACCCTCAGCGCTCGGTGATTCACCCCGGCTCCCTCGTCGACAGTCGGCCAAGGCACTGACCCCACTCGTGTGGGAACTGCCTAGACCGCGAGCTCTCCCGAGGCAACCGAAGTTGGTGATCTCTCTTCCACGGAAGTAGAGACATCCTTCCTCCCCCCTCCACTGCTCGACGTTAAGGAAGGAGAATCTGAGCCATCCTCATTTGAGTCATAGCGTTGCCCAAAGTCAAAGATAAGCTCATCAAGAACCTGTGCCTAGGCCAGCACAACTGCCCACCTAAAGCCTTGGGCGAAACCCTTCGGCAGCTCCTGCCCGTAGCTCGGCTTATAATAGGTGAAGGCGGTCTACTTTAGAGCTTCGCAATACTCTTCCGAGCTCCGATAGTGCTCAACCACCTCCGCCCTAGCTCCTGCTGCCTTCTCCTCGAGCTCAGCCACCTTCGCTTTGGCCTCGGTCAACTTTACCTTAGTCTCAGCCCGTGCCACTTCGGCCTCCCTCTTGGCCCGCTCGGCCTCCTGGACTCGGCTCCCGAGCTCCTCTTGTTCGGTCGCCCATTGTCCTGAGCGTTCTGCATGGGCCTGACGCTCCTCTTCTAGGAGCTTACTCTTAGGCTCGTCCGTATACTGAACATGGGACAATTGCTCGGCCAGTGACTGAGCTTCCTCCTGGCTCACCTGATCGCATGCCCGGAGTGAGGCCACCTCCCTCTGAAGCACCCCAAGCTCAGAGGTCAACCACCCAATCCTCCAGTCGGACTCAACGTGAACCTGGGACTGGGCCTTCACCTTGCTCTCTAGCCGCACCATGAAGATTGTTATCTTGGCCCCTAGCTAAGCCATGAACAAACCTCCCTCCATGACCCTTTCGAGAAGCATCAGGGGGAGCAACACCAAAATTCCTCCTGAACAGAAGGAGGTGCCAGAGCTTGGCATCGATTGTAAAGGGAGGCCTGGACGGTGAACTACCCCCACTGCTGGGGAGAAGCCCTCTCTGGAGGAATCGAGGCCAGGGCATCTCCCCAGACATCCCCAAGCTCAGGATGGCGACGCTCGTCTCGGCCTCGATCTGTGCCTCGACATCCTCCTCCTCACCGCGTGCCCAGGTAGCCTCGACCAGGATTTCAAAGTGAGCCTCCTCCCTTTGAGCTCCTACAGGCTCAGTGGGGGTCCTCTTAACCACTGTGGGCACCTCTGGCTTGGTCGCCAGGAGGCTCGGGTGATGGACATCCTCAGCTGGGAGCTCCTCGATCCGGCAGGTGGTCTTCACCTTCTTCAACCGCCTCTTCTTAGTGGTCAGTGCCTTCATCGAGGATAGCATCAGTCGCTCCCCGAGGTCCTTGTGCTTAGACCCCCTTCCCCCTGGATCATCTTCTCGAGCAATTCACTTGTCCTTATCCCTAGCAGAAGAAGGACCCTCAGAAGCTTGAGGTGCGCTCAGAGCAGTCGCCTCCTCTAGCTCGACGACCACCTACTCAGATGGTCACTCCTCATCATTATCGCGACTCATTTATGCCAATCAGGAGAAAAGCCATCAGCAAACACTCGACCAACCAAGAATAAGAAGGTGCAAAAGCGGAGCCCTCCTTATCTCAAGGGGGGGCAGTGCGCAACAAGGATAATCATCAATGTTGGCTGGAGTCATCAGCTCAATAGTTGATCGACGATTCTCCAGAAGAATTCTAATCTCCTCCTCCAGCTCTGAGGAGATCACCGATTGCTTCAGGGGGAATACCGGTTGGAAGTTTGGCTTGTCAAGGAAGGCCCAGCTAGTAGCACCCTTGGTAAACCCTACCCAGAAAAATTGAGTTTTCCACCCCTCGTGCGAGGAATCCCGAGGGGAGAGGGTCACACAACTTCTCCCCCTCCTCACCTGGAGATAGAAGAAATCCTTTCTGACATGGGTTTGCTCCTTCAGCTCAAAAAAGGCGTGAAAGAGGTCTAAAGACGTGACGACGCCACATGAGCAGTAGAGGGTGATGAAGGAGAAGATGAAGGTATATGAATTGGAAACCAACTAGACAGGAGCCAGTTGGTAGAATCTCAGCAACTGCTCAACAAAGGGGTGGAGAGGAAGATGGAAACCGCACTTTCAAGCCAAAAGAAAAATGCAGAAAATACCTGAACGAGTATCCAGGCTTGGCGGGAGAGAAATAGTACAACCATGGCAAATTGTAGTGTATCTCAATCTTTTTTATCTCGGCCTCGCCCAGCTCGATGCGTAGAGGATGGCCGGACGCCGGCACAAAACTCCCCATGCCTTGTTCAAACTCCTGGATCTCAACCTCGGTGTAATGCTCTGCCATGGAGGAACGAGAAGAACAATAAGGAGAGGAAGGGGTAGCAGAGTTAGAAGACTCAGGGGGAGGAGGAAGCTGACGGATCACCACCGCCGTGGTCTCTGCTAACTCTGCAAAGGCCTCTACGATTCTTCGCTCCCTATGGTCACTCCCATGGCTCATGGACTCTCTCAGAATGCGAATGCGATGAAGGGAAAAGCCCTAAACAAAGGAGATGAGAGACACAATCATACGAAATATTTATACCCCCTAGTGATCTAGGGGGGAAGCGTCACGATGTTTCGAACTCCAAGAAGGGCCTCCCCGTGCCAACTCGAGGGAACCATCATCACGCACATCCCCCAGGACATCCACATTAAATGGCCCCTGCATGTAAAATATATCCCCCATCTGAGCCACCAATACGACCCCTTTATACTCTACTCTCTGAGCCCAAACTTTGGCTCGAAAGTAGAGAGGCAAGTGGAGAGGGATAAATCTGCAGCCCAAAAAGACATGCAACACGGGATGGCCCAACCAGGTCCAATCCAACCCAACCAGGCTGAATTCTCAAAGTGACAGCTGCACGAATGGGCCCACTAATCTTGAAGCCCAAAAATACTCGAACCAACCCTTCCTAGGCGGCCTCTTGGCCCGTAAGACCAAGTAACAGTCGCTCGAGAAGAGCCCAAGCGACGCCCGAGCATAACCGACTGATGTTCCCCCATCGCTCGGGAAAAGCCTAAGCGCCCCTAAGATGGTGTCCTACACTCGACGCAGAACATATCCCGTAAGGGATGATCAGGATCGGTTCACCACGCAGAGTCCCTCCAATAATGAGGGGAGATATCTCTCAACGGGGCATTTATCCCGATGAAAGTCTCACTGTCGCTCGGAAGTAGAAAGCTCAAAAGGATAGGGGAGAGCAAGAGTCCTTTAACTGTGGAGAGCTCCCCTCTAGGACATAACAGCCCCTAGTCCCTCTGGCTACCCTACCTCCGGCCAGGAGAGTAAGCAGCTATATAAACTCAAGAAGACCCTCTAGAAAGGTAAGGTGATCTTGAGTACTCAACACCACACTCATTGGTGGAGAGCGATCTCGTGCCTCTCACTTTTCCTCCTATTACATCCCGTCCACCTACACTCTATCAGCTTGCTGACTTAAGCATCAGAGGGTTTTCCCCAGGGTATTAACCGGGAATGAAAAGAAAGGAAATGAAAAGTCATGCGTGAGTGTATGTGTGTTGATTGTGTGATCGCCAGAGATCAAGGACCCCAAAAGGAAAGAGTAAGTGATCGCACTTATTCCTTAGAAGCGGGAGATTGTGTGGATTCCTTCTTTATTTTCCTTCGGCCGGCTGACAAACCTGGCTTCCTCTTGGTTACTCTTGCAAGAAGACAAACAAACACCAAATGGATCAGAATAAAAGTAGCGTAATATCAATCCCTTGTAATGAAAGTAATGAAATTATGAGCGGACACACACTTGGTTGGTGTTGTTTTAAATCCCTTTTGGACGCAAAGGGTAGAAAAATACTTATGATGAATGAAACAACGTGCAGAGATGCACAAATAGAGAGCTCTCTCAAGGAGAGAAGCGCGATACGAACAAAAATGATGAATGATGCATTCAACTAATAGAATGAAAACAAAGAGAAACGAAGGAGAAGAAAAAGTTATTGGGGGCGTCGATGGCAGGCTTCGATGAGAACTTCGGCAGCGTGAGGATGTCGTGGACGTGCAGTGGGGATGAAACGGCCTTCTCCCTCGAGCACACGGGCACTCGAAAATTTGGCAGAACCTCCCCTTGAAATCTCACAGGCTTGGAAGCAAATTCGGTAGAGTTTCCCCTCTTTGAAGATTTTGATGCCCTTCATTTTGTGGGAGGGGTCCTCTATTTATAGAAAGTTTGAAGAGAACGTGTATGCCATGGGGGATGCGTTCATGTGAACGTGCCCCATTTACTAGACAGGTTCTCAATTTTAAAATTAATTTTAGTTAATAATACGCATCCACTACCTTGGACGCGTTCTTTAAATGCATCCAGGGTCCGGGACGCGTCCTTCCTTTTCCATAAAATACGACGCCTAAAGGCACCGAAAGTGTCAAAAGCGAGTGATTTCGGCACATAGCCTTGACTTTTAAGGCCACATCTGGTCAGAAGGATGTCTTCTCTTTTGGATATATCTGAAACGTCAAGCTAGACGGCGGAGTTGGCGTCGAATGTCGACTAAAGAAGGCATCTTAGATGGCTAACACATTTTTAAGAACGCGTCACCCATGGCTGCCAAGTTTAAGATTTTTCTAAAAAAAATATAAAATAGGATAAAATTATCAAAAAAATAAAAATTCACTCAAATAACTCGAATGTGGGAGCCACTTGGGATATCATAGTGTGATATGAGATCTACTCAATGAAATGTCAAAAGTGGCATGTCTACAGCTACCGGCTCTCTTCCCTAGGTAAAGGAGACATGAGGGCCTAAGGGACGCTACGTCCATAGGAGGAACTCTTACCGTTCAAAGACTCTCGCCCTCTCATTATCCCCTTGAGCTTCCTACTCACAGGTAACAGCATAATATCCGCTTGGATAGGTGTCCAGCCACGAGAACTTCTCCCTGACTTATCAAGGAGTCTTGACTACACGCTAATTCATAAAGAATAAGGGATATCCCTTGCCTACACTGGGGGGTCGAGATTTTGGGCACCCATAGGGGAGCATTCCTCTGCCTTTTGATAGCTCGATCGTCTGATCGATAGGCCTCCCCAACACTTAGAAAAAATCTACAAACGATCATGCCGAACCATAATTTGGCCCATGTGAAAAAATTGTAGCTGGACATAATTTGGGGATACTATTGGTTATGAGCTTCTTTTTTTTGGGTGGGGGGGGGAGGTTCAAGAGATGCAATACAAATATGTAAACAACATCTAAAGAAAGAGACTCTAGAAGAGATGATCGGGGTAGAGATTCGATCTTTTGACCGATTAATTGACGTTGCCATGGAGGTTTCCCTCCATTTCTGCAGACTCAAGTCATCGAGCTAGGCAGGTTAATAAATGGCTAATGCTGAAAGCCGCCCATGTTGTTTGCCTCGGGGCGAAAATGCACAAATGGATGCACAATCCTCCTCCCAATGAACTAGCTGAATGTCGAGAGAGTCATCCTTCACAAAACAAAACAAAGAAGCTCTATGCCTTTCCCCGGGACAGGACTCGATCGCTATTTGAGTGGGCTATCAAGTATAGCAAGATGACTCTTCCAAAGCTAAAGAGGCCTGATGACATTAGGAGAAGAGATGATCCTCACTTCTGCCCTTACCATAAAACCCTTGAACATCCTATTGAGGATGGCCAAATATTCACGGACACTGTCCAGGGCATAATCAAAAGAGGAGAGCTACAAGTAGGGGCATACGAGGTGAACCCACCGCGCCCTCATGAAATGCCTAAACCGGGGGTATCAATCAATATGATATCTATATGCCAATAGCTGCCTGAAGAAATACCATAGCGCTACGCTTGGCACACTTATGAAGGCTATATCTCGTTGCATGGAAGGGAGCAAGAGAATTGGCAAGCATCGCCAACAAAGAAAATAACCAGACCAACATCTCACCCAACACTGGAGACCCACATTCGCGACACCATGGACATGCCCATTCTACCTCCTAAAGTTCCTACCAGCCTTCAAACAACCCTTCAATGGCTATCAAAAGGTCAATTAATAATAAAAAGAAGAAGCAGACCCTGTCACGGGTGCATGAAGAGGCCAACCCAGCCATGGAATAACTGCGAGACATCATAAATAAGTCAAATGAGCACAAGAAGCTTGAGAGCTAGCTTGCATAGTCAACAAACCATGACCTTACAGAGCACTGTGAATCCCAAGGGCCAACAAAAAGACCTGAAGAAAAAGTGGAGGTGTTCAACACACCAAGCCACCCACTATGGGGGTAGATGCCAACCATTAGGGAGAAGGAAAAGGAGAATGCAAAGGCCAGAAGGAGATATGTTGCTCTCTCCTACAACACATTGTCAGCATCATCCGACAAGGCTTAAACTTCTGACGAAGAAGAAGAAATCTGCTTTGTGCCGAAAGGAGCCAATCAGGCTAAGGCTTCCGCCTCCCACCATGCTACTAGATCCGGGAGGACGTCAAGATGCTCGCCAGTCAGCAAGGAGGTGCAATATTACATTCCTCCTCCATTCGAAGGCATTAAACACAGGGACTCCATCTCGAAGAAACTGGTCACATCCGACGATGGTGACAGGATGCCACTCAGATCCTACAAACGAGAGGTGGAAGATAGCATTCCCGGTACCTCCTAGCAAGACTCTACCATGATGGCATTACTACGTCAAAAGTAGTAGGAAATCAAAATACTACACAGGTGGCTGAATGAAACTAATGTGAAATGACCTAGGGACTGACCAAATGACCCTCGGACATAGCAAGCAAGCAACTCATGGACCGATGGCTTCACTCAAGCGGACTCACCCGCTAAGCACACACTCGTGCCCGTAGTGATGGAGGCATCACCGCTACTTCTCTTTGGCTCGGGTCGTCCACACACCCGAGATTGGATTGAGTTCGAGCATCTTCATCAAAGGAGTTGCCCCTGTCAACCTAAACAGAATGGAGTAGCAGAACGCAACCATAAGCATATCTTAGAGACTTCTCGTGCTCTTCTATTACGTGTTCATTTACTAAAAACATATTGGGCGGAGTCTATTCACACTGCTACTTATCTCATATAAACCGCTTGCCTACTCCTTTGAACAAAATTGTTTGGCAAACCTCCCAAGTACACCTTGCTTTGTGTTTTTGGTTGCACTTGTTATGTCCTCCTCCCTGACACAGAACAAACCAAGTTGCATCCAAAATCTGTCAAATGTGTGTTTTGGGGCCCAAAAAAGTTATAGATGTTATGACTTGAGCTATAAAAGGATGCATATCTCTCGTAATGTTGTTTTTCTTGAACACAATATTCCTTATTTTTATGCTCCAAATACTCCATCCATGCTTTCTTCCTCTCAACCTTCACTTTCATTATTTCCTGATTCTATACAGTTTGAAGAAAGGCCTACAAGAGCTTCTCCCCTGCCTTCTCAAATCACAACATCGGTAGTGTAAACGCCTAATTTCAGACATCCCGCAGATCTTGTCTAGTCATGATAGAAGTGACACTTTCTCTTGGATGGTTGGGAGTGTGAGGTCTCATCTTTATCTAGGTAGGCTCCACCCTATCCTTTCAGGGATCCAACTTTACGATAAGTTGGCGGGGGGTTGCAGGGGGCAACACCCCCTTGCCTGTAAAGTTAGGGGTTCGGGGGCTTGAGCCCCCGAGGTGAAATTTTGTGGATACTATCGTACAGTGCCTATTATTCTGAAAACCATTGAAAAAAATCAAGTTAAATATATTTTTTGGATGTCCAAACTGATGGTCACTCAGTCTTCGAAAGAAGGCCATAGAGTTGGCCGCCCAAGGTCCTGGGTGGCCACATCTTTGGCCGCCTAGGTGGTCAAGGTGGCTAGGGTACTAGCCGTCCAAACCTTAAGGCGGCCAAGGTACTGGCTGCCCAGTCCTCAAGGCAGCCAGACTCTTGGCCGCCCAATTCCCAAGGCGGCCACAACCTTGTTCGCCCAATTCCTTTGAAACGACAATCAATCTGGCCGCCTCCTAATAACCGCCACTCAACTCCATGATTCCGCCCACTCTGGGCATGTACTTCACAGCCATTCTCACTCGGAGGGTCGAGAGGCACGTACTCTCTCACGTCCTTACCTCCAGATTGATAAAAATCAGTTTGACTCTACCTTCGAAGCTTGGGATGGAGAGAAATCCCCCACATACAAAACTCGGTTCTGAACAATATCACGGGGAGGTTGGCAGTTTGGCGAGACCAAAGAGAGCTGTGAGGATCCAAACACCCTCTTCGACCTTCCCCTACAATAAGAACTCGAAGTCGAAGAGCTCCGCCGTGGAAGAGGCTCGGGTTCTAGGAGGCGGCCATCGACATGGCCGCCTACCACCTTTGAACGGCCACACATTTGGCTGCCTTTTGTTGGTCGACGGGCAAACCCCATCTTTCCTCCTCTATTCTTTATCTTGCTACATTTTAGTTCATATTAGTGCATTCATACATAATAGATTTTCCTAAGTCTCTATCTTAAAGAGATTTTCAATCCAAAACATAGGGAAGGCAGATAGTCGAAAGTCTTAGCCATCCCCCTTCCCAACCCCCTTCCCAGTACGATCAACCCCAATTGCATGTTTTTCTCTTTAGTTTGAGCATACACTACCAATGAAGCTTGGTATTGAAAAAATTCAGAAATAAAATAAAATTCAAAAAACTCAAAAATAAAAAATTAAATTTTAGAAAAAAAATCTCAACAATGTGCGTGCCAAAAACTCAAATGTCAATCACCATGCTTCAAAATAAAATAATGTTAACTGCTTCTATTGTGATAAGCATGGTCACTTTATGCATGATTATTTTGTAATGAAAAAGGATGATTTAAAAACTGATGAAATGCATGCTGGGAATTTTCATGTTCAGAAATTTCCTGCCACTCAGAAAAAGAATATCTCATGTTATTGTTGTGGTAAGTTAGGCCATACTACTGCTAACTGTTGGTATGCCAAAAAAGAAAAATTTAATTCTAAACTTGTTATTTTCCCTACAAGAGAAAATATTTTTGGTAGAAATAAATATGTTCTTGAGGAAAAATCACTTACATATTTTGAATGTGGAAAGTTAGGCCACCTAGCCTCTAACTGCTGGTTTAGAAAGGATCTTCGTCCAAATTTTGTTAAATTCCATGTTAAGAAAAATGCCTTTGAAAGAAATGTGCTACGTCCGAGACATAAGCACATTGTATGCTTCCATTGTGGGAAGCATGGCCATACAGTCAAGGACTGTTGGCATGTGAAGAGAAAGAGAGTTTCCTATGATAGATATGATAACAGGTTTGTATTTGGTCAGAATTTTCATGTTCATGCTAATACACATAAAAAGAACACAAAACTTGTTGTCTCGTGTCATTACTGCGGGCAGGTTGGGCATTCTATGAATAATTGTCACTTGATGAAATCTGATGACCTTCTAGCTCAGAAAATGTGGAGAGCACCATACATAGGTGCCACTGACATTTTAGGACCCAAGAACTCTTGCGTACCTAAATTTACAAAATGAGAATCTATTTTGTAGGAGTGCCTTGGAGCTGAGGAATAAAAGGGGTTAATAAGCCAAGGCACCTAAGTATGGTAAAATCCCAATTCTGTGTTTTACAGGTATGGTTATTTGATTGATCAATAATATTCTTCAGGTTGATGCATACCATGCTTAATTTGTTAATTTGAATCTCATATATACATGCTCACATCTGCATCTGTTATTTGCATCTTCTATCTCACAGTGCATATGTTGAGTAATCTGTGCATATATCAGATTAAGATTGGATTGCATATAGTTGATGTCTGCACTGCATCATTGAAAATCTGCTGCATATATCAGATTAAGATTGGATTGCATATAGTTGATGTCTACACTGCATCATTGAAAATCTACTGCATATAAATTTCATCTGCATACATACGTGTTTGGCCAAAATGACATCAAAGATTTGAGGTGCATGTAGGACTGCATTTGCACTACATCGTCATGCATGACCCGATGGTATATAAAATGGTACATGGGAGAAAGGTAAATTATGTCTGTCTGGAAACCCACATCATGCGTAGAGGCTAGACCTCAGCTCAGTACCATGGGTCAATATTGCACATAGAGTAGTTTAATCATTCATGAGCATAATTCATTAAACTCCTTGCATATACTTCACTGCATATGTTGCACTCAAAAATTTCGTCATATAGTGCATAGAGTCAGGGGGAGTCTGTCAGGTAGCTCTTGTATATTTGGTTAAGCCTAATCCCCTGACTGGCCTTCATATCATAATTGTCATTTCAATGCGTATAGATAGGGGGAGTTATGCATGTTGTCATATCGGCCATCCTCCTTTCCGACCCCCTTCCCAGTACGATCACCCCCATTTGCATGTTTCATTTTCGCTTTGAGCATATACTACACTATCATAGTCTAATGGGTTTGATTCCTCTGTTTGCTGGTTAACTTGCAGGAACTTTGTTGTCGACTTGCAGGGCTCCTTGCTCTTGGCCGACCGAGAGTGAAGATAGAAGAACCCACCATCTCCCATTCCTAAGGCATTCACGATCATCCTACTCCTGTGAGGCCTAGGTATAGGTCTCTGGCGATCACATTATTTCTATTTTTCTAACCTTTGCACTATAGGTAGCAGCAGCATAGTTCAGAGGGAGGTACACCCACGCCTTTCGTCGCTTCATTTTTCGGCGCCTACAACATGGTCTCCAATTTGAAATTTCAGGTCTCTTCTTCTGATGTCAGCATATGCCTTTTGTCTTGATTGCACCATTTGAAGTCTTTCTCTAATAAGTTGTACCTTTTCTATCGTACTCATGGCTAGTTTCGGGCCTAGAAGTTATTTCTCCCCAACTTCATTCCAGCATATTGGTAAACGATAACTCCTTCCATATAGTGCCTCAAACGGTGCCATTTGAATCTTAGCTTGGTAGTTGTTATTCTAGGCAAACTCAACTAGAGGTAAATGGTCATGACAACTTACACCAAAATCTATAACACAAGTCCTGAGCATATCTTCCACCACTTGGTTTGTTCTTTCCATCTGGCCATCTGTCTCGGGATGAAATGTTGTGTTGAAATTTAGTCTTGTCCACAAGGAATGTTGTAGACCTTTCTAGAAATGTGACGTGAAACATGAGTCTCAGTCAGATACTATCGTGACAGGGACTCTATGTAGCGTGACAATCTCCTTGATGTATTATGCTGCTAATACACCCACTATCCATCGACTCTTAATGGGTAGAAAATGTGCAGACATTATCAGTCGATCAATTATCACCCATATTCCATCATGTCCGCCTCTTGTTTTTGGTAAACTCATGATGAAATCTATCCCTATACCTTTTCACTTTCACTCCAGGATTTCCAAGGGATGTAATTTTTCAGCGGGCTTTTGGTGTTCTGCCTTGACTTGTTGACAAGTTAAGTAGCATGAAACAAAATCCGTTGCTTCTCTCTTTATATTGGGCCACTAGAAGTTTCTTTTTAGGTCTTGATACATCTTGGCAGCTCTAGGGTGAATCGCATATCACGACCTGTGAGCTTCTTCCATAATCAACTTCTTTGTCTCTACATGATCTGGCACATAGATCCGACCTCAAAATAATAATCTTCCTTTAGTCATGACAGATAAAAGTCGCCATTGATCAATGTCGGTTCTGATCTCAACTAGTGTAGGGTCATTTTCTTGCAGCTTCACTAAATTTTCTATCAATGTAGGTTGTGACCGGATGTTGGCGATGATACACTTCACTTTCCATGTCTATATCCAGATTCAACTTGGCAAAATCTTCTAAGAGGTTTGTCATACTCATCTTGAGGCTAGATAAGATTGCCAAGGTTTTTTGCTGAGTGCATTTGCTGCAACAATAGCCTTACTTAGGTGGTATTGAATGGAGAAGTCAAAATCTTTAAGATACTCATGCCACCTTCTTTACCTTATATTTAATTCCTTCTGGGAGAAAAGATATTTTAGACTTTTGTGGTTTGAGAATACTGTGAATTTTTCTGATAGAGATAATGTCTCCATGCAAGAGGAGGGAAGAGGAACTAGTAGGGAGAAGAATCCAAATGATTGTCAAGGTTTGCCATATCAGGTCTTGGCTTCGCCTCGGGGGGTGGAGAAAAGAAATCTCTAAGAGAACTTTGTGAAATCTCGAGCGATCATGACCATGTAGAAGTAGATGCACACATATGTATGATAAGAATCAAGGATTGTTGTATCGGATCAAAACAGTTTCTTGGAAGGCTAAAGAGAAGAGATCTCAAATAGATGGGGAAAATGGCCAAAAATATTACAGATTTTATACTTCTTCGAAAATGCCTTTTAGGCATTCAATGTGATTAAATTAACACAATGTTATACCCTAATTGCATCTTTCTCTCTCTAGCTGATTGTAGAGAGAGAAGCATTGGGAAAATAGGGGACATGTGGCAGGGGAACCTGGAGTTGCCTCCGGTGCGAACCGAGTGCCCTTGGGGGGTACCTCGTGTCGGAATCCATGACGGGGCCTTCGCAGGCCGGAGGACCCTCACCTGGGGTTCCACCCTGGGGGACCAACCTGCTTCAGATGTGGTCTAAGGGGGCATGTGTAGAGGCAGTGTAGGTTGCCTATGGGGAAGGACCGGATCAGAATGACGACAGAGGCTCAAAACCCACCTCGATGATAGTTTGCGGAAGTTGTCAGAGGCAGGCTACAGGAGTTGCAGGAGGTCAAAGCATGGGGACTGCTTGGACGCCGAATTCCCGCCACTAGACCTCATCCAGGACCAGCTCCAGTGGCTTAGCCGGTGCTTATGGGTGTCCCCAGTAGAGGGTGCAGTTGATGAAGAGACGGTTAGGTCCCTGCTTGCAAAGGGAGGCCGGAGGGAGGGGGATTGGGCTATTTCCAAGGTGGCTAGGAGTGACTTCTTGGTTGTAGGGTGTAGAGGAGGAAGCTGAGGCGATGGCGAAGATCGGCTACCTCATGGATGAAGGGGTGCTCCTTCGGCTAGTGAAGTGGGGTATCCCCAAGGGGACCTTCCCAGATTGCTGACAAGAGAGGGTCCACCTTGTCCTAATAGGTGTCCACTCATCCTTTGTGATGAGGTGGGCGCCATATTTATAATCGGTCGGATCGGGCAGTTGCGGAGGGCCCTGTCAAATCGATCATCGGCGGGGAGTGGCTTGCCCTGGAGGCAACGACCCAGATCGAGAGTTTGAAGGAGGTTCTGGCCATGGTCATGGTGGACGTCATCGGCGACAGGTTCCCGGTTAAGGCTCAGATGTAACTGGTGGTGAACAAGACAACAACAATGGTTGCCGGCGCTGGAGAAGGTGAACGGAGGGTTGGTTGCATCAAATTTGAATTGCCCGCCCTCAGCTATAGGGTCGAGCACGCAAATGGTCCAGGCCCAGCTGGCTACTTAGTTGTCACTGTCTAACTCGGTAATGCGGGTGTTGCACCCATTTATTTTCTCAAAATAATCAAGGTAAACGAAATGGGAATTAATCCCTTGAAGGCTAAGAATGACATTAAGCCAAGGCTACTACGAAACCCGGGTCAAATACGGGTCCCGGGCATCCCGTCGTAGTGACGGCATGAAGCAATGAGATCTCGCAGCAAGCGGACAATCATAAGGATACTCTGTGGCACTTACAGAGTACTCACTTGAAGCGCAGAAGCAATCCTTGCACGAGTAACGCGAAAGGCGGAGCACAAAGCAACCTTGGAGGCATCGTCTTCTTCTCCACAAGAGCTGTGGCTGGTGAGGGGGGGTGGTTGGTGGACTCACAGGTGTCTAGCCAATCCCATCGGGTAGGAGCGGGTAGGAGCCCACCTAGTGGGATCTCTCTTCCTTTTTTTTTTTCTTTCCTTTCCTTTTCTTCTCCCTCTCTCTCTTTCTCTTGTTCCTTGAGCAGGGTGAAGGCAACCACTAGCCTCTCTTCTTCTTGCTTTCTGGCATCAACAGTAGTGGAAAGATGAGCATCAACCCTTCCTCTCTTCTTCTCTTCTTGGCATTGGAAGAGGGTGAGCTACTGTCCCTTGTTTCTTTTTTCTCCTTTTCCCCTTATTCTTCTCCTTTTCTCCTTTTTCCCTGCACAAGCAGAAGGTGAGTCATCAACCTCACTCTTCTCGTTCTTTTTTGTTTGATGCATGTACAAAGGACTGATGCTGTAGCGCTTCTTCTCTCTCGCTCTTTTTGCTGGTGCAAGACCCAAAGAAGATCACATATTTACATTTTCACATGCCGATGACATCACTTCTATCCTTGAGGTGGAGGCGCTTGCTTTACCAGAGGGTCTGCTATCATGCTAGCACTGTGGCTATCGTGATATCATTACTGAGTCAGATTCTGTGGTCTTGATTGGTGTCATCAATGGCACTTTCTCCTCCCCATGGCAAATACTCACTTTGGTGCGTTCAGTGCATCAACTCAGGGAGTCAATGCAGATTTCTTTTGCTAATATGTAAGGGGAAGCAAATCACACAGCTGACAGATTAGCCACCTTTGCCTGCTCCTCTTCCTCCTATTTTGTCTGGACCTCTTGGGCGCATTTGCCCCACGATGTAAAAGAGGCATTCAGACTTGATAAACCAGGATGCTGCTTTCTTAGGCCTTAGCCCACAGTCATCTCGTCACTACATGTTTTCTCCTTCCAGCGAGTAATTTCAAGGGTACGCCCTAGTGAATTTGTATTTCTGAATTATCCATAAAATTAAACCTTACCTACAACTTGGTGGAGTGGGTCCATGCCCCTTCTTTGAAGTGGTGTGCACTCTCCTGAGTTATTACCTATACACACACTCTCTCTCTCTCTCTCTCTCTCTCTCCCGAGTTATGACCTATATATATACACACACACACATTGACATAGAGGATGGATTTCCTGTTACCAGGTAATAGGAAACTTTCCTATTACTCTTTTCCTGGCCATTAGATCATAGGGCTATAGATCAGATGGTTAAAAGAGATGAAAATAAATGTGTTGTGTGCCTTTGATTTGGTGCATGGGCTATAGATCTGGAATACATCGGTTGATCCCATTTGATTTGGAATTCCAAGGGTCAGAAGTTGGGCCATAATCGGCACAATTAGCCAAAATCCCATCTGAAATGGTTGATCCATGTGATTTTTGAATCCTTGGCCATTGCTGTCATCTTTTTGAGCTTTCATTATACTCTGCCCTAAGCTGTAACAATTCTATAAACAAACATTGCATAGAAAAAGGTCTTTATTTATTTTTTAAAAAAAGGACCTTTTGTTTCTAGTGGGCATGTGAACTTCTTGCTAACAATTCTCTGTTTATGTGGAGATCCATTAATTTCTCATTAAGATCCCAGAATGTTTAGCAACTTTTCAGAATTCCCCTCAAGAATCTTTTGAGTTTCTTGCTAAAATGAGGGGAAGCCTTGGTTTGGCAGGTCTCAAGTTCAGCTGTTGGTGGAGATTAAAGGAAGAACTTCTACGGCCGACCCCTACAACCATTGCCGCATATGACAATTCACGAAGGGCATGTCATGGGGTGGTCACTCTTCAGGCTGAACTTAGGCCTCTTACCATGACCGTCGAATTTTATGTGCTAGACATCCATTCAAGTGATGGGTCCGAGAGCAATTGAAGGTCTTATGGAAGACCTAAGAAGTCCAAACATGTCTAGATTGAGTCTATGTAATTTTCTTTTTTTGAGTCTAGTGGATTCAAGTGAGTTTTAATACTTCATGTACTTAGATTTTGATTATTAATGAAAGTGAAGGTTGATCAAATTATTGTGCAATTACGTTGGTGTGATTATTCTTGCACTCTGATTATTCTTGATCGCAAGAGGCTTACCATGCCAGCTATTCACGTTCTCGATTATTTTCACTACATATCTCAGGATGTGACAGCCTCTACTCCGTATGCGAGGTGGAATGGAGTCTCTCCTGTGGCGGCCCTAGTGGTGGTCCGGTGTGCCCATAGTGCATTTGGGATAGAGTCTACCCATGAATCACCTACTTGCTCCAGGGGGGTCTTAATGCTATGAAGAAGTATTCTGTTGGCATTTTCCACTAGACCATTCACTTGGGAGTGGCCCACCGATGTGTAGTGATTCCAAATCCCCAGCTCCGAGCACTTTTCCTAGAAGGCTGTGCTCGTAAATTATTTGCCATTGTCGGTTGTGAGGACACGTGGGATCCCAAATCGGCAGATGATGTTCCGTAGTATGAACTTCCATGTTGCTTCGCTGCTAATCTTTCCCAATGGTTCTATCTCGACCTATTTGGTGACGTAATCAATAGAAATGAAGAGGAATTTCTTCCTCCCCGTAGTCTCGGGGAAGGGACCCAGTATGTCCACCCCCCACCGAGCAAATGGGCAAGGCTCCATCATGGCATGTAGCTGGGTTGCTGGCTGGTGATGTAGGTTTATGAACTTTTGGCATTGAGGGCACCTCTGAACATAGTCAAGGCAATCTTGTTGTAGTGTGGGCCACCAGTACCCTTGTCGAATGAGAGTCTGCGTGAGTGCTCGCCCTTCTATGTGGCTTCTGTAGAGCCCCTCGTGTACTTCTTGTATTGCTTGCTTGGCTTCCTAGGGTAACAAGCATTTCAGTAGTGGGGCAGAAAGCGAACACCTGAATAGGCGGCCATCGATGATGGTGAAGTGTGCTACACATGCTCGCGTGTAGCAAGCTTTAGCATGATCGTTAGGGAGTTACTATCACAAGAGAAAGTCCAAGATTGGTTCCATCCAAGAAGGCTCATAGTCTATGGCATTCACCTAGGGTGTCGACTCTCCTATGCTTGGCACCGACAGCTCTTCTATTAAGATGGCCCTTGAACTGGAGGTGGTAGTTGGCGATGCTAGGCGGGATAGGGTGTCTGCTCGGACGTTCTCCACTCTCAGGATATGCACTATCTCAAAGTGAGAGAACTTTAGGGTTGCTGCTCTGGCCTTCTCGAGATATTTAATCATGGCCGGCTCTCGGACTTCAAATTACCCTTTAACCTAGTTGGCGACTAGCATGGAGTCAATGTAGACTCGCAAGCTGGTCACCCCCAAGTGTTTTATCATCCGTAAGCCCGAAAGTAGTGCTTCATATTCGGCCATATTATTTGTGGTCAGGAAGTTGAAGCCGAGGGCGTACTATAGCTCTACGCCATCCGATGACAGTAGGACCAGTCCCGCCCCACTACCGATGGTGCAGGACTAACCATCCACGTAGAGCTCCAATATAATTCCCAGAGGTTGCTCAGGGGAGTCCTCCTTGAGCAATGTGCACTCCGTGACAAAGTCTGTAAGGGCTTGGGCTTTGATCATGGTCCTCGGGCGGAAGCTAATATTAAACTCGCCCAGCTCGATGGCCCAATTGATGAGCTTTCCTGATGTGTCTGGGTTTTGAAGAATCTGGCTCAAGGGTTGATCGGTGAGAACAACGATTGGGTGCACCAAGAAATATGGTCACAGCTTGCGTGTGGTCTTGACTAGGGCCAGAGTAAACCTTTTAGCTCGGGAGTTGTGAAATTTTGGCCCTTGTAGTGCTTGGCTCACATATTAGATGGGCTTTATAATACCACCTTCCTCTCGAGTGAGCACAATGCTTAGAGTGCTCAGGGTTACTGACAGGTATAGGAGTAACTACTCCCTATTCTGTGGCTTGGCGAGTACAGGAGGAGAGGCTAGGTATCACTTCAGCTCTTCAAATTGCTGCTCGCATTCCTTGTCCCAATCGATTTGACCTTTCTTCTTTGACACTTTAATCGCTTATTTGATGAGTCGGAAGAAGGGCAGGCATCTCTCCGCTGCTCGAGACAGGAATCAGGTTAGTACAGTAATGCGGCCTGTGAGACATTGTATGTCCCTTACTCACACTGGTCACTTCATCTCTAGTACCACTCGGATTTGGTCAAGATTCACTTCGATCCCTTTGTGAGTCACGAGGAATCCAAGGAATTTACCCGACTTAACTCCGAACACAGACTTGCTCGGGTTGAACTTTATGTTGTACCTCCTGAGTGTGGTGAACGTCTTTGCCAAGTCGGTAAGATGCTCGGGCCCTCGGAGGCTCTTGACGAGCATATCATTAATATAGACTTCCATGTTGTGGCCAATTTGTGTGTCGAACATATGGTTGACTAGGCATTGATACGTAGCCCCCACTTTTTTTAACCCGAAGGGCATGTGGGTGTAACAGTATAAGCCATGGTCGATGAAGAATGTCGTTTTATCTTGGTCAGACTTGTGCATGCTAATCTTGTGGTAGCAAGAGTAGGCATCCAGAAAGCTTAGCATCTCGTGCCCGACCATGCCATCGACCAGTTGGTCGATCCATGACATGGGGAAACTATCCTTAGGCATTGCATTGTTGAGATCGGTGTAGTCTACACATTCACCATTTAGCATTGCTCTTGGGGATAAGAACCATGTTGGCCACCTAGTCAGGATACTGAGTGGGTTGCAAGAGCCCTGAACGTAACTTCTCGCTTACTTGCTCTCTAATTATGGCCTATTACTTGGGGTTGCAGCATCTCCTGTGCTGCTGAACTGGGCAATAGCTCGGGTCCAGCTTTAGCTAGTGGGTTATCACCTCCAGTGGGATTCCGAGAAGCTCGTCCTTAGACCGGGCGAATACATCCAGATTTACTTCTAGGAAGCTCGTGTAAGCTTCCTTCTCCTACTTAGATAGCATCGCGCCGATCTAGAGTGTCCTGCTCGGGTCCTCCCCCAAATGGATGAGACATAGATCCTCCGCTGGGGTATTCGTGCTTGGGCTTGGGCCTGCCATCTTTGTCTTCTTCTTGGGCAGAGCCTCCTTGATCTGTCGATCACGTGTGGAGATCATGTAGCACTTCCTGGACTCCCTCTGGTCTCCCCAGACCTCTCCCACCCCGCGAGGAGTGGAAAACTTCAATTGTTAGTGGTAGGAGGAGGGGACGCCCCGAAGTGTACCAAGGATACCTCACCCTATGATGGCATTGTACTCGGTCATCCCATGGATTATCGTAAAGTCTGCTAGGAAGGTCACCTCTGTTGGTGCAGTTCCGAACGTGATGGGCAACGAGATGCGTCCTTCTAGGAGGATGGTTGTGCCATAAAATTCATATAGGGGTATGTGTAGTGGTGCTATTCGTGACAAGTCCACACCCATGAGTACCAAGTAGTCGTAAGAAATAACATCAGGGCCGCTTTCATTATCCACTAGAATTCATCGTATGGTACATTGGTTGATGGTGGCCGAGACCACCAAAGTGTCAGAGTGAGGAGTGGTTACACCTTCTAGATCCTCGTCTAAGAAGATGATGGGGCCCTTGAGGCGCTCTCGAGTGACAGTTTCCTGATGGGTATCATCTGCTCACTCCACAGCATTAATTGTTGATGCATACCGGCGACATCGCCTGGAGCTATCGCCTCCTGAAGTAGGCCCCCCATAGATCATCATGATCTCCTTCCCGTTGGGTCAGTTGTCGAGTGGCAGAGGTGTCCGCTTGCACTGTCACTTTTCCTCGACCTTAGCGATGAACTTGTCGAGGAGTCCTTGTTATATGAGGTCCTTGATAGCATCTTTAAGTTGGATACAATCAGCAGTGTTATGGCCGTGGTCGCAGTGGAAGCGAGCGACAGTACCTTCTTTTACTTCTAGTCCTTGGCGGCATTCGCGTCTGCGATCGATGGAACACCTCGTTCGAGGCATTCCTGCAGGACATGGGCGAGCGCCCAACTGGGCACACCATCGAAAGGATCGATCCTGACGGCCACTACGAGCCCGGCAACTGCCGGTGGGCGTCTGCGGGCGAGCAGGCCCGCAATCGTTCCTCCACGATCCTGGTCGAGCGAGACGGTGAAACGCTGTGCGTGCTCGACTGGTGCGAGGTGCTAGGACTCAATCCGGACGTGGTCTACGGGCGCATTCGTCGGGGCAAGTCCCCGGTGGAGGCGTTGCGATGACGCTGCTCGTGCTGCCCTGGCCTGTGTCGGCCAATAGGTACTGGAGAAGCGCGGTCGTCAAGGGGCGCGCGGTCACTTTCGTTTCGAAGGAGGCGAAGGTCTACCGCGAGGAGTGCGCCTGGCGCGCGCGCCTCGCCGGCTTTCGCACGCCGCTGCAGGGCAGGGTGGACTTCACCCTGCGCCTGTACCCGGCGCGCCCGCAGGATTGGGCGAAGCGCGCCCAGCGCAATCCCGACAGCTGGGATGACGACGTGCGGTGCCTGGACCTCGGGAACGCCGAGAAGGTCCTGTGCGATGCGCTCAACGGCATCGCCTGGACCGACGACAAGCAAATCCGGCGGATGACCCTCGAGCGCTGCGAGCCCGACGACGGCGGCGCGCGCGTGGAGGTGGAAATCGCGCCGCTGGTGGTGACCGCGGTGGCGCCGCAGCTGCCGGTCGACGTCGCGCAGCCGGAGGGCCTGTTCTCGTGAAGGTCGACTACGAACCCGACGAGCGCCGGCGCTGGAAGTACCCGTGGAAGGCCATGCGGGAGGTCGGCGACTACTTCGACATCCCGCCCAACTCGCCGCACCAGCAGAAGGGCATCCGCAATTCCGCGTGGATGCAGACGCAGCGCCGTGGCGTGGTGTTCCGCACCTTCACCCTCGAGGACGGCACCTTGCGGGTGATGGTCGTCGACATCGAGCCGGGAGCGACGCTGGCGTGAGCACCAAGCGCGGCACTCGCTGGCGGGTCGACTGGAACGGCGATGGTGCGCCCGAGCGTGGCCACCTGGTGCGCCATGTCACGGCGACCGGGCGCTGCAGCTACGTGCGCGTCGTCAGCGTGCGCGCCGTGCGCAACGCAAAGCCTCTGCCCGATGGCTGCAGCTGCCGTTACGCGCTCGTCGTCGAGCGGCTGGCCAGCAAGCCCGCCGGCGAGCCTGTGTCGTGGACCTGCCACGCCTACGCCCGCACGAAGCCGCGGCCGCGCATCGCCGACACCGTGGGCACCAGCGCTGACCCGTGGAGTCCGCTGCTGTGACCTGGACACCTGCCAGCACGAAGCCGCACCGCGACGGCTACTACGCCATCCGCTACTCGTGGAGCACGTTCCCCGACATCGCCCACTTCGGCCGCCGCGGCTGGTGCAGGAACGGCCGCCAGCTGCACGGCGTCGTCGCCTGGCTCGACCTCCCGCCCTACGAAGCACCGAAGGACCCGTACCTGTGACCAAGACCGAGCTGCGCGCCACTCCCGACGACGAGCTCTCGCGGCTGGCCTACGCCACCCAGCGCACCGCGGACGCCGCCCAGCGCCACGCCGCGGCGATGCAGCGCGAAGCCGACGCCATGCGCAAGGAGCTGCGCCGTCGCCGGCGCGAGCGCAGCGCCCCGAAACCCACCCAGCACAGGAGGGCCAGCCCACACACACTCACACACACACACACACACACACACACACACACACACACACACACACACACACACACACACACACAAAGACCTCTGGGAAAATGCTACGAATCCCATAAACATACTAACCTGGGGTGGCGCCATAATCTATAAAGAAAAGGAGGTTTGATGACAAGACCCCTTATTTCCTTTGATCTTCCTAATGCAGGCTCAAGCATCCCTCTGAGATCTCCTGAGTTTGGATGCTTCTTTCACCCAATGTACTCATATATTGCATATGGTAGCAACCACCGCACCTTTCTATCTGCTCTGTTCCGACACCATTTCTTCCAAGTAACAAAGAGCTCCCATACATCTGCTGGAGAGGACTGCAGGACCTGCAATAGCATTGAAGATCAATGGTGAACAACAATTCACTGAAAAGTCTGGGTCTGAGGGATAAGAACTCCCAACCTACTATGTGTAAGAAGTCTCCTTGTCCCATGGGATGCAGGGTTGGATGACTTGGGTCAGAATCAGCAGAGAAATCTTATTTCAGGCCCTGAAAACTGATTCATGCGTTTTTATTTATGAAATTAAAAAAATGTTGAGCAGGATCTTCATCTATTTAAACTGTCCTCTTTTTTACTTTTCTGTGGCTAGAAGTGGGCAATGGGAAAGAAGGTTGGATGGGAATAGGGCCGAGTGAAGAAGAATGGGGAAATTACAAGCAACCCTTAAACTTTTTTTTTTAAAGTGGGCGCTACCGCTATTATATTGAACGAAAAAAAGGAATCTATAAGTATAGTCAATAAATTCCAAAAAATCCCTATACATGAGAAGGCCACACTAAGGTTGTGTGTAGCACTCTAACCTCCCAACAAAACAAAAAGAGAAGAGTTTTGGGAATTCATATTACAAAGAAGCTCAGTCCATTACCTCACTCTATCACAAACAAAAGGGACAACGGTATCTCCGTTGTAATCTCTCTCCTAAAAATCCTGTTGTTCGGTTCCCCCTATATTGTCCACAGAGTTGCATGGAGGATTGGCCACCAGATAGTCCTATCACTTCTAAGGAGCCAACTTATGCCCCATTGTTCAATCATGTGGTGCACCTCTCTTTGTTGGCCGAAAACACAGTGGGTCCTCCTAGAAAGCTCCCTCCATACCCCCTGTGAGTAGGTATAACCTACAAACAGGTGGTCTAGGGTCTCGTCCTCCTCTCCACACAAGTAGCAAATCGGTGGGATACCCGAAAGGAAACGCTCCAGTCTATCCTAAATAGGTAGCCTCTCGAGGGAGATTTTTCAAGCTAGGATCTTCACCTTTAGCGGGCTCTTTGGTCACCAGACTTGAGGGGCAAGACTGTGGCGTACACCTCTGTCTGAGACAATGGCTTAGGCAGATTAACAGAGAAAGTCTCCTTCCTCTCCCACCTCCATGTTCACTCATCCTTCTTGTCTGATTGAGGATGAAAGTTGAGGAGGAAGGAAAGGAGTTCTTGGAGCTGCTCCATCTCATGAAACCTGAGGTCCCTCCTGAAAGTCGGTACCAAGTGCTTTTTGAGAGGTGGGAGTCAAAAGCCTGAGAGACCGATCCCATAGGATCAACCGAAACAGCAAAAGACTGGGGAAAGAAGCCTCCACGGTGAAGTCGCCACATCATCTGTCTTTTTAGAAAATGCCATTGTTGTCTTTTCCTAGTCGGACTTGGACACCGGAGGAGATAATATCACATTTTCTATGGGTTGAAGTGGAAGCAAGTAACTTTCATGACCAGAAAGCATTGCTTAGGCACAGACGTTTTCATTAATAAAATTTTCAAACACCGTGCATGGGACGTTTCTTAGAATCGATCCAGCAGGTTATTTTTTCCCAGTCGGAGTTAATAGTCCAGGGAGAACATGCCGGCCGGCCCGACAGGGAATCAGAAATCCAAGCAAGCTAGACAGGGATTTTGTTTTTCTCCGAAGGGTTGAACTTTCAAAGAAGATAGATGGACGAGAGCGAAGAGATTCTTAAACATCGACCAGGACGGACAAGGTATAAACGACACCTTTATTCTTACTCTTCCCCTTGTTTGAAGGAGAGATGGTATCGTTTCAGCATCATCGAAGAACAGTACTATCCTTCAAAACCTTCAAAAAAAAAAAAGTGGAATCAGGGGACAAAGACGAGGTCATTGCTTACCTGCAGACTTCAGACGCTTTGCTGTTGGCGTTCCAATATTGCTCATACCTGAGACTCTGACAAGTTCTCGCTTCTCTAAAAGGGCCTCACCCTCACCCATATATAGCTGCTCTGCATGCACCTCCAGACTTGCGCGCGCGCGAGAGAGAGAGAGAGATGTTAGGTTTTCTGGTTATTGCTCTCAGTCTCCTCTTCCCCACCATCCTGTTCATAATTTCAGCGTTAGATTCAAGCCGGAGGAGGAAAAGTGGCGTCCCCAATGTTCCGCCAGGAAACATTGGCTGGCCTTTAGTAGGAGAGACCATTGCTTTCCTGAAGCCTTACCCAACGACGTCCATTGGAGACTTCATGGTGCAACATATATCCAGGTTATGTATATATATACTAACATCTCGATCAGATTCTCAACGAAAATATAGCGCTGCTAGAGGGAGAATGAGCTCTAGATTAATATGACCGCTCAAGGGAGAAATTTAAGTTGATCCCTCCCTTCCTATATGGTATTTTGCAGGTTTGGACATGTCTTCAGGTCGAACTTGTTCGGGCAGCCTACCGTGGTCTCGGCGGATGCTCAGTTAAACAGATTTGTCTTGCAGAATGACCAGAAAGTGTTTGGCCCGGGTTGGCCGCGGAGTTTGATAAAGATACTAGGGAGGCACACCATTCTGAATCTGGTTGGGGATGAGCACAAGCACATGAGGTCAATCATCCTCAACTTCCTGACCAGTGCGAGGTTGCAGTCTGTCTTCCTGCGGAGCGTGGAGAAGACCTCTATAGGAATCCTGAGTTCCTGGAAGGGGAAAGGTGTAGTGTCTGCTAGAGAAGAAGCCAAGAAGGTAAACCCAAGACGAGCGTATCTGCTCAGAATGATGAAATCTACTCATCTCATATGGCACACACTTGAATTCTTCCTGTATGCATGCATGCATGAGCTAATTAATTCATTCGCCTGAGCCTAAGGGAGATTCTAAGTCTCCTTCCTGACTACCAATATTATTATAAAATAACGAGAACCAAATCGAACATATTGCAGTTTACGTTCGGACTGATAGCCCAGAGCATCCTCACCATGGAGCCGGAGAATCCAGAGACGGAGAAGCTACAAAGAGAATTTGAGATATTGATAAAAGGAATGATGTCTCTTCCCCTAACTATTCCAGGGACTGCCTACTGGAATGCTCTAAAGGTGCACAAAGCCGCCATTGGTTTTCTTCTCTAGTTATTTGTCAGGAATCTAAAGGTTTAAATATAATTAGGAAGGAGTTTGAATTAAATTCAAATTCCAGCGCCCAGGCAAGTCGCGGTCTATCGCGCAATCACCTTCTGGAGGTAGCAGTCTAGACCAGACCGCCACCTAGTTCCGTAAATGGAAAGAAAACTAGGAAAGCCTGGATTTTTATCCTCTCAATCGCCAAGGATTGACGTGATCCGGCATGGGAACTTGTCTAGGACTCTTGGGAGATCGAATTATCACTTCATGATACTCCTAATTCGATCTAATCCCTCAGCCCTAGGCCAATCCCTATAAATAGAGCTCATATTCGTCCTGCGCATACCTTAATTTTTGATCTCTTGGTTCGAAGGTATAGTGTTGTTATATTAAGTTCTTTCTTTAGAATTGATTGTTTCCCTTAGTGTCTTCTAACCCTTTGTAAACTTTCGTGTTAGGAGATCAAGCATCTAAGGAGTTAGAGCGCTCGAAAGTAGTAGTTTCTACACAGGACACGCAGGAACCAACACCCTCTTCCGGTGACAAATTCGCACTCTAGGAGTAAACCCAGAGGTAGGTTATCTCATGTGTGACTTAAACAACTTGTTAGGAGTAAAAACTCTCTAACCTTACTCGATTTCATGCACTATACATGGCGTATTTGATGTTTTTTCATGACTACGCAGTTAGGTTTTTCATGGCATGTTATCCCTGCAACACTAATGAAAAGATAGGAACTTGTGAACTAATTCATGCTTTTCCATGCATTAACTTCATACTAAGCATGGCACCATGCCTAATCTTTTTGTTTTATATAGTTTTCATGCATTAATTGTCTTAAGAATAGGCTCTGTACGATGAAGTTTGCTTTTGTCTGTCACAGATGGATAATGGTCTTGCAGAGACTGCTACCTTCAAGTAGCGATTCTAGACCAACCGCGTTCTACTTTCTGTTGACTCTAAACAAAAACTAGAACAACCCTCATGATTCCCGGTTAAATATAAATGTCTATGCCATGTTTCATGTTATTTTGTTATTGCCATGATTTCTATCATATCATGTTTCATGTTGGCATATTTTGACGCTTATTTTCATATATGTAGGTTCGTGCCAAAACCTTATAGGTTTGGACTTAAAGGAAAATTTCCATGACTTAAGTTCACTTGAATTAATGCTTTGTCACATTCCCTTCTCATCTCCTTTCCGTTTTATTGCTTCACATATAGCCTGTACTCCGATATGATACTATTAGACCACTCGCACTTGATAGGAACACCTCTTGGACTTGAGAGTCTCTCCGTCGGATATTCTTTCTGTTGGACTAGGTGATCTTGTTTCAAGGCCTCTATAAGACTCTGCGAGCCTAGGATTTCCACTAGGATGCCTAGCTAGTTGTACCCTAAAAATCTAATGGTCTAGAAAGCACTCAAATGTTCTGTGTTTTCTTGCACCCTGTCTAGATCGTGACCAGGAAATGATCGCTACCTTCAGATAGCGGCCAACTAGTGACCGCGTTCTTCCAATGTGTTCATTGCGTCGACCCTTTCCTTCTTGCATCGACGCATTACCTTGCACTAACAGATAGCAGTTCCCACTCGACTGCTACTTTATGATAGCGAACCTGTCTTGACCCATTTTGTCAGGATTCTATTCAACCCGCGGTTTGACCCAAGGGTTGATCTTGCTCTATTCTCAGATGGTCTTTTGATTATCTAGAACCCAACACCTTCATCAGTAAGTCGAATCACCCGAACTCCAGAATGCATTGTGACCGTCCTACAGCAATCATAACATCTTTCCAAGTCTTATCCATTGCTGTGAGCTGGTAAATGGAATCTACAAATAATCCAAATGATACAGAAATTCATATGCAATTCCATTGTTGTGAGGCTTGTTCTATTTAGAAAGTTCTATAAAGTGGAAGAGTAGCCAAGAGGAACTAAATTACAGCTGCAAAAATTGGTAGCAACAGTCCTCTTTAAATTTTTTAAATGACAGCGCAATAATGCACCCAAGTTTAAAAAAAGAATTAACAGCTCATGCAGTTTAAAAAAAAAGACAGGCTTGATTGTGCATAATCCAGACTTTGTCTGTGCCATAATAAAGGGAATTTTTACTACATTGAGACAGTACTGCTCCATTAAATGGCATTGACTGGAATAACACAATACGTCACCAAAGCAAGCAACATTATCTTACAGCTGGAGGAGGGGAGAAGGAAAGAGATAGAGTACCTTGCCACCAATTCGGAATAGTTCTGCAAGGTCATGGAATTGCCCATGAATGTCACCACATATAGTCACGGGGCTCTTGACAGGCTGTGACGTAATTTTAAAAAAAAAATGCCATTATCTTCAAGCACTTGCATGGGCTTGAGAAAAATCAAGTTCAACTTCTCAACTCAACACAGTACCAAAGCAACACTTTTTGTAGCAAACAAATATTCACAAAGAAAAAAGAAAGGAGTAATGCAATGAAAAACTAATACAGCCAACCTGGACATTGCTTTCTTCCATCAACATCTCCTTAGCCTTGTCACACAAGACTCTGACCTGCAAATTACCAATCAAGGAGGAATATCAGCACCAGAAGTGATGATTCATTTTTTTTAAAGTCCCGAAGTGATGATTCATGATGCTTAAGAAACACAAATATGCAAAACAAGTAAATGTCAAAGAAAAGTTAGATGTTTTTTGAAAGTCAAAGAAAAGTTCAATGTTATCATGTAAGGATGCTTGATGCAGCACAAGGATTAAATCCAAAAGCAAATTCTACAGCTATAGACACCTCACTGCTGAAGGGTTAAATGGGCACAACATTTTTCACTTACAATGTGCAGAAAAGATGCCGCATTTTCAAGGGAGAAGGACATGTGCAAAATTTGTTATTTGCTATTAAGTTGATTTCTGAGCAAATTTTAAACTTGCATGAGTATGGTTCTCTATGCATGTGGATGAATATGGAATGAGTAAAATGTAAATGAACATGCATGTAAAGTAAAAGACTGCACGTATTGGGGCCTTTCGAACCTCAGCATATCAACACTTTGCTTCATCTAACGCAAGTGCATATGCAGCCAAAGACTATAAAGAAGCAAGTTTGCCTCAATCCAGTTCAAGTGCAAAATCAGCTGAAGTCTATAAACAAGCAACTTCCAAGTAAGTTTGCCTCGGGACCACACAATAATCCCCAGTCCACTTGACTATGTTTCTTGAAGACCAGAGAGCACTTTTCTTCCCTCCAGACGAATCCTCCTGCTCTCTACTTTTCAAACCTGCTCTAATGTCATAATAAATTACTGCATCAAACAGGTTATTAAATGGAGAAGACCTAGGTTAGGTATGTTGTTCTGCCCCTTAACCAACTAGACCATTCTAACATACCTTCTCCATGCAGGCCTGCTTAGGTTTTGTCATGTGGACATTAACAAACATGAGGTGTGTGGTAGATAAGATGTCATGACGTCAAAATACGTGACTTAGACGAAAGGTCATGACGCCAAACGTAGAATAATTGTCGGCATAGACAAAATGTCATGACATCGAGGGCAAAATATATGCCGGCTTAGATGGAATGTCGTGATGCCGAACTGTTGAGCTTAGACGGAAGGTCATGATGCCAAGGGCAGAGTAGTTGTCGGCTTAGACGAAATGTCATGACGCCGAATTGCTTGGCTTAGACGGAATGTCATGAAGCTAAGTATAGAATAGTTGTCGGCTTAGACAAAATGTCATGACGTCGAGGGTAGAATATATGCTGGCTTAGATAAAATGTCATGACGTCAAACTGCTTGGCTTAGATGGATGGTCATGACACCAAGGGCAGAGTAGTTGTCAGCTTAGACAGAATGTCATGACGCTGAATTGCTTGGCTTAGACAGAATGTCATGACGCCAAGTATAGAATAATTGTCAGCTTAGATAAAATGCCATGATGTCGAGGGCAGAATATTTATTAGCTTAGACGAAATGTCATGATGCCGAATTGCTTGGCTTAGATGGAAGGTCATGAGCCAATGATAGAGTAGTTGTCAGCTTAGACAGAATGCCATGAAGTCGAATTACTTGGCTCAGACGGAATGTCATGATGCCAAGTATAAAATAGTTGTCAGCTTAGACAAAATGTCATGATGTCGAGGGCAGAATATATATCGGCTTAGAGTAAATGTCATGACGCCGAGCAACTTAGCTTAGACGGAATGTCTTACCGCCAAGGTAGATATTAATCAGCTTCAACGGAGGGTTGTGACGCCGAACAATTTGGCTTAGATGAAAAGTCTTGCCATTAAGATAGAATATTTCTCAGCTTCGATGGAAGATCATGACACGAATAACTTGGCTTAAGCGAAAGGTCATAATGCCAAGGTAGAATAATTCTTGACTTCGACGGAAGGTCGTGACGCCGAATAACTTGGTTTAGATGAAAGGTCATGACGTCAAGATAGAATAATTCTCAACTTTGAGAGAGGCTCGTGACGCCGAATACTTGACTTAGACGGAAAGTCTTGCTGCCAAGGTAGAATATATGTTGACTTGATGAACTGTCAAAGTCAAACAACCTAGCAAAGACGTGAGGTTTAGGCCGGGGGCAGAATAGATGTTGACTCGATGGAATGTTGAAGTCAACCAACTTGGCCAAGATGTGAAGTCTAAGTGCTGGGCAAAATAGATGTTGACTCGACGGACTGTCGGAGTCAACCAACCTGGCAAAGACGTGAGGTCTAGGCCGAGGGCAGAATAGAGGTTGACTCGATGGAATGTCAAAGTCAACTAACCTGACCAAGACGTGAGGTCTAGGTGCAGGGTAGAATAGATGTTGACTCGATGGACTGTCAGAGTCAACCAACCTGGCAAAGACGTGAGATCTAGGCCAAGGGTAGAATAGATGTTGACTTGATGGACTGTTGAGGTCAATCAACCTGGTAAAGATGAAAGGTCTGGGTCAAGGGCAAAATAGATGCTGACTCGACAGAATGTCGAAGTCAACCAACCTGACTCAGACAAAAGGTTGGGGCCTAGGGAAAAATGGATGTTGACTTGACAGAATGTCGAAGTCAACCAACCTGACTCAGACGAAAGGTCTAGGCCAAGGATAGATGCTGACTCGATAGAATGTCGAAGTCAACCAACCTGACTCAGACAGAAGGTTTGAGTGACCACCATAGTGGACGTGAATTCTTTAATTGACAGCATCCTGAGTGGACACGAATTTACCTAGATTTTGCAAATGTCACCATTTTAAGTGTTATTTTCTAGTCTCTATCCTTGGAGTCCAAATATTTCTTATTGATTCCCTTGTACCTATTCTATCCTTGATTTCAAGCCCCTAATGGATCAATCCTAAAAGTTCCTACTATGTTCATCCTTGGAATTCTATTGGTTATATATTCTCAAGTGGATGTCTAGATAACATGGGGTCTTTGAGCCAATGACTCAATGCCTTATGTTAATGGGGCCCAGTCTAGTCCTGGGAGCACCCAAAAGTACTTGTGTCCAATATTATTGACTACGGTGTGATATTGCACCGAAGTACTTGACTTCCTAGATTGTTCTATGACATTCCACTATCTCGACATGGTATTGTTTAATGACTTGACATGAATCATGATTGACCCAGAAGGGGTATTTACTTGTACATGAATAACCAATTCCTTACTATATGTGAACTTGCTAGACTCGTTATGTTCTTGCTTACGATGATGATTCCTTAATCTACTCTATCTTGAGCATTGTCATGCATAGATACTTGCATCTCATGTAACATGTTAGTTACTTTAAGCAAGCCTGATTATGGAGATGTAATTCCTACTATGCTTTTTGCTCATCCAGTGTTTTATTCTATTTTTCAGGTAATTCTGACGAGGATACCCAATCCGATAAGGATGGCCATGTGTGAAGAGAGTAGAGCCGTACCCGAAAGTCCTAGAGTCTTATGTCTTGTCTTGTCATCCGTTGTAATTTTCTTTTATTGAGTCAAGTGATTATAGAGTTTGGTTGGAATTGTACCTTGGATTATCATTATTATTATATAAAGAAATTTGTGATTGTGTTTCATTAGCGTACTCTATTTTATGTGTTGAATGCCTTGAACTCTGATTGACATGAATGATATGAACCGTTGTGTTCTGAGTTCCTTCCGCACTCGGGACGTGACAGTTTTTGTGGTATCAGAGCCAGGTTTCTTAAGTTACCTAGGTTGCCAAGTCTAATGTTAGGAGGTTAGTCCCATTACTCCGTGAGATTGGGTAGTGCCACGGGTTAAGTCGATAGGCCGATGAATCCTATAGTTTAAGACAACATATTAATTATCTTTATTTCTTGTAGGATCATGGACGCCGAGAGAGCTCAATGGAGGGATTTGCAAAGGACCATCCAGGGTCTTATGCAAGCACTACAACAAGTAGCCCAAGGAGGGCCGAATCGAGGAGCTAGAGATCTTCACAGGAGTTTCCGCAATATGAATCCCCTAAAGTTTGTTGGTTTGATGGACCCCGATGATGTAGAAAATTGGAACAAGGAGATAGAGTAGATCTTCTGTGTGATGTAGTGTGCCGATGAAGAGAAGGTGTTACTGGCTACTTTTTAGTTGGAGCGTAATGCTCGGTCTTGATGGTAGTCGGTAGAGGATACTCTACTGCATGATCAAATTACTTGGGGAGAGTTTGTGGAGTACTTTAATAGCAAGTATTTCTTTGATCGGGTACAGGAAAGGAAGGCTGCGGAGTTTGTCGTGTTAAAGTAGCGAAACTTGTCTGTTGCAGACTATGAAGCTCAATTTTATAGATTGTCCCATTATGCACAGCTTCTAGTAGGCACGGAGAAGATGAAGGCCCGAAGATTCTTAAACAGGCTCAAGGAAAATAACTAGATGTTTATTTCCTCAGGTACCCTTTGCATTCACTCACATCCTGCTTTTGTACTCTTTGATACTGGTGCTACTCAATCCTTCATTGCTAGTTCATTTGCAAAAATATTGCCTATTTCACCTGTTCCCTTACCATCAGATTTACCTATAGTTACACCTTTGGGTTCGGGAACGGACTTGAAAACTTACTTCCCTAATAGTAAAGTTACCATAGAAGGTCATAATCTTCCTACAAATCTCGTATACCTTGACATGGAAGGCTACGATGTCATCTTAGGAGTTGACTGGCTTGTTGACCACTACGCTGACATTAATTGTCGTGGTAGGATCATTTCCTTTGAAAAACCTAATTTTCTAAAATTTTCTTTCCGTGGCATCAAATACAGGAAACATCCTGCTCTCATCTCTTCTCTTCACGCCTGCAAACTTATCTCACAAGGTTGTGAAACTTTCCTTGCTTCAGTAGTTATTACCGAATCCAAGGAGATTCACATAGAAGAAATCCTGGTGGTTAGAGAATTCCCAGATGTTTTCCCTTTCGAACTACCCGGCATACCGTCCAAAAGGGAGGTTAACTTCACCATTGAACTTGCACCTGGAGCAGCACCTGTGTCAATAGCCCCTTATAGGATGTCCCCTACAGAATTAAAAGAGTTGAAGAAGCAACTTCAAGAATTATTAGAAAAGGGTTTTATTCGACCTAGTGCATCCCCTTGGGGTGCCCCAATCCTATTTGTCAAGAAGAAGGATGGTTCTCTCAGGCTATGTATTGACTACCGACAGTTAAAGTAACGTACCATCAAGAACAAACACCCACTGCCACATATTGATGAATTATTTGATCAACTCTCTAGCGCAGAGTATTTCTCCAAGATTGACCTCAGGTCGGGTTATTATCAACTTAGGATAAAGGAAGAAGATATCTATAAAATAGCTTTCCGAAGTAGATACAGCCACTACGAATTTGTAGTAATACCATTTGGTTTAACCAATACACCTGTCGCATTTATGCAACTAATGAACAATGTGTTCAGATCTTATCTTGACCAATTTGTAGTCGTCTTTATTGATGATATCCTCATTTATTCCAAGACATATGAGGAACACGAAGAACACTTAAGGATTTCTCTGTGGACATTGCAGGAACACCAACTCTATGCCAAATTGAGCAAATGTGAATTCTGGCTTAAGGAAGTTTCTTTCCTTGGTCATATTATTTCTAAGGAAGGTATTACATTAGATCCTTCTAAGGTTTAAGTTGTTAGAAATTGGGGCAGGCCAAACACCGTATCAGAAGTCTGAAGTTTTATTGGTCTGGCTGGTTACTATAGGCGATTTATCAAAGATTTTTCCAAAATTACCGCCCCTTTAATAAAACTCACAAGAAAGGAGAATCCCTTCGAGTGGACAAAAGAGTGTGAAGAAAATTTCTTAGCTCTTAAAGAACATTTAACCACAGCCCATATACTAGCATTGCTAGTAGAAGGTGGCAGATTTGAAGTCTATACCGATGCATCTGGAGTTGGTTTAGGGTGTATACTTATGCAAAATGACAAGGTAATTTGTTATGCTTCAAGACAATTAAAAAGACATGAAGAAAATTATTCTGTTCATGACCTGAAATTGGTGGCTGTTATATTTGCCTTAAAGATTTGGCGTCATTATCTTTATGGAGAGAATTTCACAGTCTATTCTCTACCATTTCTTAGGAATAAGTTATTCCTGGGGTTAGAAGAAGTTATCAAATTGAAAAAGTAAAAAGTCCAAGAATAACTCATCCTAACCGACCTCGAGTGAGTTATCCTAACCTATTATCAAAGTGCACCTTGTTACTTTTTGTTTGATTCCGGTTGTTCCTATTATCACCGTAACCCCACTACCTTTCTTCATTTGGTTTGATTCCATCAGTCGTCTCCTCTGCAATCCCGTTCACTGGCCGCAAGCCCGCACATTTGCGATTTTTCCCGTCATTAAGTTTCTCTGTTTCCGAATGCTGTTCATCCATTTACATCATTACACACCCACCACTCATTAACATTCGACGTCATGTCCCTTTAATCCTATTCTCTCTATTATTCTCCATCGTAACCCCTCTGCTATCCTCTCTTCTTCCTCACTGTTTCTTTATTTTTTTTATCTCCACCTTGTTTCATCCATCGCCTTCTTCCTTCTTCCTCCCCCCTCTGTGAATCACGACGCAGCAGAACCCCATCGCACACTGCCCCTTCCCCGCGCAAACCATCACCGCCGCTGTCGTGCTTCTTTCCCCACCCCCTGTCTGCGCAAGCCGCGACCACCGGAGGGCACGGCCACGGCTGCCCGACGCCACGGCAGCCCGACGCCACTCGCCGCCCGCGGCCCCGTCACCACGGAACCACCTGCAACAGCCACCGCCCGACTCTATATTGCGCGGCCGGCCACCGACGAAGCCCAGCCGGCGTCGCCCGTCTGCGAGCGCCCCCCCCCCTGCCGCGCGTAGCTGCCTTGCCAGGCACTGCGGCGAACTCCCCTGCGGCCCTCCGGCGCACTGCCACTGCCGCGAGCCCGCCTTGCCAGCCCGCGCCTTCTCCCGTGCCGGCACAGGCATCCTTGCCCCATCTCCCAATCGGTTTCTCTCTCTCTTGTTATACTGTTATTCTGTGTGCTTACTGTAGCAGAAGAAATAGCGAAGGGCATGTGACCGTGGAGCCATGTTTTATTATACTGACAGCTGAGGAAAAAAGGAAAGGAAACAATCAGAAACAACAGAAAAGTTGGCAAAGGTAACAGATGAATGTTTGATACGGGGAAGTAATGCATGCGAATTGGGTTATATGTTACATTGAGTTCTGTCATATAGCAGGGATTTGTAGCAAGTACATGTTTGATCAAATGTCTATGAGAGCTCGAATTATTTTGATAGGGTGAATCGTTTTTATCCTGCATCATGTTCCTAGATTGCCAGCGGTGACACAAATAAAACAAGGGAACAAGATGACATTACAAAGCCAGTACAACTCTGAATAGAAGTGAGCATTTATAGTAGACGGTTGATTCCAAGAAAAAAAGACTGCATCCGTATCAGCAAAGTTGCCATGAGGAAAATTGTGATCCTTGGCTTCGGCTTCAGGGTCATAGCAAGAAAATCATTGAGCACAGATGGTACTCCGCCAGTCATATATTATCATTACTGTGTATTTGTAATTCATCGAGCAAACGATGCCAAACTTGAAAGAGAATAGAAATGGTCACAAGATGTAATAGTGCTCACTCTTGGGCACCACCAACGGACACTGTATTCAGTGATGGAGCGTTGAAGATCGGACAAGCCTCTAAGACGTTCTTGGGAGAGAGAGAGATGTGAAATCTATTCAGAGGGCTTCATTGAAGGCACTAGAGATTTAAGGTTGCGACAACGCCTTCTCGTAAAGTCAGGGCAGCTTGTTAGAGACACTAGAAAGCTACAGCTGCTTGTGCGCTCCCTCTGTAATATCCGCGGGTATTGGATCGTGTCCTCGTGGGTATCGAATTGTGTTCCCGTACGTGTTTGATTTTTGAACATTAGACCTTTGGTTCCCCAAATAATAGTTATTAATTTTTTTTGAAAACCACAGCATCGTGATGGGCGAGTTCTGCACTTGTTGGTGTCAGTTGAGGTAAAATGAGCAATAATCCTAATTTCCAAATTTTAAACTCCAAAAATAAAGACCTATAAATAACCCAACCCGCTCTCTGTTCCCTCATTTCTCTCCTCTCCTTCCTATGTTCTCCCTCCTCAGCTCCTCCTCTCTTTCCCTCCTCCGACGACCAATGAAGGGCGTGAAGGGACGAGGTGGCAGGGCGACGGCAAGAGATGGGGCAAGATCGAAAGGTGATGTGATGTGAGTTCGTGCATGCATGAGATTTGGCTTTTCTGGTATTTGCGACGCATAAAATCTTCGTCAGAGGTAAGAGATAAATCTCAGACCTTCCTTGTATGTTTCCCCACGAGTTTACACCGATTCGAGGCCGAGAGAAGGTTTATTTCTTACTCGGAGAAAATCGAATGCTCGTGGTTATGAGGCAGGTTTTGAGCGATCTGAGTGATGATTCGTATTATAAATGACTGCTACCGATGGTATGAATGACGATGAGAGGTTCCCTGGTGTTTTCCCCATCGTGTGAGGCAATTGGGGCGTGCTTTTGAATCCCCGGATCGAGGTTCGATTTGAAAAACCTCCACAGAAGGCAGCCAATTGGGTGGCCGCCGAGTTCTGTGAGCAGCCAGGCTGATGGTTGAGCTTTCAAAATGTGTCACAATTTTTTTCATAAACTGTGGTTGATCACAGAAATGGCTGATGACAAACTACTCTAAATGGACTTGCTAATCTTAGAATGTGAACCCTTGCCTAAGCACAAAAATGGCCAAGCACTGGAGATGGCTGTTAGCCTTTTATGTTAAGAGTCATGTTATGTTCTTGGTTTTCAAGGGGCCTAGATGAACCAGGAACACCTTTGCTCAAGGCCAAAAAAAAAGAAGAGGGAGAGGGGAGAAGAATAGAAACAGAGTGGCCTTCATACCATCTCTATAGATAACCAAGTTACAAGGATGAGTATCCGAGTTGGAGTGGTGAATTTACCATTTGAATTTGGAACGTAGATCTTCGTTGCTAGCAATTAAAAATCAAGAGAAAATGCAACCAAGTTTGCTTGAAATGGCCTTTGCCTCGCAGAGCTATGGGCAAGTTTGTCTTCGTTGCTATTTAGAAAGCAAATTAAAATTTAGAACAGGGGGAAGCCATAACTACCTTGGAAGAAACCAAAAGCCCTCTCTGGGCTGATCGAGAGAGGAAAAAAGGAAAGGCTTGGATGTTGGGTCCTTCACCTTGTGCTCCCAAAGTATTCCCCAACGGTCGCAAACGTAGATGCAATCCTCGCTCCCTCCCCACTTCGCGTAGGTGTCTACAAAGAGGAGACCCATCGACCGATCCATAAGCAATGCTCGGCCCCCCAAGTCTCCCGACTTCACCCACTTGCAGCTGGAGAGGTCGAATCGGAATCTGCGTCTTTGTAGCTTCCATTCCGTTGAGAGTGCACAAAGTTCTCCCTTTGACTCCGCAAGGAAGGGTGTGCATCTGAGTGACGGGGGTGTGAATCTGCGTGACGGGGGCTTGGCGGCCACGACGGTCAGTGTTGGATGACTGGTGAGATCAAACGATGCAAGTCCCAGGTCAGATACCAAGACGTAGCCCTTCCCTCCAACGGCGGCAGCACTTTGCACCGTGTGGATGTGTCGCCCCGCCTCCGTCTTATGCTGGGGCCACTCCACCACGCACCATCCTTCGTCCCCAGGCCTACAGTACTCGATATTCTGGCCACCATACACCACGAGCACACAACCGGGAGATGTGGGAGGAGACGAGATAATGGCGTCACTGTAGTGTACCGTTGCTCTGGGGAAGCATCGGCACTGCGCACCTGTTAAGGGGTTTGAAAGCCACAGCAGGTTGTTGCCGTCGTCCATTATGTCGTCCATTATGAGGTGGCCGTGACTCGGGCCGACTAAAAACCACATCGCGTCGTCTGACTCCCTCCTATAGAATCTCTTCTCACCCGGGTGGAACAAGCGCTCCAGGCTGATATCCAAGAACAGCGGAGGGTGGGAGGTCATCACGTCTCCCTCCATGGCCACGCCGGCCGACCGCCAAGACCTGCAGACGCCGCGGAAAGAGAGGAAGTCCTTGAGGATGGGCAGCCGCCCGGCGACGACGCTGAGGGGATGGTCGGCGAGCAACGACCAGTCCCGCCCCTTGTGGTTCCCCATGGTCGCCGTCGGAGGAGGAGGCTGCGATGCCGCCGCCGCTCAGAAATTCGCAGTGGAGAGGGAGGGGTTGGGCTGTGTGTTTTGTGATCGCCTGCGGCCTCCCCGTGAGACACATGCCCGGCCCCCTTCTTGTGATGACTCAGATAATGCACCACCTTATGCTCCAGCCAGTGATGCAACGGCACCATCCCCGCAGCCAGGATGATCTTCAAAAGCAGCACCTTCCACGGCTCCTCCGCCGTCCAGGCCTGGATCTGCCTGTCGGCCAGCATAATGATGAATTCGAAAAGGAAGATAAAGGACACAAACACCAGCGCCCGGATCAAGGACACCGGCACCGATAACCTGGCCAGCATCACCAGCGCGACAAACAACACCACCAGCCCCATGGTAAAACCCATGTATTGGATATTGTGCCGGTGCTCCGTCCGCACCCGCTCCTCCTCCGCCAGCCGCTCCCTCCGCCGCTGGTCATTCTCCACCTCCAGCTTCATCAGATCGGTGGCCTGCGTCTGCGTCCGGATACTGTCCCGCTCCACCGCCGCCCGCTGCTCGCAAACCAACGCCTCCGGAAAATTCCGCACCGCGACATACAGGCTTTCCAGCGAATCCGTGCACTTTTCTTCGCTGGTCAGATTATTCGTGGCAGCCGCGAGCGCATAGGCCTTGTTGCAATAGAAAATGGCCTGCTGCGGGTTATTCGTCTTCTTATAGTATTCGCCGAAATCCATGTAAAAATCGATCTGGCTTTCCGGAACGCCCCCCGCCACACCATCGGGCGCGGACTTGCGGAAATAATACAGCGCACTGTCATACCGTCCCTGCTGCGTATAGTTCACCGCCACCAGCTCATCGATATAAGGATCGAACCCCAGTGCATGAAGGACTTCGAGCATCTCCCGGTGTGCAAACAAAAATTGCACTCCCTTCTCATATTGCTTCGTCGTCGAATACAGCAGGAACATCCGGTGATAAGCATCGATCTTGAGCAAGTCGAATCGGAAGGTATCGGCTACATGAATGCTTTCCTCATACATCCTCAGCGCCAGGTCAGGCTGGTCTTTTTTTAGAAAGATATCACCGACAACCAGCAGGTCCTGGACCATATTGGCATTCCATAGCTCGCGGTCTTTGTCATATACCTTCAACGCATAATCGAGAGACTTGTCATAGTCCCCGATGCTCTGATAGAAAAAGCGCAAAAAGGCATAACTATAACGCAGCAGATCCGGCTTGCCGCTCTTCTCGGCAACATCCAGGCCATTGAGATAATTCCGCAGCGCCAGCAACATCTGGTTCATGTACAGATAGATATCCCCCGTTACACAATAGGCCCTTATTTTCGCCGAATCATTATCGATGCCCGCGGCGATAGCCAGCGCCTGTGTAGTGTACGACAAGGCCCTCACATCACTGCCCCGGAAATGCCACGATCTGGCATAATCACAATAGACACTTACCAGCACACTCTCCAACCCATACTCCTTGGCGACCTGCTCGGCCTGCTGCAGATTTTTGGTTGCCTGGTCAAGATTATCCGCGATCGAAGGGTTATTCAGAAATCTATAGGCATGCCCGAGATAGGTGGTAGCGATCAGCCGCGGATCGCGGCTCAATTGAGCCAGCTCGACACCCTGGGTAGCATAGGCTTCGGATTGGGCCCTGTCGACCGTCATCGCGGACAGTTCCAAAAGCAGGTCCAGCTTAGCGGCCGTGCTCCGCGTCGTATCCAGCCGGTGCCGGATACTGTCCAGATAGGAAAGCCGCCCCTCCTGGGAGTACCCCGGCGCGGCCTTCTAAAGGCTCGCCCCAGATACATCAGCACGTGACCCAGGCTCAATGGGCTCACGTGCAGCAGCAGCATCGGAAGGAGGGGAGTCACCGTCTAACTCCACGATCTGAGCTTTCGCCACCGAGGAGTCCACAGGCACGCCGGCATCCGTGCTTGCCATCAACACCGGGGCCCCAGCGTCAGCACGAGTAGAATCCTCCTCGTCCTTGTTATCCTCTGGATTGTAGGCCGGTGGAGGAGGAAGGAGAGCTGAGACCTCACATCCCAGGCTCACTGCAGTAACCTTCACGGCGACGGTCCAGCCCTCACGGAAGCCCCGGTCATGGGCCGACCCGTAAAATTCCAGGGCTACCTCCGTCAACTCCTCCCGGTAAGCTGGGGAGGAACGAAAGCTCTCCACCACCTCCTCGCCCACGGTCGACAGTGACAAACGCAGCTCAGACAGTTCAGCCTCGGCCTCCCGAGCATGAGCCTCCGCAGCCTGGGCCTACCCCCCCAGCCTAGCAGCACGTTCATCGGCAGCATCGGCCCGCGCATGGAAGGCATCCCGATCGCGCTCTGTCCCCGTGAGGGCCAGCCCTTGCTGGTGTAGCTGCTCGCGTAGCACATCCAGGGTCGACTCGCACTCTTTCAAGTGCTTCTCCGACTCAGCTTGGGCCTCTTGGCTGGATTCCAACATCTGGGCAAGACCCTGGAAATGGACTCTCCAGAGTCCGAAGACGCTCGCAACCATGCAAAGGCTCCGCGCCGCCTTCGCCGTCACCTCCTCGGTGGCCCCGGGACCAAACTCACCGTAGGGCTTGTGCCACTCAATGGTCTTCCCTATAAGATCAGTAATCGTGGCAAGCCCGGGCAACACGGGATACTGGGCCCAGAGAGGCGGGGATGAGCTACGGCACGGAGGCGCCAATGAGGCAGGAGCACCCACGTCGATAGCAGGGGCCTTGCCCCTGTCATGCCCCCGCACCAGAGGTACCGACGTAAAGGGGTGGCCACTGATCTACCCGACGCCAGAGGCAGCACAGCTATAGTTGGAGGACGCTCAAATGCCGGGGGAGGCAGAGCACGAATCTGATCGGGGGAAGGACTCCTCGCTCTCTTCCTTGACCGACGATGAGCGTCCATGGACGCCAGTTCATCATCGGTTAGGGGCGCACAATGACCACCAGCCATGTCGGAGCCGTCGCCAACTGCGCCAGAAACCTCCTCAACGAGATTCCCCGGGGAAGCAAGACCTCCGCTCGCTACCAAGCCACTCCCCGTTGTAGTGGATGTCGCCGGCGGGGGCACCAAAGGAACCAAGATGGGAATCGGGTACTACAGCCTCCCCGAAGCAAATATAGCTTCGACTGGGGGGGCGACGACCGACACTTGGTCTGTGGCGACCTAGGATCCGAGTATCGGAAAGGAACCAACGCGACTCGAACCTCGGCCCGCCTCCCACGAGCCCGAAGACTCGAAAGAGATAAAAGGATAGGTGTAGTGTACATAGAAATAGAAAATAAAGTAGGACAATAGATATAATAACAGAAATAATAACTAACTACATCAGAGTCCAGTCCAACAGAAAGTACAGTCTAAAGTATACGTACCACACGCCAAGTGAACACTCGACCCGGCAAGCTGGCAAGTAGGAACCTCCACACCGCTCCCTCGAACCCTGAGGAAGAACCACCGCACCTGAAAACTAAGGATGAGCCTCGAACCGAAACGAGTGTTAATCGCCTTAAGCAGAGACTGCACATCCCTCTCAGGCGCTACAGGAGAAGACAGCTTAATATCACGACGAACGTGACGGAACTTATTAGATTGGGTTCCGAACTCGGCGTCGTTAAGCAGATTGTCAAGAGCATCGGAAATAGCCTTATCATAGGCAGAGGCTCGCCAGGAGTCGTCAACCTTAATCTCGGAGCGCTTAGCTTCCCACGCCTTGATAGCCTTCTCATGCTCAGCCTTACGGAATGCTAACTCATCAGCCTCATCAGACTTCTTAGCGGCTGCACGAGTGTTATTATAAGTAGAATCCAGAATCTGATTCTGCTTCTTAATAGGCATCTTAAGCAGAGAGTTCTGAATCTCAGTGGCATAGTTCTCCAGCCACATACGAGCCTCAGGATGCTCCTGCATATCCGCCCACGTCATCGTGGGGTTGCCGTCCTTGTCTACTCGATGACCGAACGCCTTCTTAATCTCGTTACGATACTGAGCAGGACTCATTACGTTGCCAGCCTCATCAGGCAAACGTAACTTGAACGGAGAACCAGACGGTAAGAACATCTCGTAGAAGTCCTTAGCCGATCCGAAAGCAGCCTCCTTCATAGTCTTCGCACTAACACCAGCAGGAAACATCTTGCCCCAGCCAGAATTAGAGTGAGGGGAGTAAACTACCTTCCCTGTAGAAGACTGCATGTACTTAGTAGCATCGGCCAGACTTAAGCCATGTGCATCCTTGTACATACGGTTGAAGACAATATTCTCCATGCGTGTAGCCACATGCAGAGGAGACTCAGCACCAGGAGAACGAAGCATCTGAGCAACACGACGAATAGCAGTATTGCTGTTAGACGGAAGACTTACACCGGCCTTCCGCATCTGACCCCGTAAATAGAACCAATCCTCATCCGTGATGAGCCGAGACAGCGCTTCTGAGGCAGCGTCCTCGGTATCATCAAGAGACTTCGTGTGCTCTTGTAAACGATCAAGCAAGTTTCGGGTTCGCTTCTCATTCTCTACCTCAGATTTAGTAGCAGAGTTGCGCAGGAAGTTCTTAGAATCCTCCGTGCCCTTGATAATCTCCTCACCCTGAGAGTTCTTGAAGTAGGGCACGAGAGCCTTACCCCTCGAAGTGAACATATCGTAGACACGATTAGCCCCTACAGGGAGAGCGGGTAACGCAAATGAGTCTTCCTTAGGACGTGGATTAGCAGATTCCCATTCCTTACGACGGCGACGCTGCTCCTCCTGAACAACCTTACCAGCATCAGTACGGCCCTGAGTGTTAGCCTGACGTGCAACACGATTGAGGAATCGCTTCTCACCAGAACTCAGATTAGCCTTAGCCCACTCGGAGAGATTCCAGTTCTTAGATTCTCCTGTAGGAGGAACCAGAGCATTCCGAATTGCTTCCTTATCTGGAACCTGATTACCATCACCATCCAGTTTACGGAACACGTCGGGGATAAAGTCCGTCTCGAACACAGATCGAGCATCGCGACCAAGACGGCCGTAGTTCTTAAGTTCACCCTTAAGCCCCTCAATCGCCTTGTCCAGATCAGCAGTTTCAGTAATACGGGATACATCGACAGCACCAGACTCATCAATGAACTCCGAAATATCAAAGTCCTTAGAAGGGCCAGTTTCTCCCCTGGTGGTAGGGACGAATCCCTTGGCATCGGGGTGATCCTTCATCCGTAAGGATCAGATAGTCAGAATTGGCTGACTCATGATTTGGGAGTCAAGAGTAGGAATTTCAGCTGGTTGACCTTTGTGGTTTATAACCAGGAAGTTAGATCCGAGTCGGCTGCCATTGTGGTTTTATAGCTGTGGGAAAATATAGTTTGGCTGACCTTTATAGTTTTGAGCCAAGATATCTGGGTTTGAATTTGGATTTTGAAATTTTGAGGTTGATCTTGTTGGTTTAGGAGCCAAAAGTTTGGATTGTTGGCTGACCTCAATGGTTTATAGCTAGAAATTTGGAATTTGTATTGGCTGACATTCGTGGTTTGACGTCGATGGTTTGGGGTTTGAAATTTGAGATGTCCGACCTTTGTCATTTGAAACTGAAGGTTTGGAATTTTGGGAATTTGGGGTGATCTTTTCAATTGACAGCCAAACAAGGACATGTAAGTTAAGACTACAAGAAAAATTTGCTGGAATTGACTGCCCCAAAAGGACATGTAGGTCAAGACCAAAAGTTGAGATTTGTTGGAATTTGATGAAATTGATGGCCCAAGGACTTGTAAGTCAAAACCAAAAGTTGAAACATAAGTAGGGTTGACGACCCAAGAAGGACATATAGGTCAGCAATGCAAGTGAAATTTATTGGAATTAACGCCCCAAAAAGAACATATATGCCAAAACTAGAAGTTGAAATATAGGTAAGGTTGACGGCCCAAGGAGGACATGTAGGCCAACACTACAAGTGAAATTTAGTGGAATTAACGGTCTGAAAAGGACATGTAGGGTAAAACCAGTAGTTGAAATATAAGTAGGGTTGACAGCTCAAAATGGACATCCAGGCCAACACGACATGTGAAATTTAGTGGAATTGACGGCTTGAAAAGGACATATATGTCAAAATCATTAGTTGAAATTTGGTGGAATTGATGGCCCAAAAATGAACATGTAGGTCAACTTGAAGTTGAAATATAATTAGGGTTGACGACCCTAAAAACATGCAGACCAACACTATAAGTGAAATTTAGTGGAATTGACGGCCCAAAAATGACATATAGGTCAAAATCAGAAATTGAGATTTGGTGGAATTGACGACCCAAAAAGGACATGCATGTCAAAACCAGAAATTGAGATTTGCAATTGCGATATGTTTGCCTGGATGGGACAAACCTATAAGAGCAGAGACATCCAAGGTGGCGGTTCTTGACGATGAGTAATAATAATTTCTTACTCCCATTTTTTTCTTTTTTTTTCTTTTTCTCTCTCTCTTTTTCCTTGTTTTTTTCCTCTTTTCTTTCTTTCTTTCTATCTTTTTTTTTTCCTTTTTTGCATGTGCTTGATTCTTAGTGATGCAAAAAAATTTGTAGATATTTGTACCCTTCTTCTTGAGATAGATGGGGGATCATTGGCTTTGTAGATGCGGTTAATTCACTTGTAGTGTGAAGCTAGAAATTAAGAATTGGCTGACCGACCTTCGTGGAGTAGAAGTCAAGTGTTGGAGTTGGGGTTGAATTCGACTGACCTTTGTGGTTTAGAAGTCAAAGAATAGAAGTGAAGTTGAGTCCGCCGACCTTTATGATATGGAAGTCGAGGGTAGGAAATTATTTTGGCTGACCTTTGTGGTTTGTAGCTGAGGGACCTGGGTTTTAAGGTTAGGTTGGTTGACCTTTTTGGTTTGTTGCCAAAGAATTTGGACTTGAGTTTCGATTTTGGCCATATACGGATCGAAGAACAAAAGGCCGTCCACCATCGCGATCAGCGAGAAGATGAAGCCGATCGCGAACAGCACCCACGAATTGATGTCGGTCAGCGCCAGCGGCGCCGTCAAGAGCCGGTGCAGCACTTCCTGACCGATCGTGTCGTTGAGGCTGACCGCGGGCGGAATTTCGCGCAAATGCGACAGCGTCAAATTCAGCGCCACGGCGAACGCCAGATACGCCAGGAATGACACCAGCCCGATCAGCTTCAACAGGTAATTCCGGCGATTGACCAGCCGGATCAGCACCATGCCCCAGAAGAAGCTCGCGATGATGTTCAGGCCGGCGAACGTCACCGCCTGTGCAGCACCCCCCCCTGGCCCCAACAAAGACTGTGAACTTACGCCGCCATGGCCCGGCCACCAGGTCCATGGAGCAAGCACGCTCAAAGCGACCAGGCCGCCGCCATGCTCGGCCTCTGCTTCTTCGTGAGTGCTGCGGTCAGCGGCATCGGCTGGCTGCGCCTTCTGGCACTCTGCTGGTGGGTTGCCGCCGTCGTCCTCCTGTGCATGCCCGCCGGGCCGGAAGTCCTGCTCGTCGGCGGCACTTTCATGTTCGTCTTCCTCTTCGTGCCGGGCCTTGTCCTCTGGCTGCGCCGCCCGAATACACATGACTGACTTTGACCACAGCGCCATTGACGACGTGCTGCAAGGGCGCGTGCGCCTGGCCATTGTCGCCTTTCTCGCAGGCGCGGGTTGCGTGGACTTCACCACCATCCGCGACGCGACCAAAACGACAGACGGCAATGCGAGCGTGCATTTGAGAAAACTGGAAGAGGTCGCGGTTAACCTAGAATCACTATTTTAAGGTAGCGGTCTGGTCATGGACGCGATAGAGGGTCAAACAGGGGCTGCGTCAACTCTCTAGACAGATGCGTCGACTTATAGGCAGGGAACGAGAATGCGGTCAAGAGAGAGCCAATCTCACAGTAGCGGTCTAGGAAGAACCGCGTCCAGGTCATGTCAAGCAGTCGACATATGCCATTTCAGTCGACTGGAACAGGGTTTAGTCGACTGAAACTGGGGAAAATGAGTCAACATGGCTGATGTCAGTCGACTAAAACAAGGTTCAGTCGGCTGAAAATAGAGGAAACAGTCGACCTAGGTAATCATTCGTCAACTGATACAGGGTTTAGTCAATAGAAAATAGGATTGGCACACAGACCCAAGGGAAGAAGATAGCGGTCAGTCAGCCGACTGCTACCTGATGGCAGTGATTCTCAGATGACCGCTATCTATACAAAGTTAGGCAGAACTCAGTCACAACCTTGTGCCGCCCACTCACAAATCGGTCAGATCCAGGGGTTCAGGTTTTCAAGGTATAACCTGCTCAGCATCCTATTTGAGAATCCAAGGCTCGCGGAGTCTTACGGAGGCCTTGTGATAGCGGTCCTAGTCTGACGAAAGGAATATCCGACGGAGAGTTCCAACTATCACAAAAAATTTAGGGTTTAAAACTGTGAAAAATGAGAGTAATCGGTAAGTCATTACCACCAGGGTGGCATGACTCTCAAATAATCCTTACAATGCAATAAATAACGTTAGCTAAACTAGTTGAGATAATGCAGGAATTTTAAATGTGGACAGATTCAATCAGCAGCTAATGTACTTATTTTCAGGGTACAACATGTGAGAGAAGTAATAATCAAGGAATAATGATATCAGGATGACATCGGTCCAGAAAAACACCTGCCCCGCCACCTGCGGGTTGGGATAGATCCAGAGCGTGCCGTAGGGGAACGTGTTCTGATAACACACGAGATAGGGCCAAGGGCCCGGCACGCCCTTGTAGCCGATCTCGTTGTAGTCATCGAGGCTGCACACATCCCACCAGTAATCAAGGCCCGTGTTGCCGCTCGCGGTGATGCGGGTGTAGCCGGGCCTAAATCGCAGCGGCCGGGGGATGGCGAAGTTGCCAGGGGCCGTGTACGTGATGGAATCCTGACTGGTCAGCGTCTGGGTGGCATTCGCCGACATGGTCATGGTGGTAGTGTTGATGGTCGCCGCCGTGGTCGGGGTGCCGGTGAGCGCCGGTGTCCAGGTACAGACCCCGCCGCCCGTGACACTCGCGGTGCGCACCTCGCCATCGCTGAAGGAGATGAGGCCCGTCACGATGCCGCCCGACCAGCCGGTCAGGTTTCCGCCCGTACCGGTGGGGGCGACCGAGAATGTGATGGCGGTCGTGGTCCCGGTGTTCAGGCTCACGATCGTGGTGCCGGAGGGAATCGAGTTCTGGTAATCGGTGAGCGTGCCGCCGACCTGCACGCCCGAGGCATTGAGCCCGAACGTGATGGTGAGCGAGGACGGATTGGTGATGCCGGTGATCAGCGGACTTCCGGCGACCGTATAGCCGGCGAAGGTTCCTTGGGTGGGATTGCCGATGGTGTACTGGAACTGACCCGGCGTCCACGCGACGATCGATTCGTTCGCCGTGTAGACGAAGAACTTGTCGTTCGAGAGTGAGTCCAGCAGGTCGTTCAGGACCTGCAGGGCATCAGTGGAATCGTTGCTGGAGAGCGGTTCGCCGGCGGCGTAGACGTTGATGTTCCGCAGTGCGCCGGTGATGAGATCGAGAGCGGAGGAGGTAGTGGCGGCCATGTCAGTCCTTTTGAGGAGGGTGAACGACCGCGGTGACCCGCTGCCGTGCAGCTTACCTCATGTGCCGCCCTTGTAGAATCCCGGCGGCAAGCCAAGGGGAACGTTCGAGTTGTAGGCCAGTCCGCCCCCAATGCGCAGCGAGGTCCCGCCGCCATTCACGAGGTCGGCCCCGTCGCAGGTGTAATTCAGGCTGTCGGCCGTGACCTGTCCGCTGTCGGCGGTCCAAGCCGAGATCGCGGGCCCAAAGACCGGGGCGGCGGCGAAGTAGGTGAGTGGAAACACCGCTGAACTGGCCGAGGCTCCCGAGAAGAAGATCGAGCCCGGGCTCAGCCCCAGGAGCGGGTAGACCGCGCTGCTGACACTCGAGCCGTGCCACGTCAAGACCCCGATACCGGCGAGCGGCATCACGGCGGAACTCGCCGAGGCGCCCGAAAACTGGATGCCCGCTTGCAAGGGGAAGCTGGCGCTCGAGGCGCTGGCACCGCTAAAGCTCATGCCAGCAGCCAGCGGGAAACTCGCGCTGCTGACCGAGGCGCCGCTGAAGGTCAGGGACGCGATTCCGGTCAGCGGGAACGAGGCGCTGGAAGCGCTCGAACCGCTGAAAGCGAGCGCGCCGATGCCGGTCAGCGGCCAGACCGCACTGGAGGCCGAGGCGCCCGAGAACGTGAGATTGCCCGTTGCGCCGGAGGAGAGCGGACAGACCGCGCTACTGGCGATCGAGCCGGTAAAGGTGAGCGTTCCGATACCGGTGAGCGGGAACACGGCACTTTGCTTTATTTGAATTCACTTTCTTTTCTGGGCGCGCGCGGTGGTTCAGGCGGAACACGTGGCTTTGAAATCTTTGTGGATGTCAATGGAACCAATGATTTCAACAACGATTTGGTGTTTCTTGAGCCGAACATGAACACTGCCTACACACGGACAAGCCCGCATCTCTATACTGTTAATCTAGGCGCTCGTTATCAGGGAGTAGGTTCAATCACCATCCGGTTTATCCCATTGACCTCAAGCTCGCAAACAGTGGAGTTCGGCGATTTCACAATTACCGGCGCCAACAACAACCCCAACAACTACGTGCTGCTGCATGACATCAACACGAGCTGGGGCCTGTTCGGCCAGGCCAGCTATCAGGTGACTGATGCCTTCACCCTCACCGGCGGCGTGCGCGCCGACTACGTGAGCATCGAGGCGCTGCGGTCCGCGCTTCGTGGCTGGACGCTCGACACCGCGATCGACGCCGAGACGTCCGCATGGTCGGTGCTGGAGTCCGACGTCCTGCCGCTGCTGCCGGTGCGCCTCGTGCCGACCGCGCGCGGCGTCGGCGCGAAGGTGATCGACCTGTCGCCGCACCCGTCCCGCATCGGTCGTCACGTCCGCGTCGGCACGTCGCTGTCCCCGGTGTCGGAGGACATCCGGCTGGAGCGGGCGGGCGACAGCGCGGTCAACGCGTGGACGCTGCGGCACCGTTACGACGTGCAGAACAACCCCTACGGCATCACCCGCACGGTCGGCGCTCGCGACGCGCTGCACGCCCGGCGCTCGGTGCAGCGGTACGGCGAGGTGGCGCAGACCGTCGACAGCGCGTGGATCGGTCGCCCCGACGTCGGCGGCGCGAGCGCAGCGCAGATGCTGCTCCGCACGTCGCTGATCCGGCAGACCCGCAGCTACATCGCGGACCCAACGGTGCACGGCGTCGAAGGCCGCAACCCACTGCAAGTCGGGGATCTCCTGTGGCTCACCGACGACGGGCTCGGCGTGTCCCGTCTCCCGGCGATCGTCGCCTCGACGCAACGCCGCGGCGTTGCAATGCAGGTGAGCATCGCGCTACTCGGAGAGACGAGAGGTGCATGATGCGTGCCGTCGTCCTCGCCGTTGTCCTCGCCGCCTGCGGAACCGATGACCACTCCGGCGCAGGAATCGACGTCGAGCAGGAGCGGCACGCGTCCTACCCGTGCAACAGCGGCGGGACGGCATCGGGCGACCGACTGCCGCTCGGGTCGGTGTTCGTGTCGGCTTTCCTGTGCGATCCGGGCACCGGCGACTGCGAGGACATCACGGCGGACTCGTACATGGACGACGACCGCCGGATCCACTCCCGCTGCGAGATCGGACGGACGCTCAGGCTGACGTGGCTGGAGCCGGATCCGCCGCTTGACACCGGCGCGATCGACTAGCACGGGCGCCGCCGTAGCTCTTGACGCGTCAAGTCGGATCGTGTAGCTTCACGGCAGCCGTGGAGCTACGCGATGTCGCGACCGTTCGCCCTCCGTGTCACCCTCGAAGGCGCGTTGCCGGCCGCGTCCGGGCCGCTCGCGATGGCGGGCGACATCCCGATCTCCTACGGCGCCGGCCGGTCGGTCGCCTACGGGTCCGACGCTGGCGAGGCCAACGCACTGGCGCTGTCCGAGTACACGATCGCGACCGGCGCGACCGAGTCGATCGACTTCGCGGCATTCCCGTCGGGCGGGACTGTACTGAGCCAGCTTCTATTGATATGCTACGAGCTTCACCTGGGCCTTGGCCCTGTCTTCTTCGAGTAGGTCCAGATTCTCCCACAGCGCCTGGTTGTTTCTGGCCTCATTGAATTGTCCTATTCATAGAGAAGGGTTAGATATTTCCACCAGTACCACTACTTCCGCGCCGTAAGCGAGGTGAAAGGATGTTTCCCCGGTGGCGGCTCTAGCAGTGGTTCGATGGGCCCATAGGATGCTCGGGAGGGAATCTATCCATGAATCACCCTCTTGGTCTAACCTGGTTTTGATGCCGTGAAGGAGTGTCTAGTTGGCATTCTCCACCAACCCGTTAGCCTGGGGTGTCCCACCGAAGTGTAGTGGTTCCAAATTCCAAGCTCCGAACACCTTTCTTGGAAGGTGGTGCTCGTGAACTATCTACCATTGTCAGTTGTGAAAACCCTGGGGATTCCAAAGCAGTAGATGACGCTCCATAGTACGAACTTCCAAGCTGCCTCGCTCATGATTTTCCCCAATGGTTCATCTTCGACCCATTTGGTGAAGTAATCAATGGTGACAATGAGGAATTTCTTCCTCCCTTGAGCCTCCGGGAAGGGGCCCAATATGTCGACCCCCCAGTGGGTGAACGGACGGGGTTTCGATAGTGCGTGGAGCGGCGTGGCCGGTTGGTGGTGTAGGTGAGAGAACCTCTAGCACTGGGGGCACCTTCGAACGTAGAGTCTCACTGTAGAGTGGGCCACCAGTACCCTTGGCGGATCAATGTCCTTGCGAGTGCTCGCCTCCCTACGTGGCTTCCACAAAGTCCTTCGTGGATCTCTTGAATGGCCCGGCTGGCCTTCGTGGGGAATAGGCATTTCAGCAGTGGCGCTGACAGGGAACGGCGGTACAGTCTGCCATTTACTATTGTGAAATGAGCCGCTCTTGCTCGTGTTCGTGGCACTTCGACGCAATCGCTTGGGAGTTGCTCTTGGAGAAGGAAATCCAAAAGGGGATCCATCCAAGAGGGCTCATAGTCAATGGCGTTTACCTGGAGTGGTTGTTCGTCTATGCTTGGCACTGACAACTCCTCTTTCAGGGCAGACCTCGAGTTGGAGATCACGATGGCCGACGCTTGGCGCGACAAAGCGTCTGCTCGGGCATTTTCCTCTCGCGGGATGTGAACCACCTCGAAGTGGGAGAACTCCCTTGCCGTAGCCCGGACTTGCTCTAGGTATCTGATCATAGTGCGCTCGTGTGCTTCGAACTCCCCTTTCACCTGATTGGAGATAAGCATGGAATCGCTATATGCTCGGACACTGGTCATCCCCAGGTGCCTGGCCATACGCAGCCCCAAGAGGAGTGCTTCATATTCGGCTACGTTGTTCATGGTCGAAAAGTTGAAGCGTCGAGCGTACTGTTGGAATCAGAGTTGCTCTGATACCAGATGTTGGAATCAGAATTGCTCTGATACCAACTGTTGTGTTTGCTAACAGACACGATCTACCAATAGAGTGTCTACGCAGCGTCTACGCAGTTGTCATAAGGTAGACCTTGGCTTGAAGGGGCTTCAAGGTTGAAGTTTCTTCATGGCAGCGTCTACGCAGCTCCTTTAAGGCGTTGACGCTTTAGAGCGTTTTTGGCTTCAAACACTGACGTCTTGCAGGCTTAGTCAGTGTTCGTCAGGTAAGCTTCAATAGCCCTCATTTCTTCATTGCAGCGTCTACGTGTGTGCTCATGCGGCATGGAATAGTGATAGCCTATTCTTCTAGGCAGTTGAGGAAGCATGAAGCAAATTATCCTGTTCATGACTTGGAACTAGCAACGGTACTGTTTGCCTTGAAGATATGAAGGCACTACTTATATGGAGAGACATTTATAGAGTTCTCAGATTATAAGAGTTTGAAGTATTTATTCTCTTAGAAGGAACTCAACATGAGGCAGAGAAGATGGCTGGAGTATCAAAAGGACTTTGATTTCTCCATAGAATATCATCCCGAAAAAGGCAACGTAGTAGCAGATGCTTTAAGTCGTAAGCCGATAGCCAAGTTGTCAAGTCTCATGTTGCAAGAATGAAAATTGTTAGAGCAGTTAGCTAGTTTAGATCTTAATGTTGATAATGATCGAGTTGTGATTGCTCAGATTCAGCTTAGACCAAACTTTTTGAAGGAAATCAAGTCTTTGCAAGACAATGACCCAGAGCTGGTTGAGATCAAGGAGAGCTTGAGTGACAGACCTGAATTTATGATAGCTGATGATGGCATATTGTTGTTTCAAGGAAGAACTTGTGTACCTGAGGTGGCCGAAGTAAAGAATAAGATCCTCGAGGAAGCTCACAGATCGAGATACACTATTTATCTTGGAGGTACCAAGATGTTTAAGGATTTAAAGAGATCCTTTTGGTGGCCGAATATGAAATGGGAGATTACAGAATTTGTAAGTAGATGCTTGGTATGTCAGCAAGTTAAGGCTGAACATTAAAGACCCGCTGGGAAATTGAAGTCACTTGACATACCTCAATGGAAGTGGGAAAGCGTTGGTATGGACTTCATTTTGGGTCTACCTAGGACTCGTAGTGGGTTCGATGCAATATGGGTTATTGTTGACAGATTGACAAAGTCTGCTCATTTCTTGTCCATTAAGTCTAAATAGATAGTTGATATTTTAGCTGCTTTATATATGAAGGAAGTCGTAAGACTCCATGGAATTCCGGTCAGCATTGTGTCCGATAGAGACCCCAGATTTACTTTACATTTTTGGAAAAGATTGCAAGAATCTTTGGGAACCCGTCTAAATTTCAGTACTACTTTTCATCCACAAACAAACAGACAAACTAAAAGAACCAACCAGATAGTGGAAGATATGCTTAGAGCCTACATGATTGATCTTGGAGGTAGTTGGAGTGATCACTTGGCCTTGATTGAATTCGCCTACAACAACAGTTATCAGTCTAGTATTCAGATGGCCCCGTTTGAAGCTTTGTATGGGAGAAGTTGTCGATCTCCGTTATGTTGGAACGAGGTAGGTGAGAAGCAATGGCTGGGACCAGATCTTATTTCAGAATCATCAAAGAATATCCGTATCATCAGAGACCGGTTGCAGGTAGCGCAGTCAAGACAGAAGAGCTATGCAGACAATAGAAGGAGAGCCTTGGAATTTCAAGTTGGTGAGCATGTGTTTCTGAAGGTTTCTCCTATGAGAGGGATTCACAGGTTCGGTATTCAAGGCAAGCTGAGTCCAAGATATGTTGGTCCATTCGAGATTCTGGACAGAGTGGGGGAGGTTGCTTACCGTCTGGCACTACCACCGCAGTTATCAGGAGTACATAATGTCTTTCATGTGTCAATGCTGCGAAAATATGTTTATGACCCTACTCATGTCATTCAGCATACTGATCTTGAGTTGAAGGAGGATTTAACTTATGAAGAAAGAAGGCTTTGGCCTATTTACTACACCCTTAACTCCCCCCATTAACCCTTCCCATTTTTATTGGATCTTGTCCCCCCATTTCATTTATTATACCCCCCTCCACATATATACATCCCGGGCTCTCACTGTTGAAGGGAGGCTCTCATTCTCACGGTTTCTCTCTCTCTCTTCCACTCTCCCTCTCCTTCCCACGTAGCTCTCTCTTCCCCCCTCCATTTTCCCTCCTAACACTCCCTCCACACACACACTTCCCCCTCTCTGCTAACCCACCTCCGCTCCACGCCAGCCACGCCACGCCGCCCCCCACTGCCACCGTCGACCCCTGCCGACCACCGTCCTCACCGCCGGAGCCATCTCCTCCCCGCACCTCCACCTGCCGGCAGCCACCACCGCGAGCACAGCCTCCCGTCGCCACCCTCTCTCACTCCACCTCACGTCCACACATACACCACGCTCCACTCCCTGCTAACATACATCACCCAACTTACTCTCCCATCCTAACACCTCCACGGACACCCCCTCCCCACTTTCTCTTCCCCTCTGCTGCCCATCGCCGCCGACGACAACCCCACCATCCCGCCACCGTCGACGTCAAGCACCCCCCTCCCTCAGCCACTCTCTTTCTCCCCACAGCCCTCTCCCTCTCTCACTGCCGCACCCGCTGCTAACACCCCCTCACCGTCTCTCCGTCCACTCCACACCCCCACGTCGAACGCCGCTCCCACCTGCTAACTCCAACTCCCGTGTCTCCTCCGACCCCCGTTCTCACCTCCCTCTCCCTGCCACCTCCTCCATCACCTTGCACCCCACACCGTCGCAGCCACCCGTGAGCCCTCCCTCCGGTTTCCACCACCCAGGCACCGCCACACGCCGGCCACCGCCATCCTCTCCCTGTGCACACGTCGCCACCACCTCCACCTCTTCCACTGCCACCACGCACACACCCTCCCCCCTCCTCCATCACCCACCTGCTAACCCCATCTCCCTCCCTGCTAGCACACACACGCACCTACACCGACTTCACACCCCACTCCCCCTTCCCGTCCGCGACGCACCTGCCGACCCCGCCGCACCCGTCCGCTCCTCTCTCCCACTCCGTCTCCTCTGCTAGCTTAACTCCTCCGACCACCGCCACCCTCCGCGTCCCTTTCCTGCCGGCTACCCTCCGCCACCATCCCTCCAACCCCCACACTCCCCCTCACTGCACCGGTGCACTCGCGCCTGCCACCACCCGGACACCCCTGCCGGATGTCCCCTCTCCGGCGCCCACCTTCTCTCTCCCTCTCCCTCTCTCTGACAGCCACCCACACCACCGGCGAGCTCCCCTCTCACCCCCGTTCCACCTCTCTCCGGCATCTCCCCTCCGACCACCGTCGTCACCGTCCACTGTGAAGCCCCCCCGTCCTCCTCTCTCTCTCCCTCTCTCTCTAACCGCACCGACCGCTCCCTCCTTCCATCCCACACCGCGACCCCGCTGCCCCGTCGTCCTCCCTGTCACCCCCCTCTCACTCTCCCCATCTCCCGTTCTCTCTCTCTCGGATGCTACCGCCCGCCACAACCGCCACCGACTGGCCTCCCTCTCCGCGTCACCGACGGCCCCGCACCACCTCCGTAGCCGCACCGCCGCGGACACCTCCACTCTCCCGACCTCCGTCGGCCACCCTCCGGTGACCACTCCGACCACCGCACGCCTCCCCGCGCGCGATGAGGGAAGCGCGCCGGTCCGCACGGTCGAGACAACCGGCGTGGACTAGGTAGTCAACTCCACACTCGTGACTCGGAGGAGCCACGGGACGGTCTCACTCACTCACCGCAGCAGTGAATAAATATAATCGTGCTAGGATCCTAAATAGCACTCAAGCAGCAGCGTCAAGAGTAAATACTAAAGGAGCACGTACGACCGAAGGAGGAGTGAGTGCGTACCTCCACGCTCGGGGCGTGGGGAAAAAACCCGGCCAAGTCACACGATCACCGGTGCAGTAACTATCGAGTACAACACAAACAAAGTGCCCACTCCTTGCAGGGAGGTAAAAGGCTACATAAGAACTCTAGGATCGTGTGACATGGGGTGACGGGCACGGGGTCGGTGGCGCTCGTCGCCCACGTGTGCTGCTGCGCCGGGTGGGTGGTGCTGTCGTCGGGCCTCGGCTCAGTGCTGACTACAAGGACGGCGAGACCGGGGAGGACCTGGGGTGGCTGTGGTCCCGGGTCGTGCTGGCAGGGACGCCACTCCACCAGGAAGAAGAAGGACGCAGTCGGCTCCGTCGATGACCTCCGAAGTGCGCACCGAAGAAGGCAGACTGCTGGTCAATCTGCACTAGCGCCGACGAACAGCCGGAAGGCGGCTCTGGAATGTGACCGTCGTCACGTCCGTTGGTCACAAAACTTGGGGGGAGCTCTGGTGGGGACGTTCCTGAGATGCTCGTGGAAGGGGAACTACATCTGAGCTCGGTGGCGACCGTGGCAATTTTAGAACAACCCTCACACAGTCTGGCCTGTCAGCCTATCGCAATGATAGGAGGCGGGAGAATGGCTAGTACATGGGCTTCCTGGTGGATTTTGAGGTGGGGTCTTCTCTGGTGGAAGGGTGACTATGGGAGCTAGGCTAGGGCCAAGTGGCGGTGGGGTGTGCAGTGGGAGATCTGGGCGTGGGCAGCAGTGGGATTTGGGGCTCAGTTCTGCACTTTAGTGCAGTCAGAACTGAGACCCGGAAAGGCAGACGTGGTCAGCAAGGAAATTGGGCTTTTGGGGTGCAAGAAAATTCCTGGGGAAGGTTTGGGATGTGTAGGAGAGGTGCTCAAAAGCCCAGGTCGACCCAACATGGTTTGGGGGTCGACCCTTTGTTGGGGTTTTGGATCTGTCCCGCTAGGGCTACAAAGTGACAGTCTGCGCAGGAAAAGTCACTCCAAAGGGAACTTTCTACCCCGAGCGAGTTTTGGGACGAGACCAACGCTGTTGGTTCAGAGACAGGAAGGGGAAGAAACGCTGTGAAAAAGCCTGGGTGTTCTGAGGTCGGGATGGAGGTGTAAACGGATGCCCACTGCGGCTCTGTCCCAGGGACAGACAGTTCAGGTGTAGTCTGCGTAGGGCTCACAGCCTATGAAGGCAACTTTCTCCCATAGATGAATTTTAAGGCGAGGTTTTCAAGCACGGTTAGAGGACTGGAAGGGGAAGGAAAGCTCTGAAGGGGCCTTGTGGGTTTGTGGACGGGACGGGGATGTACCAACCTGATCTTCCAACCTCAAATTCGCAGGCTGACATCCAGATATGGGCACAGGACATCTTGGCTCATCTCCTCCATGCTTGTGACCAACCTTTGCTCCATGACTCCGGGCTTGAGAGGATGATGGGGAGGGCGCCTCCAGCAGATGGGGAAGCCAAAATCCCACTAGAAACCTAGAGAGTCACGTAGATAATTTCAGACATAGAAAGAACCAAAGAAGAAACGTCTTGTAAAATGTCTGAAATAGAGAGAGTGTGTGAAAGTTTGAAAAATGCTGAGAAAGTTCTGAAAACCACAATTTTAGAACTTGAAAAGAAAAATGCGAGTTTGGGAGAAGAGGTGGATGAGTTGCAATCCACATTATCTAGGTTTGTCAAAGGGAAATAAAACCTAGACAATTTACTGGGGGTTAAGGTTAACTTCCAAAAAGAAGGATTGGGGTATAGCCCTCAAAACAAAATGTCTTTTGAACGGAAGGTCACCACATCCTACGTTCATGACAAAGAAAATAACTGTGCCTCATGCTCTAACCTTAAGCCAAAATATGTCCAACATAAACCACGTCAACCCCAAAGGAAAGTTGCACATGTAAACTACTTCCATTGTGGTAGATTTGGGCACATTATTGCCAATTACTGGTTCAAATGAAACAATCCAAGAAATCATGTATTTTGGACCAAAAATAGGCATGCACAGCACTGGACTAACTTTTATGGACCCAAACTAGTTTGGGTACCAAGAGCAGTTGCATGAGAATGATGTTTCTTGTAGATATGTCTTGAAGCTAGGGGGAGCAAATGGCACCTGGATAGCGGCTGCTCAAGACATATGACGGGGGACAAAAGGGTGTTCTCCACACTACAAGAAAAGGATGGAGGATCAGTTCCCTTTGGTGGAAAGGATAAAGGTAAAATCATTGGAATCGGTAACATAGGTAGAAACTCTGAAACTCTTATTGAGAACGTGCTTTTGGTTAAAGGTTTGAATCATAATCTCTTGAGCATAAGTCAATTGTGTGACAAGGGTTTTAAGATTATCTTTGATGAAACTCATTGCCTTGTCATAAATAAAATCACTAACCAAATCAGATTCATCGGCAAAAGAAACAATAATGTCTACACTGTTGATCTTGAGGATGTTGCCGGTGATGATGTATGTTTGGTGGCAAACAATAAGGACAATGCATGGCTATGGCACCGAAGATTAGGTCATGCTAGTTTTGGAGTGATCTCCAAGCTGTCTAGACACGACTTAGTAAATGGATTGCCTAAATTAAAATTTGAAGGTGATAAGATATGTGAAGCTTGCACCAAAGGCAAGCAAACACGCATTTCCTTCAAAAATAAAGACATTGTTTCCACCGCCAGGCCTTTAGAACTACTGCATCTCGATCTCTTTGGACCGACTAGGACTTCTAGCCTAGGAGGGAAAACATATGGGTTCGTGATTGTTGATGATTTTTCAAGATTCACATGGGTGTTATTTTTATCAAATAAAAATGATGCCGTAATGAAATTTAAAGTGTTTTGCAGGAAAGTTCAGAATGATAAAGGCTATCTCATCACCACCATTCAAAGTGATCACGGTGGGGAATTTCAAAATGATGAATTCAAGAAATTTTGTGAAGAGCAGGGGTACTTCCACAATTTTTCATCACCAAGGACACCCCAACAAAATGGAGTGGTGGAAAGAAAAAATAGAACCCTAATAGACATGGCACAGACCATGTTAAGTGAGAATTTCCTTCCAAGATACTTTTGGGCCGAGACGGTAAGTACAACCTGTCATATCATCAACAAGGCAATGGTATGGCCCATTCTGAAGAAAACTCCATATGAACTCTATAAGGGTAAGAAACCGAATATCTCTTATCTCAAACCCTTTGGATTGCATATTGAATATCCACTCATGCTTACAAAGTATTTGATGAAATGCTCTTTGTCTTGACAGGAACTTAAGTCACTGGAAGTCCCAGGATCAAACACGTTAAAGGTAGCATGCCTTACACTCTGTAAGGTCACGTGGCTCGAGGCCTTCATCTATATGTCTCGCGACGCTCTTCATCAAAATTATCTGGCACGTAATCCTAGGACAGTTAGTGGCATGTGATCCAAGGCACTCATTTGATCACAGTTATTCTGCCACGTGGACAGTGCACCTTCATCTCTTGACACGTGGACTTCAACGGATCACTCCATTTCACTTTTCCCTAAGAGGGAACGTGTTCCCCATGCACCATCTCTCCCGAGTCTATAAATAAAGGCTCGATCGCTCAAATTAAAACAATGAAAAAGAAAAAGAGAAGAGCATTTAGAGAGCAGAAGAGCCAGAGTTTGAGAGAGAGGGAACAGTCAGAGAGAAGATAGAGAGGAAGAGTTTGCTAGGTTCAGAGAGTTAAAACAGAGTATCGTTAGTTAAATTGTTAGAGAGTCTAAGAGAATCTGCTTTTGTAAGTGACTCCTGGATCAGATCCAGAGTCAATCTGCTCCTAGGGAGCTATCTCGTTTCTTTATTTGTCTTTGTGTTTTCATTTGATTTCTAAATTTCTTTTTCTTAAGCTGTGTATCAGCGGGCGAGGTTGAATCCTCGGATAGCAAGCTGTGGGACTCAGCGGTCAAGGATCTATTCCCAAAGCTGTGGATCAGCAGTTTGTAGGGATTTAGTCTCCGAACCTGTGGATCAGCGGATTGAAGCTGTGTGTTAGCAGTAATCCACACACTGGTCTGAGTGGGGGGTGGATGTAGGTGAAGGTCGAACCACCAAAAATTCTCTGGTGTCTCTTGTGTGATTGATTTGGCGTTCTGTGTGTTTGTTACTCTAATGTGTTCACTGTCTAGATGAATGCATAGGATTGCCCAAGGCATGCTTACTTTTTCGATCTATCTTGTTCATCTATTGTCAATGCTTGTGTCTCTCATTTAGTAGGTATATAAAAAGGTGTGGTTGGAAGGATAGGTCACGCTTATCTAGAATTTCACCTCTTGCGTAAGGCTAGCCTCCACCAGGTACCATATTTGGGTGTGTGACTAATTATTGATCTGAATTGGTATATCTAGCTTCACTCTGCCATTAATGTTGATTGATTAGAAAGTTATTCATTCTTGTTTGTATGTGGAGCTTTCTCTTACTATTAGCTACTTTGCTTTAACTTTCTAATAAGCTCTAGTCAGTTGAACAGTGTCTAATTGAGTATATGCATTGATTAATCTATTTGATCTTCACATATTATCTTTCTGTTAATTCACTGCTATTTGGATTTGTGCTTACAGTAGTCTGTTTTCTTATTCTGCACTATTACTGATTGCTGGGTCTTGGATTTTTCACTTTGTTTGCACCCATATCATTATGTTTGCATGGTTTAACATTATATCTTGATTTTCTAGTTTTAGGCTAGAAGTTGCATGCACTCCGGTGCACATAGGCCCATGCATTGATATCATACCCTAGATTGCATTTCCTACCTTGGTGTGCGGACCTCTCGTCTCCATATTCCTTGGAGCCGACCAGGAAAGTGCATCCGGGACCTCCGTAATTCCCCGTGGCCGTGGATTCCCACACGGACGCCGGGTTGGTTGTACCACTTCCTACCCCTCATCAAACGACCACCCAGCGTTAGGGGCTGGGCGGTGGACTATGTTAACTTGAGCCGGTGCCGGCGGCTGCTGTTGATGTTGCGGAGCGGGGGCATGCTCGGGCATGGGATTCTGGTGAATCCCGAGGTCTTGCTGCTGCTGCGGTGGTTGCTGAGGGGGATGCTGCTGCTGCTGCTGGAAATGCTGTTATTGCGCCACCTGCTGCGGCCTAGCCTGTCTCCTTCTTTCTTTAATGTCTTCAATTAACCTATGCATCTGGGCCCAATCAATCCTGTGGCCCTCGTGTAGATCGTACACCAAATCTCTAAACTGGTAGCATCTCTCAATAGTGTGCCCGGGTTGCCGATGGTACACACAATATCTAGATTGGTCGGCAGTCGGATTCCAATTCTGGCGCTCCGAAGGTAGGTGTATGTCACCAGTGTACATTAATGCCAAAAGGATATCTGGCAGGGTTTCTGGAAGCGACAGGTAATTGGTTCTTTTTGGGACGGGACGAGCAAAACGTAGTTGGCAGGGGGTGGCACATTATAGTACTAAGGCTGCTGGTGCGACTGTTGTTGCAGTTGTGGTGGTGGTTGTTGTGGTTGGGGTGCAGGGAATGAAGGTCGTGGTGGTGGTAGAGAGGAGAATTAGGTGGTGCGTTGGGGTTGCTGCGGAAAGCGGGGTGGTGCGGATTGGTTAACAGCCCACACCTGCTCATTCGTCTGGACTCCCTCGGTGACTGGGCCCTAGGATTTCTTATAGGTTTTGGACTTTTGGGCCTCAAACAGGGAGTGAATGGGGGAGTCTTTAAACTGTGTCTGGATGAACCAGGCCTGGCTGTACAACTGGTGCATATTGGTGATATCATTCAACATCAGAATGTTCCGGAATGTCGGTGTAGAATTAGAAATAAGCATCTTCACTTTCTCTTCTTCTGGGATCTGCCCGGGCACAGCGAGGCCATCTGCCTCCATCGGTCGACATATGTTGCAAAATCTTCGTCTGTCCTCATCTTCTCTACTACTAAGTCGGTGAAAGAATATTTCGGGCCGACCCGGTCTTGGAACCTTTGTATGAACCGTTCTTTCACCATCTTGAAGCTTTCTGCCTCCTCTAGCGGCAATATGTAGAACCACTCCAAGGCTACTCCGTCCAGGGACCGCCTAAATAGGTATGCCATCAGACGATCGTCGTGTTGGAACTGTGTAGACTCATAGAGGAACTCCTTGATATGGATGAATGGGTTACCGTTCCCGTCATACTTCCGATAAACGGGGAGCTCAGACTGTGGTGGGAAATGAATGTCCTAGAAGTTAGGAGTGGGGACATCAGCATGAGACTGTGGGTCGACCCTCTTATGGAGGAGGTCGATCTGCTGCTGCAGGACAGCCCACCTATCAAGGCTTTCCCGTTCCCGGGCTGGAGGTGCAGAAACTGTAAAAGGTGGCGGTGGGTGAGGAGTAAACGGATAGATTGATGGAGGGGGAAGCCCATAGGATGGATAATGGGTCAAAGAGTGGCCCATATCAGAGTGGGCAAGCTGGGCTGCCCCTGGCTGGAGACGGGCAAAGTCCGCCGGGGCCACGAGGGCCTGCGGCATTGGAGAAACGGTGACGGGAAGATCAGAATAGATGGGTGAAGTGACCTGGGCCTTCCCCTTGTCAAACTGCGGGTGGGCCGAGGTGGAAGCCTGGCCCGACTCTAGGTTGGGGACACCACTCAGGTCGCTGGGCTACGACTAGTGGCTCCATCACAAGGAAAGAGAAAGCTACTCTATCGGGGTCTAAAATAATACCATAGCTTTATAAAATAACTCAAACATGGGGAATATGCACTACTGAATGCTTTAGGAACTAAACATACCCTTTTTAGAATGTCAGAGGATATAACAGACCAAGCTGGGACCGTTACCTTACATAACGGATTAGGGCAGGGGCATTATATGAAACATAGTGCACCTCCCTCCATCCGTTAAACTCACCCAAACACCTATGTGAACACAAGCACACCGACATGCAGACCATAACGCACCACCACTGGGGCATTATGTTCAGCATAACGCACCTACCCCTGTACGTTATACTCAACTGAACAATGGCGAAAAACCAAGAACTCAGGGCATAATGCACCAAGCATGGGGCATTATGCTAAGTATAACGTGCCTCCCATGGCCCGTTATACTCACCTGAACTGAAATCAGAAACCACAGTAACATAACGCACCAAGGATGGTGCGTTATGAGGATATAACGCATGGGTCTAAGCCCGTTAAAGTCACCCAAACGCCAAGAATCAACAGAAAAACTATAGTTTTAATGCATAATGTAACGCACCAGATCTGGGCGTTATATGACTATAACGGATCTACCCTACACCGCTATGCTAACCACCTTACTGGGTCAACGGTCAAATGACCGGTCAATGGTCAAATGACAGACCTTGAGGAGTCCGTCAAAGGCCACATAACGCACCACTTTAGGCATGTTAAATGACTATAATGCACCGGTCCTGGTGCGTTATGTCGACTGGGTTACGGGTTGGATGAGTTCGATACCGAACTCCCTCCTGGTCGACCAAAATCGACGGGGGACGCGTAGAAACCAACTAACCTGCTCAAGAATGCATCCATACATCCATTTACATCAACAAAAATGTAAAGACGATGTCCATGGACGTAATTTCATAATTTAACGACTAAATTATGCTAACATGGAACAATGCATAGAAAATGATGCAACTGGCATCAGACCACGATGCATGTGGTACCAGCGGGTTCCTAGCGAGGAAGAGAGTCCATCCCCCGACCTCTGACACGACGAGGAAGCCGATCCGATGCCAAACGGACGACGAGGGCCACGGTGACCTCTTGACTTCACGTTCCTCCACACTCCGCGGATCGAGAGAAGAAGGACGTCCACGCGATCCTTGCGACATGACCTTCCCAACGGTGCCTCCCGCGTCTCGATCAGCGACCGTCTGGACTAAAATCGAGTGAGGAGAAGAAAAATCCCAAAATTAGGCCTAAAATCTCCCAAATAGGGTTTTACACGAAAAATGGTGAAAATGCAAGTCATCAGCGACGCATGAGGTGTCAAAACGCTCCTAGCGAGAGGAGGAACTCATTCCCCTACCTCGATCACGACGAAGCCTGTAAAATTGTGCAGATCGGACGACGGGGCGTCACGGATCCTCTCGGCCCGTCTCATCTCCACGCTCCCCGAACTGTAGAATAGAGGGTACCACCTCGACCAACGCGTCAAGCCCGTTCCAACGATGCCTCCCATGACCCGGTCCGACGTCGTTTTGACTGAAACCGAGTGAGATTGGGAGAGAAGGAGAGAGTGTGTAAGGAAGAGAGAGGAAGAGAGAGAGGGATCAAGAGAGAGTGAGAACAGAGAGAGGGGGGTGCATGAGTTTTATCCAAGGCTGGTGCGTTATGAGGATATAACGCATGGGTCTGAGTCCGTTAAAGTCACCCGAATGCCAAGAATCAATAGAAAATTTACAATTTTAATGCATAATATAATGCACCAGATTGGGGGCATTATATGACTATAACGGATCTACCCTACACCGCTATGCTAACCGCCTTACTGGGTCAACGGTCAAACGATCGGACAATGGTCAAATGACGGACTTGGAGGAGTCCGTCAAAGGGCACATAACGCACCACCTTAGGCGCGTTAAAGGACTATAACGTACCAGTCCTGGCACGTTATGTCGACTGGGTTACGGGTTGGACGAGTTCGATACCAAACTCCCTCCTGGTCGACCGAAATCAACGGGAGACGTGCGAAAACAAACTAACCTACTCAAGCATGCATCCATACATCCATTTACATCAACAAAAACGTAAAGACGATGCCTATGAACGTAATTTCATAATTTAATGACTAAATTATGCTAACATGGAATAATGCACAGAAAATGATGCAACTGGCGTTGGACCACGGCGCATGTGGTACAGGCGGGTTCCTAGTGAGGAAGAGAGTCCATCCCCCTACCTTTGACACGATGAGGAAGTCGATCCGATGCTGAACGGACGACGAGGGCCATGGCGACCTCCCGACTTCACGTGTCTCCACGCTCCGCGGATCGAGAGAAGAAGGACGTCCACGTGATCCTCGTGACACGACCTTCCCAACGGTGCCTCCCGCGCGTCGATCAGCGGCCGACTGGACTAAAACTGAGTGAGGAGAAAAAAAATCTCAAAATTAGGCCTAAAATCTCCCAAATAGGGTTTTACATGAAAAATGCTGAAAGCGTCCGCCATCGGTGACGCATGAGGCGTCAAAATGCTCCTTGCGAGATGTGGAACTCATTCCCCTACCTTGATCGTGATGAAGCCCGTAAAATGGTGCAGATCAGACGACGGGGCGTCGCGGCTCCTCTCACCCTGTCTGCCTCCACGCTCCCCGAACCGAAGAAAGAAGGCCGACCTTTTTACCGGGGTGTTCTGTTTGATGAGCAGAATAGACCACAGGGTTAAAAGTGTCGACCCAATGGGTCGACCTTTTTTCCCGGCTGTTCTGTCTAGTTAACAAAAGCAGGACCCAGGCAAAAAGTGTTAACCCATGGGGTCGACCTTTTTTTGCTAGGGCTTCTGTTTTCATTGAAAATAGATCCCAGGCGGCCAGGAGTCGACCCTAAGGGTCGACCCTCACACTATAATGACAGAAAATGAATTAAATGCAGTGAATTAAACCCAAGAACCATATAAATGCATCAAGCCCAATGACACCATATCAACCCCATGCAAAACATGAATTACCAAGATAGATAGCATGGTTGGAGGGTATCTAAAATAATTAATAAAAAATGGTTCACAAAGTATCAACATGGATATAACGACATGTAAATTGGAATGGAGGCTTACCATGGTTCCAACTGAATGGCATTAATATGAACCTGCACTTGAACCCAAATCAATTAATGTCAAGTTTATGTCAATCCAGATGAAATATTCAATCACCCATTCAACACACAATCTGCTCACTCCAGAGATGATTCATGCAGACCATTGTCCAAAAAGAGTTCAACCAAGCTACTCATTACAATAAGTTCAGTCCTTAATGGCCTGAACTCATACACACACACTAGGAGCCAATGGAAGAACACTTCAAAACGTCGGCCTGTATTTGCAATGGAACTGTCGAAATCCTTGGCATCGCAGTTAGCCAGCTACTAGCGCCGAGCACACATCGTGATGGCGTTCCAAGAATGGTCGGATCCGCCGGAAACGGTCTGATAATCGAAGGATTCTCGAAGTGGCTTGATTCGGTCAGGGAGTACGCCGCCTCCGGGTATATAGGAATCTTAAAGGTTGCGACATTAAATAGTGAGCTTCCGTTGTAGGGCGCGCTTGAAACGGCCGAGAAAGGAAAGATGGAACCTTCAACCAAGTCCTTGAGATCGAATGATGGAATTGAAGAAGCTGCGCCGTATAGGACCTCGACGGTTACCGGCGTCAAAGTCAAAGGCGTTGATCGCAAATCGCATTGTCCACTTTTCAGCCAAGGGTTGGCTCCATCGCAGGGACGCCAAACGCGGTTGGCGGAATCAGGTTCCCAGACTGGAGAGTCGTTGTTTTCAGGTTTGGTCAGCTTCAGATTAAATCCGCTCGTCATCCAAGGCAGCAGAGCAACCTTGAACGTGGAAACGTTCGCGACATCATTGCGAGCAGTTTCACTGAACGTCAGGGCCTGGTTTGCTGCATTATAAGGATCCCAGACATAAATTTGCCCTCCCTTGAAGGCGGATTGAGTCAAGACCTGGAAGGTAATGACGTCACCGACATTGAAGCTGACTCCGACCGGAAACGGGTTCTGGTAAATGATTCTTGGCGAATCCTCGAAAGTCCAAACGTCGGAAGGAGAAATCTGTGAGAAATGACGTGTGATACTATCAGACTCCCATGTTGTCGATCCTGATGACGTTGAGTTGAATTTAAATTGGATCTTTCGAGCGTCGTCGAAGTCGGGCAGCTGAAAGTCAATGGTCGCTGCTGCGAGTGCACCAGGTCTTTCCCAGACATTATTGCCGTCCCAAGCTGACTGCCAAAGATGCACATTCCAGTTGCGGTTCGGATTAGCCGTTTGGTGATGAATGGTAATTCCCATAAAGCGTGGGCACCGTTTAAGCAGATCGTGTGCCCCCACTCAGGCTTCCATCTTTTCTTTTTGTGACTATATAGCAACAAGCTTCCGCGGCCCTCGCAATCAAGATAGCGGATTTGATTATTACTCTCAGCAGAGTGAATGACGAGAAACGTATCACGGCGACCACAAGATTCACAAAGCTATTAGTTGAACCTCCAGTCAACTATCTGCAAGGTAAAATCAAACCAGATTGCTTATACAAAGCCACATTTGACGCGCACAATCCTCCGACGTAACACGCAACAGACTGTATCTTTTATGCTTCCCGTGCTATTAGCAGAAATCTTCTTCTAGTCGCATTTTCCTATTAAGTTTTTTATCTCTCAGCCGATTATCGACTCCTCCCAAGCAAAACTCGGAATTACAATAATATCTTGGCATCACGTCGCTAGACGTTACAACGCGGACACTTGGACGGAGGAATCTAGATAACAATGATCGACTGCCGGCTCGTAGTAGACGAATGACGTCTTCAGGCATCTTTTTAAGAATCCGGATAAGCCAATCTTCCCGCCGAAAGCCTTCCTCGGAAGCTCAGCAGGAATAGTTTGGGCGATACCTTGTCGGGAGCCACTAGGGCGTGTTTTCAAAATCATAAAGTTGAACATTGAGAGGTGGAGTAACGTCAGAGGGGACAACCAAGATGCTCAAGCTGACAACTGTCGGTCACTGACGATCACAGGAGAATCTTCCAGGCAAAATGGAGTGGACATGAAATCTCCGGAGGGCAACTCAACGAGCAGATCGCAAGGTGACTCGGTCACCGGCTCCTCGAGACGAGCAAGGAAATCCTCAGAAATAAATGAATGAGTGGCACCTAAATCTAATAGGACACGAGCTGAATGATCAAAAATTGAAACAGTACCTTCTACAAGATTGGATGCAATGGCTTCTGCACGAGTGATGTGAGTGATCCGGCTCCTCAGTTTCCGGCTAGAGGCTGCAGAAGATTGCTAGGAAGAAGCTGCAACTTACAAAAATGACGGCTGAGGCAGAGGTGGTGCAGGAAGACGGAATGGAGACTGCTGCGACTGGGTGACCTGCGAGAACTGCACCGGAACGGATTTCATCGGGAAATCTCAAACAAAGTGACCCGACTGATCACAGCGATAGCAAACCACCGGCAAGGAACAAGGTACACCAGGATGGCTGCCACCACACCTCAGACATGGTCTCAGCTGACTCACGGGAAACTCGTGGCGCTGCTAAAAAGGAGAAACAGACTACTGCACAGAATCAGAAGACACCGATTGCTGCTGCACAAATCCCGAAGATGCTTGTCGGTTAAAATACTTTTTAGACTTTCTAAACATCCACCTCGAAGGACCACTGGAAGTAGGCACAACAGACGGAATGCCAGGTGCTGATGGCTAAAAAGACTGCTAGAATGGCACAACCAACTGAGCAACACTGAACTGAGAGAACCCTGCAGATCTTGCCAAATCGAGCTCAACCGTGACTGCTGCCTGATATGCATCATCCATGATAGTGACACGGGTAGCGGGAAGCGGCACTCTCAATTTGGCCCTCAAATCTCGGAGAAACTGCTCGGTCTTTAAGGCTTCATCAGCAATAATGTGCGGCGCATATCGACCTAATTCGATGAACTTGTTCCGATAGTGCAACACGGTCATTTCACCCTGCACCAGATCTAGGAATTGGTGCATCTTATCCATGTGAAGACAGGCCGGACTATAAGTACGCTCAAATGTAGTCACGAACTCTACCCAGGTGATCTGACAAAGCAGTTGGGAACGGAAGGTGACTTCCCACTCCGAACTCCACCACATCAATGTGCACCTTGAAGTTGAAAAGTAGCAAGCATAACCTTCTCGTCCTTTGTGCATTCCATTGATCAAAACACGACTCAGTCACCTCGATCCAAATCCTGGCAGCATCCGGATCTGACTGACCTTCATAATTCGGCGGGTGGAATAGCAAGAATTCCTTTAGTGCTCTACCACGACCACCGGGTAAGTCATCTTGAAGAGCTGGCACGGTAGGAGCAGGAACTGGCACAATCGGAGGAGGAGTAGGCACGACAGGAGGAGGAACGCTGCCACTCTCTTCCAGTGGAACAGGAGCTCTTCTTTTACGGGGCGGCATCTAAAACATACGACAACGGAAAACATATTAATAATCATAAAAAAACATCCTAAGCCAGCAACAGACGACACGACTGGACTTGTTCTGGACAGTCGCATGAAATTTCAATTCTTTACATGATTCCCTAACGCCGCTCTGATACCAACTGTAATGACCCAGAGCTCAGGGTATCGATAACCCGATACAAGTATCGAATTACCGCTACCAAGAACTGGGGACGCCACCCAAGAGGCTGATGAGGCCCCTGA
>JANBPO010002866.1:0-23677 GCA_024336825.1 Amorphophallus titanum
TGGAGGGCCGAGTGGGATGGGTATGACCAAAGAGAGGTAGCCATGTTGATGTCCCGAATGACTCTAAATGCTTATGTTCCCTAGGACAAGACTTAGTAGAGATAAGTCTAGAACTTGCTCTGATACCAATTTGATATGACACCACTCCTTGGACCTAAACTGCAAGCAAACAACCAAGTTGGCGGACCCACTCTAGCGGACTCACTCGCGTAGTGCACACCCGGGTCTGTAGGTGGACTGGCCATAGGGATGAGGGTCCAAAGTGGGACCTCGCTATTCTGGGGTTTGGCTAGCTTGAGGCTGAACCCCTAAGGGTCTAGGATGCCCAATTTCACGGGCGGCTAGCACTCCAAGGGCGTGGGTTGTAGGGTCTCGCTCACAACTCACCCGTGGTGGCACTCAACTTGATGAGAATTCAGGACCGGGCACTCACCTCACCACCGATGAGCAACCTAGAAATAATACTAAGCTAAGCAGAGTTAAACCAGCAAGGAGAGGGGGCCAGAAGCTCACCTGATCAGCGTGAGGATGCCGATCCCGACCGGAGACGAAGGCGAGCGGGGAGACGTGGGTATGCACCTGCACGCCGTGCCGATGTAGCTTCGGATGATGACCTGCTATTACATGTACTACACCTCACGCAAGAGGGGGATCTCAGGGTGGGGATTAACTTGAATTATAGCCAAAACTACCTCCACGCAGGGAGGGGCACTAAGCCGGCCAGGCGGCGAAGGGGAGAGCTTAAATGAAACCAAACCAGTGAGCGATGTCGATTCTGCCTGCCTTCTGGAATGCGGGGACAAGCTGTCGGAGATGCTGCAGCCACTCCTAAATTTTTCTTGAGATGAAACTAGTGCGAGGGTCTTCGTAATTGGGTTAGGATGACGCCTGATTTTTGCAGAATTCTTCTGTCACCAGATCTGATCGGGGGCTGGCCGCAAGTAGGGCCCTAGGTTTCTGGTTCAGTCTGCAGGAGTACTTCAGCAACAGGAAGGAATGGTCACCAAGAGCGCTCCTAACCTATGAATTGAGTGTGGCTAGAGTCGTTCGAACCGTTGATGAGTCTTCTTCGAAACGGCATCTGTGGGGGCTTCGGTGGAGGTCAGAACAGTCCAGGGCAGTCTGAGAGGTGAACGGGTGTCTGTTCAGTCTAGGAATGGACGGAATGGAGCACCTGAGGGAGAAAATTCAGAAAATGCTCCTTCGAATGCCGAATGGGATACTGCTTTCTGTTGATGGATGTTGACTGGTGTTAGAAGCTCTCGGCCAAGTGGCACCACTAGAAGCTGTGGGATGTGGACGTGGGATCTCCAGGAAGTTGCCTCAGGTCACTAGCCGGGTCTGATCTGCACAGTCGGGGAGAATGGGTCCTCCGGGCAGTAGGAACATTGGATGTTGGGAGGACCACCATGGCTATGAAGCTGCCTCGACGAGCTTTCCGACGATGTATGGCACACCACCTGAAGATGCCCGAAGACTGCAGGGTAGGCTCTGCAACTCGTGCCTTCTCTACTGCCTGCGAACTGAGAACTGTAGGTTGAAGAGGGGAGGTGGGGAATGAAGTAAATTGGAGGGGAAAGGGGGTGGATGAGTATGGGGGAGACCCCTGGCTGTGAGGGGGTCTGGGAGGGGGTGTTCCAAGGTGTTGGAGGGGGAGTATGAGGGCTGGAAGGGGGTCTAACAGGTGGAGGGAGGGGGAGCTGGCAGAACGGCCTCAACATCTTGAGCAAACAAAACCGCCAGTCCAAACAAAATCAATGGAGTTACAAAGCCCCCAAGGGCCCCGCTGTGGATTAGCAAAGTTCCAGGAGCTGTCGCCTGAGACAATTGCTCAGGCGATCAACGCCACCTTCCAGGTTCAACCGGAGGAGGCTAACTGGACTAAGGTCACTCCCAGAAAGAGCTGCGGCACCAAGACTCCTAAGGAGCCAGCCCGGAGTAAAAAGTAAAATTCTGAGGGCAAAACCAGTCCCACCTCCAAAGCGAAACCTTATTTCTTCTTAAGAGGCAACACGCCAGAAGACATAAGAGAAGAACCGCAGGAAGAACCTGAAAAGGAGACTGAAGAAGCAGGCTAAGCAGGCGGCAGCTATGAAGGCCCCTACGGAGCCGACTCCTCTGCAAAGACTACAAAAGCTCATAGACGAGCTCGAGGAGTACATTCCCCCTCGTCCCACCAGGGTCGTCACTCTGAACGAATAAATCCCTTGGGACAAGCTTGAGCGGAAAGCCCGCCTTCTGTAGTGGCTTCGGGAGATGGTTCAACGTCTTGAAGAAGGTGAAGACTTCCCAATCCCGGAGGAGCTCTCCTTATTCTATAAAGATGAGGAGCTCACCACTGAAATGCTCGAGGAAATGCTGCAAGAGCTCTCCTGCAACATGGCGGCGATCCCGCCGCCTGACAACATCAACGCACCTTCGACTGATAACACTGGAGGCAAGGCTCCCATGGCGACCTATCGGCGTCGCCCGACAAAAAATGGTCGGGGACGAGGACGTGGGCGTGAAGGTCCCCTGACTCTTGACCGGATCATAATATTCAGAGGGGAGAAGCAGAGTCCTGTCCCGAAAACCCAAGTTCGGGGAATCCCTTTTACCCTCAACCCCTCAAAGGATTCGAACCCCGTCTCAGCGGCTAAATCAGGTGGCGTCCCTTTTATAATCGCCTCCTCTGATGAAGAAGAGGAGCCAGCCAAATCGCCAATGCGCGAGGACGCGTCAGACGAGGCTGGCCCCTCTACCAGGGTCGAGCCTGCAAGCCAGGCAAGTCCTTCTAATGAGGGCCAACCCGATGAACCTTTACCACCTTCGGAGGAGTCTCTGGCACCGCTGTTCCAAGAACATGCGGAGAGCCAAAATGAGGAGGAGTGCCCTTCCAAACGAGAGAAGCCTCGTCAGGCGCCGAAGACTCTGGCAGAGATCATCCCGCCATTTGACAAGACCTGCGCCCAGGCAGACCGCAAAATCATTCATCATATGAAGCGGTTCCCAACAAATGTCACCATTTGGGAGGCCATTGCCTAGAGTAAGGATCTCAAGGAGGCTCTTGTCAAGATACTTCAAGATCCAGAGGCCTATGAAGCCCATGTTGCAGAGTTGCAAGCCCAGGCATATGAGGCATTCACTGCCAACATCTCCTTCACAGATAAAGACATGTTGCTGTCCTCTCCGTGCCACAATCGCCCCTTATATATGAGGGGGATGATTAATGGGCATGATGTGAACCGCATTTTGGTCGACGATGGAGCAACCATCAACATCATGCCTCTGAAGACTTTTAAGTCTCTACACCTGGCACCTTACTTACAAAAGGTGAGCGCGGTCAAGATCTCTAGATTCAATCACGACTCCAAAGAGGCGATTGGTCGGGTTGAAGTCAAGTTAGCCTCGGGCGATTTTGTCACCCAAAAGAAAGAAATTACATGACTCTGAACTAACTGAGCTTAATGACTAAACTAAGACACGACTCAAGCATAACTACAATCTCGCTCCAAGATCACTCGTTCCTATCCCCATCAATACGCACGTCCTCGTCCGAACTACCTGAAAAGGATTGAAAAATAGGGGTGAGCCAAAAGCTCAGTAGGATTTTATATCTCTATCATCAGGCATAGTTAAAGTGATTAACCATTTTATCATGAATGGAAATAAAGTGATAAAAGAACACTAAATAACGAGTAAATGAAAGAACGGCATGCGATAATGAGAGAAAAGGAATATGGATTTCCTTGTAAGGAACAAGCACAACTTGTAAGAATATTGCAAGTAAATGATAATGGAATTGGCCACAACCAGCACGCATGTCATGTCACGCAAGGATTTCAAGTAATTGGGTGAAGTAGAATGTCATAGACCAATCACACTAGTCATGCACTTCGGTGCAATGCCACACCTTGTCATTACAAACTCCGCGGGGCACAAGTACTTCGGGCACTCCTCCCAAGACCAGATCGGGCCCTTATGATGCGTTGACATTGAAAGGTTGGATCATAGATCCTAGTCTAGACATCCACCACATTGAATGGCCAAGATTTTCAAAGGTTAAGCTCATCGAACCTACTTCTAAGATCAAGAGATGTTTCAATAGATATCATGTGGAATGATTGGAATGTCCAAAAGAGCATGGACAAAGCAAGACTTTGCAGACCAAGGTCATCCTTGATATGACTGATAGCATAACAAAATTCACAAAAATTGATTCAACTCAATGTTAGTGGTCCATAAGTAGGCCGCTAGACTGTTCTAGTAGTCTATTCTTAACCGCTAAGGGTAAGATTAACCAGGCTTAAAAAGGGAACCTAATAGGGTGCTTATTTTAGCCTGAGATAGAATGGGTCCAAACAAGAGTTCAGCTCACGAAGCTAAATTCAACTAGAGTGGATTGGTCCAGGTTATCGATGATTGGGCATCAAGGAATATGACTAACCCAAGCCCATTACTTAACCAGGCCAAGAAAGGAGTAACAGTCCAATCCTGGGCCGCTAATGCACTGTTAGCGGTATAATATTGGGCCGCCAGGGGTTCAGACAGTCCAACTATTGGGATGGCCTAAACATAATAAAATGTAGTCCGTAGGTTTTAGTTTTTGGGGTACAACCTGCCCGGCATCCTGGTGGGAATCCCAGGCTCACGGGGACTTACGGAGGTCTCATAATAGTGATCCTAGTCCGACGAAAGAAATATTCAGCGGAGAGTCCCAGCTATTACAAGATTGAGGCTAAAAGAAACATGAAAAATGAGACGATGCGATCAGTCAATCTCACCGGAGTGGCACGACTGTCAAACAATGATATTAAGATCATAATGTAACAGTTTGTAATAGCATTGTTCAAATTTTAACCATATTTTTTAGCAAGTTTTATAGGATCATTTAACTTATGAATGTCAAGGAAACTTTCATGTAAATAATAACAATTTAATACCTATAACCATGACACTAAGATAACATTACGTTCTGCATTGTTACAGGTCAAAGTGTTATACTAAAACATAATAAGCCCCTGGTTAAAAATGCATGAAATAGAGTTAAAAAAAACACCCTGCCAGAGGACATAAACGGTCTAAATATGGGCCGCTAGAAGGCGTCAGGTGGTTTATCGTAAGGCCGCCGCTTGATGACTGCAAACCAAGTGATGGCGTATCAGGAAGTTGGAATTCTACCCGACTATCAACTGCCGCCCAGATATCGTCGCTCAGTTCAGAGGATGACGACGGCACGCCCCGCAGACCAACCACGCTAGAACCAACCTCAATAGCTAGTACGGTGGAAGGAACCCTGATAACAGCAACTTGTCTCCCAACTTCTAGAATTGGAGCGGCACTCTGGGTCTCGATAATGGAAGATGTCTCCTCTTCATGTCCAGTTTGGTCGGCTCCTATTGACGCCGACTCTGTAATGAGGGTCAAAGCCATAGAAGCCCCAGCCGCTTCTTCAACAATCTCTCTTGCTTCTATCTCATGAATACTTCTCTCTCGCGAGAGCAGTTCTCCGCCAACAGGGAGCGGTTGGGGTTCCAAAGTCGCGATCGGTTGGGCAGTGTTGACAACAACCCCGGGTGCCTCCACGCTCGTTGCTGAAATGAAATCTCTGGGGTATCTCAGAGCTATCAGCTGCAGGATAGGCAGAAATGCTGGCTGGTCCGCACCCAAGGGAGGAAGAGGTATCTTCACGGTCATGGCTGGCAGGGTCACCTCGGTCTGCATAGTCAAAGCCTGCAAGAAGAGATGGATATGACATGCTTCAGAAGTCTGGCATGAAGACTAATGAGAAGAGCCATGAGGCAGAGTTGATAGGGGACCTCTTACCTCTGCCGACACCAAACTCAAAGCCCCAGTAGCGGAGGCTATTGTCTCCGTCTGCCCGGCCCCTTCCCCTATAAAGGGACCAGGTGGCCCGAAGCTACTCCATGCCAGCCGGGGAGGGCTGAAAGTGGTGTAATCTCTCTCATAGGCAGAGGATGCCCCGGCATCTTCGGTCTCCGCCTCTACGGGGGAAACTTCTCATCACTAGAGTCACCCCCGCAGTCGACCTGCTCTGATGAGGAAGAGCTCTCTACTGGTGCCTCACGCTCCCCCCTCGAACGGGCACCTCTCTAACCTCCTGACCCATAGGAGGGACATCTCCCTCGATAGAGACTTGCTTAGTCATTTCTACAATAGGGAAATTAGCTGAATAAACTTTGGGAGTAGGCTCTCTCCCTAGAACAGCCTTGTCTGCAATGAAGGTTTCTTCAGCAACCCTGACAGCAGGCGGCGAAGGCAATCGGACATCAACTGAAGCTCAAATGAAGAACGTTCATGTAAGCTGAACACATAATGGGCTGCAGGAGGCCTCTGAATGAACCATGGATTACCTTCCATCTCATGGCTGGGCTTCGGAGAAGGTAGATCCCCCTCGACAGGAGCTACGGGCACTCCCTCTCCTCTGTCTCCAGCTGTCACAGGGGCGGCAACCTCCTGCACAACCACTGTAGCAGGGGTGGCAGCAGCTGCAAAGAATAATTATTAGTCGGTGCAGCCAGGGCAGAAATGGGTTGCAGAAGAAGGAAGAATATACCTTCTGTCACAGGCCTCTGCACACAAGAAGTCTCAAATTCTTCGAATGACACTACAGGCGGAGGAATAATGGCAAGTTCTTGCTCTGCAGCTCTCCTTCGGTGGGTCTATGTCACTCGAGTAACTGCCTCCTTGGGTTTGCTGACGGCTTCCCTTACCTGGGACATGGTTCCCTTGCGCGAATCACCATGCCATCTCACATCGGGAGTACCTCACAGGCTCCTCTGGGCAGCGGAGGAACAAGGAAGAGGAACGCTACCCGCGGTAGAAGGGCGACCACCCACTGGGAGCGCGGACCCTCTCCAAACCCTCAATGTAAAACTGGACAGCCTCAGAGATCTAATGAGGATCCAAGCAGCCAGGGAGGAGTGGTCACGACTCACGACTCCCTAGGGAGAGCCCTCCCCGTGGAGATGCTTCCCTGCAAACCGCAGCAGGCCGTTTCACCCTCTGGGGGCGCCGGCTAATCCTCAACCGATCAGGAGGACCATCGCATGCCCCTCCCTCGGAGTAGGAAGCCTCCTCCACCCTGAGAAGGGAGAAGTCTAGAGCGCATCGGCCGCTTCCAGAGACCAAGGCCCTCGAGGGACACCGGGGCAGCCTGCAAGAACGCCCCCATACCCCCTCGACCCAGCGACAACTAGAGCTATCCCTCCAACTGCGAGACTTTCAGAGGCATTTCGCAAAGCAAGAGCGCGCCCTCTGTGCCCTACAAAAGCTCTCCACCGTGCAAGACGAGGAGCAATTCCCATTTTTTGACCATATCTTGAAGGTTGAGATCTCTCCTAGGATCTCGCTCCCAACCTTCAAGTCATATGACGGCCAGGGAGACTCGGCTGATCACTACGATAGCTTCGATGCCCTCTTGACCCTGCATGGGGCATCTGATGCCATCAAGTGCCGAGCGTTCGTGACCACCTTGGTCCAGGGCGCTCAGCCTTGGTTCTAAGCCCTCGCCCCCGGCAGCATTCGCAACTTCTAACAGTTCGAGCGAGTGTTCAAGGAAAGCTTTGTCAGCAGCGGACCTCCCCAGTCGGCCCTCAAGCAAGAACAGGGGGAGAGGCTCCGGGCCTATATTAGCCGATTCAAATCAGAGGCCCTGTGTATCCCCCGCCTAGATGTTGCCTCAGCCATCACCGCACTGACCTGGGGCACCCACGACGAGAACCTTTGACCCAAATTTGTCCTCCATCCCCCCACCTCCCTCGCCGAGCTAGTGACCCTAGCTCTACGTCACGCAGAGTGCGAGGAAGTCCTCAGCGCCTGCCATAGCATGACGGGCTCGGGCCAGGAGGGGGACAAGAAGCGTCAGTCCGAGTAGGGCCTCGAACAAGGAAAGAGGCGGAACTGAGACGGGGACCATAAAGAGCCCTCATGGAAGTATGAGCGGTACACCACTCTAACTGCTCCCGTCTACAAAATTTACGAAGATGTCGAAGGCTTGGGCCTTCTCCACCAACCCGAGTCTATGAAGGTGAAACACCGCAACCACCGCAAGCATTGTCTGTTCCACAGCGACCACGGACACTACACCGGTGATTGTCACCAGCTCCAGGATGAGATCGAGCGCCTCGTCCGCCAGGGGCACTTATTCTGGTACGTGTCCGAGCACAAGAAGGATGTTGTCACTCCCGAAGAGATCGACAATATCCACCGTGGAGTCCACATCAACATCATCGCTGGCGGCGCAGCATCAGGTGGAGACAATAGTCGAGGAAGGAAGCATCGTGCCGAGTAGGCAAGTCGGGCCATTGAGGCCCCCAAGGCCCCGCAGGCGAGTGAACAGCAGGCCGTGGTATTTTCTGACCAAGACCTGGAAGGGTTAACAACCCCGCAAGATGACTCCCTAGTTGTATCGGTCACAATAGACCATTGTAACGTAGATAGGATCTTAGTTGACAATGGTAGTGCCCTTGATGTACTTTCTTATGATTGTTTCCTCAAGATGGGTGAGAACCCAATCGACTAGGTGATCCTCCCGTCTCTTTGTCTTGACGACTACATCATCGACATAGCATTCAATAAGGTCATGCAGCGTCTCGTCGAAGATCTTGGTCATTGCCCTTTGGTAGGTTGCACCAGCATTCTTCAGACCAAACGGCATTCTTTTATAATTGAAGATCCCCTTAGGAGATCGGAAGGCCGTATGGTCTTTGTCTTTGACTGCCATGCGGATTTGATCATAACCCGACGACCCGTCCATGAAGGACAAGGCTTCATGACCGGTAGTCATATCAACTATTGTCTCAGTGATTGGGACAGGGAAGTCATCCTTTGGGCATGCCTTATTTAGATCCCTGAAGTCGATGTAGACTCGGACTTGGCCGTTCTTCTTCTTGACGGGGACTATATTGGCGAGCCACACAGGGTATATGCACGGCTCTATGAAGTCCCCATCGAGCATCTTGTCAACCTCAGCATTGACCTTCAATTCCAGCTCATGGCGCATACGTCTTTGAGCTTACTTGACTGGCTTGACTGTTGGAAGTATTGTCAGCTCATGTTCAGCTACAGAATGGTCGAGCCCGGGCATTTCTTTATAAGTCCAGGCACAGCAATACCTGAATTCTTCTAGGAGCTGTCAATACGACTGTCTTTCTGCCTCATCGAGGAGGGCACTGATGAAGGTTGGCCGACGATCATCTTTGCTTTCGAGTTTAATCTCGATCAACTCGTCCACAGTTGCCTTGCCACTGTCTTCAAGCTCAGGTGGAGCTGGTTGGAGGTCGACGAAGTCTCCCTCATCATCAATGTTTGCTTCATACATTTCAAATTCTTCAGAGCACTCTTGCTCGTGGCTTGAAGTCGAGGAGCTTGCTTCATATTGTTGACGATTAGCAGGCTGGGCTACTTGTTGAAGATTGGCAGATTGGGCTACTGTTCCCTCTAAGGGGTGGTCATTGTTGACATTTGATGAAGGTGATAGTGTCATGGACGCCTCACCAGACTCTCTTACAGAGTCATCAATCTTGGACTCAACTTCAGCTTACCCGTGATGAGGAGGTAGCAGTCCTATGGCATTGACTGTGAAACAGACCTCGAAGTCCCTCTCCTGTTAATAGCCGAGCCCTCACGTATCTTTGTGGGAGAAGGGAGGCTACCCACGGACTTGCGGAGGATTCCACAGTTGATGGAAGTATGCCACTCGCGCAAGGCCCTAAGCTTGCGGGATGTGTTGCTTCTTGCACATTTCCCTGATGTGCTTCGACATGTCGTCCATCTTTGAGACCGGCTCTGGTGCCACATCGGTGGGAATATCCCAGCCAAAATCATCTTCAGGAGGGCATGGTGGGACGAGATCAACTTTGTAAAAGATGACTGACTTGTCCCCCTTCTTGCCCTTGTTGCTCCTTCTTCACCGTTGATAGGAGACGGTGAAGGTCTTCAGCTGCTCCACCTCATACTCTTCCCATTGGGATGAGAGCTGGAGGTACTTGGGTGGTAGGGAGATGCTTCGGTCAATGACCTGACTGATGAGGTTGGCCTCAAAGTCAACACTCTGCCTCTCCAGCTGAGTCAGCTAGGAGGCAGACTGGAGGCTTAGCCTGTGTAGCTTTACCATGTCTTGGTTGGCTGTGAACTACTATCCCTCCTCAGCTTCATAGTTCACCTTTTGCTTCCCCTTGTCCTTTAAGGGCTCGGGGATTGCTAAGGTGGGCTCCCTGTAATTCTAATTGTTTATACGCCTCCTCAACAACCCCCACTAACCCTTCAGGGGTCTCATCAGCCTCTTGGGTGGCGTCCCCAGTTCTTGGTAGCAGTAATTCGATACTTGTATCAGGTTATCGGTACCCTGAGCTCTGGGTCGTTACAGTTGGTATCAGAGCAGCATTGGGGAATCGTGTAAAGAATTGAAATTACACGTGATTGTCCAGAACAAGTCTAGTCGTGTCGTCTGTTGCTAGCATAGGATGTTTTCCATGATTATTAATGTGTTTTTCGTTGTCGTATGTTTTAGATGCCGCCCCGTAAAAGAAGAGCTTCTGTTCCCCAGGAAGAGAGTGACAGCGTTCTGCCCCCTGTCGTGCCAGCTCCTCCTCCAATTGCACCAGTTCCAACTCCTGCTGTCCCAGCTCCGCAAGATGACTTACCCGGCGGCCTTGGTAGAGCACTCAAAGAATTTTTGCTATTCCACCCACCGACTTATGAAGGTCAGTCAGACCCAGATGCTGCTAGGATTTGGATTGCGGCGACTGAGCGTGTGTTTCGATTGATGGAATGCGCAGAGGACGAGAAGGTCATGCTTGCTACTTTTCAACTTCAGGGTGCAGCATTGATGTGGTGAAGTTCAGACCACTTTGTCAGATCACCTGGGGAGAGTTCGTGACTACTTTTGAGCGTACTTACAGTTCGACCTGTCTTCGCATGGATAAGATGCACCAATTTCTAGATTTGGTTCAGGGTGAAATGGCCGTGCTGTAGTATTGGAATAAATTCATCGAGTTGGGTCGGTATGCGCCGCATATTATCGCTAATGAAGCCTTAAAGACTGAGCAATTTCTCCATGGTTTACGAGTCGAATTGAGAGTGCCACTGCTCGCTACCCGTGTGAATGTCATTGACGATGCATATCAGGCAACAGTCGCGGTTGAGCTCGATTTGGCATGGTCTACAGGGTTCTCTCAGTCCAGTGTTGCTCAGTCAGTTGTGCCATTCCAGCAGTCTTTTCAGCCGTCAGTGCCTGGCATTCCGTCTGTCATGCCTACTTCTGGTGGTCCTTCGAGACAGATGTTTAGAAAGTCTAAGAAGTGATTTAACCGTCAAGTGTCTTCGGGTTTTGTGCAGCAGCAATCGGCGTCTTCTGATTTTGTTCAGCAGTCTATTTCTCCTTTTCAGCAGCGCCGAGAGATTCCCGTAAGTCAGTTGAGACCGTGTCTGAGGTGTGGTGGAAGCCATCCCGGTGTACTATGTTTCTTGCCGGTGGTTTGCTATCGCTGTGATCAACTGGGTCACGTTATTCGAGATTACCCGATGAAGTCTATTCCAGCACAGTTCTCGCAAGTTACCCAGCCGCAGCAGTCTCCATTCCGTCTTCCTGCACCACCTCTGCCTCAGCCATCATATTTGCAAGTTCTAGCTTCTTCCCAGCAATCTTCTGCAGCCTCTAGCCAGAAGCCGAGGAGCCGGATCACTCACATCACTCGTGCAAAAGCCATTGCGTCCAATCTCATAGAAGGTACGGTTTCGATCTTTGGTCATTCAGCTCGTGTTCTATTCGATTCAGGTGCCACTCATTCATTTATTTCTGAGGATTTCCTTGCTCGTCTCGAGGATCCGAAAATCGAGTCACCCTGTGAACTGCTCGTTGAGTTACCATCCGGAGATTTCATGTCCACTCCATTTTGCCTGGAAGATTCTCCTGTTATTCTCTTTCTTTCTTTCTCTCTTCCCTCTCACCAACTCACGCACACCCTCTCTCTCTTTCTTCCTCTCTCCCTCCAGCACATGTCTCTCTCTCTCTCCCATTCTCTCCCTCGCCCGCGACCACCTTCGACCACCTGCACCAACTCGCCGGCGAGCCCACCCCACATTCTTTGCTCTCTCTCTCTCCCTCTTTCCCTCACACCTCGCGACACCGCCGGCCCTTCTCCACCTCCCACCTGCTAACCCACCGTGTCCACCTCCTTCTCTCTCCCAGACAACACACCTCCCCACTCCATTTCCTTCTCTAACTCACGTAGCACGCCCCCGCCTCCGCTACAACCCACACCATCGCTGGCAAGCCCCTCCGACCACCGCAGCGAACCCACCTCAATGGCTACCTGTACCTCCGCCGCTGCCATCGTGAGTCCTCGCCGGTCATCACCGTAACCGCACCCTCCTTTGGCCTCCACCTCCCATGCACGCTGCGATAACCTCCCACTTCCATCGCCGCAACCCCAAGCCGCCGGCGAGACCTCCCAGCTCACCCCTGCACACACCCCCAACCCAAACGACCTCCCTCATCACCCTACCGTGAGCACACCCGCACCCCCGCCGTGACTGCCTCCCATGCCCTGGCCATCTCTCCCTTCACCTCCTCACCATCCTCCTTTCCCCAACCCCCTCTCCTTCTCTTAGCCACCTCTGCTCTCCTCGCCGTCGCCCACGGCGACCGGCCGATCTATCCCTCTCTCTCTAGCCTCCACGACCACCCAACGCACCCTCTCCCTCTAACTCGCGGACCACGTCTCTCCACCTCCCTGCACACTCACACACATGCACGGCCACTGTAGCACCCACCGGCGATCGCATCCAGCTAGCCCACCGCAACAGCCCACGGCACCCCTCCATAGCCCACTCTCTTCTCCCAGCCAACCCCCTACCGGACGGCGTCTCCCTTTCCTCCTATTCACAGCCGCAGCACCCCCCTTCACGTAACCCCTCTCCCTCATTCCCTTCTGCTCCTCTCTCCACAACCACCTACCCATCTCTCTGGCTCCCCATTCTCTCCTACGTAAACCCATCCCTCTCTCACTCCCTAGAAACCACATAACACCCAGGAGGACCCGACGGGCCTCTTCCTTCCCTCCCTCTCTCAAATCTACTCTACCGCGGTCCTCCTCTCCGGTGAGCCCCTCCGGCCAACCCACCAACCACCTTCCCGCCGCCGATGACCTCCCGTCGATCGCCCCCGTCTCCTCCTCCTTCTCCTCCCTTTCTCACTGCCTCACTCGCACTGCGACGCCCCCACCATGCATGTGAGCCACCCTCACCCTCTCCCTGCACACCATCGCTCCCTTCCTCTCTCATACACCATCGCCGCCTGAGCCTCCCCACGCTTCAGCCTGAGCCTCCCTCACTGTTGCTCCCACCATCACCACCTCTCCCACATGCACACAACACCTCTATCCCATTCTATCTTTTCTCTCTCTAACCAGCCACAGCCAACGTCCAGCAGCCCCTCTCACCTTCCATCTCCCTCTCACACTCAGTAACCGCAACCACTCCCCTCCCTCTCTCCCTCTCGGTGTTCTCTGCGCCTCCCGTCCCCCTCACTCTCTTAACATCATCCCATCTCCACACAGACCTCTCCCTCACTCTTTCTCTCCCTCCATCACACCACCTCAACGCAAGAACGTCTCACCACAGTAATTCTACGCACTCTGTAAATTATGTATGTCGAACATACTTATTGCTCTAATGACACGATCTATATAGACGCGTTACGCATCCGAGAAATCTTCCGCGCTCGGGGCGTGACAAGACGTGCCCCAGCCCCAACCCAATTGGAGCCCGTCAGGACTGACTAGCTCAAGAAAAAGATGAAGGAGGATGAAGAAGAGAAGATTGAGACGTCAGCTTAAGCGTCCTAGAGACCTGCCTTCTGTACACATGGCCGGCAGGAGAACATGTATTTGAATGAAGGAAGATACAGTAGGACGCACGAGTGGAGGCGCCTTGCCTATAGACCGCTAGTGCAAGCATCACCACTAATTGCCTGCCCCACTCGAGGACAAGACGACATCACTCAGGCCATGCGGGGATATCTCTACAGCCTCAAAAACACCTTGTTGGGAACTCAGCGGCTCTTAGAAGCCGTGAATGACGCTGAAAGAAATCAGGAGCAACAAGTTAACCCGTAAGACATCAAGGATGTGGAGTCGGGATGCTATGGGCCGCCCCTCCGTAAAGAAGTCCCATTGAGAATCTCAATCTTTGACAAGTTAACTTTCCCTAGACAGTCAACCAGGAAAGTGACCCGAAGAAACAAGATGTAGGTTTATACCTGCAATATGGCCGAAGTGGCCGGCCAGTATGGGGCCCTCCCCGAAGACCGAGAAGAAGTGGCAATTCTTGCTGAGAGGCCGGGTCCCGTCACCCGAAGAGGAAGAGCCACAGTCGAGGCAATACATCCCTCACCGGTGAAACATGTTCAGATGCGATCGCCATGGTGGCGAACGTGATTACCACCGGGGATGAAGGAGAAAGGATAGCACCTTCTCTAGATACTCTTACAGAAGGGGGAGGCCAAGCTCCTAGGCCATCCACCCCCGACCCGGCGATACTGATGCTGCTTCAAGCCTATCGGTAGGAGATTGAAGCTCTAAAGCGATAGGTGGGCGAACTGACCATGCATACTTCCACCTCGAAGTAGGTCGAACCGCCTCCAGAAACATCCAAGCAAGGCACCGGACAATTTGAGGGTTCACCCGAGATGACGACTTCCTAGCCAATCACCAACTATGCTGGGTGCACGGCCCCAATGACCCCTCAAGCTCCTCAACTCCACGGCACCACCACTATACACCAAGCAATGGTGTTGGTGACGCCACAGATGTAGCCAGCTCATTTCTACCTGGAAGCAGTGAATCTGGCAATGGCAAACAAGCTCATGATCGAGCAGATAGTCGAGATAAAGCTGGCCGATCAGGGCAGTGAAGAATATGCCTCGTATGATGTGTACAAGGTACCCTATCCTATCCATCGTGCGGCGAAGAGATTGCCTCCTAGCGTTAGTAAGCTATCAAAGTTTGACAAATTTAATGGCCAGGGATCTCCAAAGGAACACATAGCCTATTACATCAACGTAATTGGCAATCTGGCGACCGACGAATTGTACATGCTGAGGTTCTTCGGGTCCTCGCTTACAGGGCTCACCTTCGATTGGTACTCGAACTTGCCGGCGGGATCTATTAACGACTGGTCAGATTTGTAATGGACATTTCGAGAGCGGTTCCATGTAACCGAAAGGGAGGTCACAGTGGTCGAGCTCTATGCAACCAGGCAGAAGAATGATGAAACTGCCCTAGAATTCATCAAGAGATGGTGGAACCTCAGCATGAGGTGTAAATGATGCCTTTCACAGAGTTAATGAAGTGCAAGCATGCACAACAGGCATCATGCACGATGTATGTTACTTTGTTGCTAGGCATCTGCACAATGTATGTTACTTTGTTGCTCATGAAGGTACTTTGTTGCTATCATCAAAACAGAATCATCAAAACAGAATATGATATGTTGCTATCATCAAAGCTAGACAACATATGCACAACATTGGGGTTCTGGAGGATTTAGGGTAGAGGTTGATCAGTGAGAATGGTGATTGGGTGAGACAAGAAGTACAGTCGTAGCTTGTGGGCGGTCGTGATCAGGGCCAAAGTGAACTTCTCAGTCTTTGAGTATCGAAACTCTGGCCCCTGTAATGCCCGACTTGCATAGTAGACTAGCTTCATGATGTTACCTTCCTCCCGAGCGATCACGGTGCTCATCGTGCTCGGTGTTACCGATATATACAGGATCAATTTTTCTCTTTTTTGCGGCTTGCAGAGCACGGGAGGGGTCGCCAAGTAACGCTTCAACTCCTCGAATGCCTGCTCGCATTCCTGGTCCCATTCGATCAGCCCTTTCTTCTCTGGTGCCTTGTTGGCTTGCATGATGAGTCGGAAAAAGGGAAGGCATCTCTCAACTGCTCGGGATAGGAACCGAGTCAAGGCGATGACGCGACCGGTGAGGCACTGTATGTCCCTTACTCGTGCTGGTCGCTTCATCTCCAGTACTGATCGGATATGATCAGAGCTTGCCTCTATTCCTCTATGGGTGACAAGGAATCTAAGGAACTTCCTTGACTTTACACCGAATGCACACTTACTTTGGTTGAGCTTCATCTTGTATTTCCTGAGCATCGCGAATGTCTCCACCAAGTCTTCCAAGTGCTCGGCTGCTCAGAGGCTTTTGACGAGCATGTCATTGATGTAGACCTCCATGTTGCGGCTGATTTGTGCATCGAACATATGGTTGACGAGTCGTTGATAGGTTGCTCCCACATTCTTCAGTTCGAATGACATGCGGGTGTAGCAATACAACCCATGATCGGTGACGAACGTTGTCTTGTCTTGGTCGGGTTTGTGCATGCTAATATAATGATAGCCAGAGTAGGCATCTAGGAAGCTTAGCATCTCATGCTCGGCTGTGGCATCGATCAGTTGGTCGATCTGTGGCATGGGAAAGCTATTTTTTGGCGTAGCTTTGTTGAGGTCAATGTAGTCTATGCACATTCACCACTTCCCATTGCTCTTAGGAATGAGGACCATGTTCACCACCCAGTCAGGGTACCGGGTGGGTCTAAGTAGCCCTGAGTGTAATTTCTCGCTCACTTGTTCCCTGGTGATGGCCTGTCGCTCGGGGTTGTAGTGCTTTCGGCACTGCTGGACCAGGCGACAGCTCAGATCCAACTTGAGTTGGTGCGTGATGATTTCTGGTGGGATTCTGGGGAGTTCATCCTCGGACCAAGCAAATTTGTCCTGGTTGGCTATGAGGAAGTTTGTGTAAGCCTCCTTTTCTTGCTCGGACAGGGTAGCCCCGATCCTTAGCATTCTACTTGGGTCTTCCATTAAGCAATCTACAGGCTCGAATAGCAGAAATAATTAAACGAGAGGAACGGGATCGAATACCTTGGAAATAAAATACTGACTTCCCAGGTGGCTGAAAATAGACCTTCTTAGATCTGCAATCAACCATAGCCCCGTATAGTTCTAGCCAATCCATACCTAGGATGACGTCATAATCTGCCAACTGTAAGGCATAAAGTCTCGCCGGCAGTTGCCGATCGCTGACCACAACAGGTGAGTCTTCAAGACATAACGGGATAACCATAAAATTCCCAGATGGCAATTCAACAATCAAATCACAAGCCATCTCGATCATGGGCTCCGCGATACATGCAATGAAATCCTCAGAAAAGAAGGAGTGAGAAGCACCTGAATCAAATAAAACTCAGACTGCACAACCAAAAATAGTAATAGTACCTTTAATGAGATTTGAAGCCACAACCTCAGCCCGTGAGATATGAGTCACCTTGCCCTTCTGCTTCCTACTAGCAGCTACAGAGGACTGGAAGGAGGATGCTGCTGAAGCTTGAGGATGAAACTGCTAGAACTGCTGAGATGGCGGCGGTGGTGGAAGTGGAGGCCTGAACTGCAATTGAGGCTACTGAGATTGAGTCACCGGAGTAAATTGCACTGGGATCGATCGCAAAGGACAGTCTCTCACCGCGTGACCCGACTGGTCACATCGAAAACATACCACCGACAGGGAACACGGTTTGCCTGGGTGGCTACCACCACATTGCGCACAACCCTTAAATTGGCTCTTAGCAGAACCCTGGCATTGCTGGAAAGAAGGAGCTGACTGCTGTACTGCGCCAGATGATGCTTGCTGGTTAAATCACTTCTTGAACCTCTTCTTATTCTTAAATTTCCTGAACTGGGACTTACCCGAAGAAGCAGCAACACTAGCAGCTGGAGTGACAGAAGGAAAACCTGGAACAGGAGGCGGGCAACCAGATGGAAGCTGAACCGTCAGCTGAACCGACACTGCCTGAGGAGGACTCTGGTATCTCGCCAAGTCCAACTCCAACGCTACCACAGCCTGATACACCTCATTCATATTAGTTACACGAGCAACAATCAATGATTGCCTTAATTCAGCACGGAGGCCACAAAGAAACTGCTCCATCTTTAAAGCTTCATTTGCCAACACATGGGGCACATAACGGCCCAATTCCATGAAACTATTTTGATATTCAAGCACCGACATTCCTCCCTAGACGAGCTGCAAGAACTGGTGCATTTTATCTATCCTGAGATAAGCTAGACTGAAAGTAAGTTCAAATGTGGCAACAAACTCAGCCCACGAAATCTGCCGTAGCACACGAGACTAAAAAGTAATCTCACATTCCGTATTCAACCATGTCAGCGCCGCGCCCTGGAGCTGAAAAGTGCTGAGCATCACTTTCTCATCTTCCACGCATTCCATAGAGCGGAACACGTGCTCGGTCGCGTCCAGCCAAACCCTGGCGGCATCAGGATCGGTCTGGCCTTTAAAAGTCGATGGATGAAACAACAAAAATTCTTTCAAAGCACGTCCGCAACTACCAGGCACATCCTCTTGAGCCAGAATAACAGGAGCCAGAGTAGGAACATCTTGAGGGACACTACTCGCTTCCTGGGGAACCGGAACTCTCCGACGCTGAGGCGACATCTTGCAACGACTAGAAAACACGGATAGTAATTAAGAAAATCTATTAATCATTATCGAGGTGCCACACCCTCCCCCACTTTAAGGAATTTAGTCCTCCGAATTCACTACACTTAATCCAATGGGGAGTGAGATAACTCACCTAGAACAAGTCGGGATACTGCTTCCGCATGGTATCTTCTGACTCCCAAGTAGCCTCTTCAGTTCCACGCCGACTCCACTGTACCTTGACCATGGGTATGGAACGATTCCTGAGTTGCTGCTGCTTATGATCTAAAGTCTTGATAGGTCTTTCTTCATAAGTCAAATCTTCCTTCAATTCAAAATCCACATACTTGTGGGTGTAGAAATGTGGAACGCGGCATCACAAGTCACATAAACAAGAATGTGTATAAGTGATGACATAATGTGTCAATCAAGTGAATATCATTAACATATGACTATGTAAACATGGTAACATGATCATATAGCAAGACAAAGGCAATAAGAGATATAGAAGAATACCGTGATCGCCACCAAGGAAAGATAACGCCAAAGAATGTGAAAGAAGACTGTGCGCGTTGTGTACCTTGGAAGAAGAAGATGATCGCGCTCAATATAAGCAATGCGGGGTAATGTGGATTACCTCTCCTCGCCTTTCAACTGGCTAGAAGGTAAGGGCCTCACTTTCCATGCTTTCCTGCAAAACAAGGACAACACAAGAGACAAAACCCATTAGAAAATGTCCAAGTGTAGAAATCTGCCCAAGTGCATAAACTAGCATAAATGATTGAGGGTAAACTTACCGGGGGAGGGTTTTTAACCCCTGTGGAAGGGTGGAAACAGTAGGTGTGTGTATTGTAATGAGATTAAAGTTCAAAGTTTGATTTAATATGCCATGCTTAACATAGATAAACGATGTGAAAAAGTACATGTCATGCAATAATAGTGCAGGAAACTGTGCAAACAGTACAAATAGGGTGCAAAGACTGGTGCAAACAGTAGGAAAACCGAAGTCCAAACAGGGAGAACATTGGGATGACAGAAGACTTGAGTTTTGTGAAGAAGTAGGAACAAGAATCACTCCAAAAGGAGGTCGTGACAGAAAGTTATGACATTGGAGATTTGGGAAAAATACAGACAGTGCAGAAAATGTAGAACATAGCACAAAATGGACCCAAAGAATGACGAATATATCACAGAATAAGACACCAAAAGGGAGGGAAAAGATGCCATGAAAAGGTGAAAATATTATGGTGAAACTAGGGTGAAAAGAAGGGTTTAAAATTGCGAAGACATTAGTTAAAATGGGGTGAAAAATACAAGAAAATAATGGGGTGCAGAACATGACAACAAACTGTGAAAATAGAATGAAAGTGTAAAAAGAATGGAGGAAGATATGCATGAAGATGACAACATAATGATCCCATAATGGAGAAGAATAAAGATTATACTTCCCTTAAGAGCCTGGAGTTGAAAGGACGGATCCGAAGTGCACCATGGCCTCGCTCCGGTGACGCAAAAGTGCCCCCGTCGCAAGAAATCTGTATTTTAGAAGTGCAGAACAGAGTGATGAAATCTCAAACGTTGGGGCTTGGAAGAGGTAGAACATATGAGATAAATATGGTAAATATATGATCAACATGAAGTTAATACTCCCCTCTTCAAGATGGAGTGGAAGGAGGATGAAGAGGATGAAGCATGACTCCGCCAAGGCTTGATGAACATGCCCCCGTTGCAAAGTTGTAGCAGAAAATCAGCAAACTGTGATGATTTGCCATAACCACTGCACGACGATAGCAATCACCATACACACAGGCACGACGGCCCACCACATGTGGGTTCTCATTCGACGACGAGAAACCGCACACACGGAGCAAGCTCTGAACTCGTCTAAGATGAAAATAGAATATGACATATAAGGCCCAGTTCAAGAATGACAAGCTAAGCTCAAAATGAAATGAATAACATAGTCTAGCATTGATCTTCCCCTTAAATCCTCAAACAAACTCGGAGATGAATGAAGGGAGCACTAGAATGTTAGAACCGAGAGAGGTGGAAGAAGCCGGTCTTGTAAATGAAACGCCCAAAGCAGTGGACGACGAGGAATTACGGCCTCCAGATCAATGCTCGGGCACATGAAGAACGAGCTCGGCGGCGTCTTCTTCCTTCTCCAGCAGGTGTGCGAAGCCCTTTCTTCTCCTGCAAGAAAGATGAACACGTTAGACTCCAAAAGATGCCTCTCCCGATTGGACAAGTGCGGATATATATGTATCAAAGAGTAATCAAGTCATTAAGACCACAATACCCCTACAAAAACCTCTTCATACCATATACAAATAATGGTAAAAACCGTAAGGCCAATGTGGTAATCAACCAAGCCAATCGGACCCAAAGTTAATGGGCTCGCATCCAAAACTGGAAAGCTCGATCGAAAGACTCGGAACAAGTGTCGACTCTTGTTGGTGAGTGTTCTGCCAGAAACATAAAAACAGAACACAGGAAACAAGTGTCGACTCTTAGAGTCGAAACTTTTTTTGGACTGTTCTGTTTTGAGAAGAAATACAGCACACAGGGTAAAAGTGTTGACTCTCGAGGTCGACACTTTTTCCCGAGACTTCTGTCTGCACAAAAATAACATTACCCAGCTGTGAGTCGACACTTACAGTCTGCTGTCCTTAGACAACAGGCTGGGCTACAAGTGTCGACTCTGGGAGTCGACTCTTGTAGCTCCAGATCTGAAAAACAAGATATGCAAAGAATTAAACACCAAGGCCTTTAAGCCCCATACAACCCCATTCTTAAACATTATGAAATAGATTCAAATGAGAGTATGACCATGGATTAATGGATAGACAACAAGAATGGAAGCTCACTACACGATCCAACTCCATAGAATCCAATAAAAAAGCCAGATTACCTCAATCAAACTTCAAGATGAATCAATCATTCACTTTTAAAAGAGATTGCCAAAGTTTAAATCAATTTTCAACCAAAACCATTCTATCACAGTGAAATGCATTCAAGCATCAATTTACCATGGATCCAATGTATTGTGGGCAATTTGTTCTTGCACAGTCCAGAAATTTAAATCCATGACAATCTTAAAGAAGTGTAACTGAATGCACACAGCCATTGACATTCAACATTCACAATTTCCTTTAATCATGACTCAACTTCATCAAACAGTCCTCAAGGAAATTTCAATGCAAATCAACATGCCATTCAAGTGAAAGCTATCAAAGTGAGAATCATTCATCAACATATATCAAGCATGTATTCAATACAAATCTCCAACATAGAACTATATGTCTTCGTCAAAACACGCCGGGCACAATAGCCTCCAACCTGATAGGTTCCGTCCCAAAGAGGACGAGTAACCTGTAACTACTTGTACCCTCTTCTCCTATCAATATAATTTCTTTTTCTGCAACCTTTCTTTGCATGATGGATGCTTGATCTTTGTGTGATGTGGTTGCCGTCATACGGAGATCGACTTCATCTCTAAGGTGTCATCCAATTATGTCTCCCAGGACATTGTTGAGTCTCTATCTAAGACCAGAGAGATTGTTCTCAACGGTGGCTTAGCATTCGTAGAGTTCTAATGGAGGGTCAGTCACGTCCTATATGACGATGGAGCATGGTGCAAGATCGACACACTTGCTGGTCCATGCATCATTTTAGGACAAACGTGGTTGGGAGAGAGGAAAGTGAACTTTGACCGGGACAGGAGGACCTGCACCTTACACCCACCTCACCTACTTGGCCAGTTCATCATCCATGACGGTGTTCAGCCGATGACCTCCATGTCACTAGCCACCCACCCCAGCGGCACGCTCCATCCCCGGACTCACGCCCTCCACCACTCCCGGAGCCCACCCATGTTAACCATATCTCCGACCAGTGTCCTTCACATTCTTATACCTTAGAGGACAACCATTTGGAGGATGCCCCACTTGGACTTATTCCAGTGAGTTATGAGGCTGACCAGGAGTTAGCCAAGGAGTACCACGCTATGGATGAGGGGTTAGAGAGTGACTCCAAAGAGTGTCTAGTAGGCCAGGGTGAGACGCCAGCCAACAACACTGTCATATTAGTCACCCCAACCCCACAGGTCACCCCAATCCTACCGGTTATCCCAGAGCTGTCTATCCCGCCCACCTTGTCTAGGGTGGATGTGCCCTCTGCCGACCTCATGCAGTCAGCCATCCCACTTTTACCCGTCTCTCCCACGGTAGTGCAGCCACTAGTGACTACCGTACCACTGTCAATGCCCTATGTTGACGCCGTATGGTTTGATTTTTGTCACGCCTATGAGAGACAATGTCCAGACTTCCCATTCTCCATGCTCTTCGCTAGATGTCCGGACTACCTCCCGTCACCTGGCTCCTGATCCTCTTACACTTTCGTACCCGAGGATGAGTCTTCTCCGACTGGAGATGGTTGACGAGGGTTGAGACTCACGGCATCAAATTGTGGCTCAACTTATCTTATCACCTAGTGTATGTAGAAGGTATCCATCTGCCTTACTGAGTCTTCCTTAGTACGTCCCTTATGTTGTGTCTCTTCGTCGTCAATCATCGTATTACTATGTGTGTCTATGTTTGTCTAGGGTCATATGTGAGTCTGTTTTGCTTCTACAGTTTGTTTGTGATGCATATGGAGTTTGAATAAAGTCGTCCAAACAAAATGCCAGTCATGCACGTATAAGGAGTTAGCCGATGCATGCCGACGTACCTGTGAGTTTCAAAAGGGAGAGTACGTCATGATCAGGGTCATATCTGAACGGTTTTCCCCCAGGGATCGTCGAGAAACTCTAGGCCTGCGATGCTAGTCCTTTCCGAGTCGTGAAACAAATGGGTTCGGATGCATACGTTATTGAACTACCAGGCGACTATGGTGTCGGTTCGATGTTCGATGTTTCCGATCTGGTAGTATATCGGAACCCCGCGGTGATCCCTAGTGAGTTTTGGGCTTTCTACTCCTGTTGTGAGTGACACACCACCCGAAAGTCCACCTCTTCCAGCCTCAACGCAAGCATATAGATTCTATACTGGATGAGCAGGTGACCACCACCAGGAATGGAGCCTACCTACACTTCTTAGGCAAGTCCGGCCGGGAACGTCTTCCCCACGCCCGGAGCGTGGAGGTAACTCCGCCCCCGTAGTTAGTTATTTGCTTTCTA
>JANBPO010002869.1:0-51857 GCA_024336825.1 Amorphophallus titanum
CTGTAAATTATGTATGTCGAACATACTTATTGCTCTAATGACACGATCTATATAGACGCGTCACGCATCCGAGAAATTTTTCACGCTCGGGGTGTGACACGACTCCACTCCAAGGTGGTAGGCTGAGAAAACCCAGCCTGCGGGTGCTAGTGGCACAGGGCCATTCATCAGGAATACCGGGGTAGGCCCCCAAGATGCGAAGTCTATAGTGAAGGCCAGCGTCTGGGTGGCTCGAGTGTAGGCTTTCGCCCAAGCCAATAGTTGTGTTGCGGACGCTCGTCGCGACGTGCCTACGCTTGAAGTTGTCACTACAGGGGGTATCGGGAGGCTGGTGACGCGAGGGCTTGAGCCTGAACTGGGAGCTGGCAAGATCGGAAGGAACGATTGGGGGCGCTCAGTCGGTACCGAGGTCACCGCGTCCCACAAAGGTAGACCCGTGCTGGGGATTGGCGTTGTCAGATTGCGGGAGGAATGCCCCCAAGGTAGAGCCAAGGGATCTGGGACTTGATGCGGACCACTCATAATGGACGTCATCCACGGGAAACCCCAGAGTTGTACGTCTGGTCTGGATGCTAGGACGCCTCGTGCCAGAGGTTGGGGACCTGGGCGAGGTAGTCACGCTTCTGTGGTTCAGGTCGGAAGGCTCGAATGGGGTGCTGGGGAGCCATGCCCCCGAGCTAGGAGGCCCGTGTGGGGAGTTGGCACGATGGGAGCTCAGGATTGATGGCCCGAGCAGGGTGCTGAGGAGCCGAACACCGTAGGGTGGAGACCCACACTGGAAGTCATCTTGGCTGGGGCTCTGGGCTGGAGGCCCGAGCGAACCGCAGGACTGGAGACCGAAACCTAGGACGTAAGGCTTGCGTCGGAAGTCTGTTGAGACTGGGCCCGGGGACTAATGCTTGCCCAGGTTGGGACTGGTTCGGGACCCCTACGGGCACCGATGGCGGGAGAGTCGAGCCTGACGCTCGGCCTCGTTGTCGGGACTGGCAGCTAGTGTGGCGCATTAGTGGCACCAGAGGAAATAGGAGCTGGATGTGGTGGTGGAGCCACCACGGGGACAACACCTAAAAAGTACGGTGATCCTACGACAGGAGGAAAGCTACCGAATGCGATTGGCATTGCCAAGTAACCCACCCGTGCATGGGTGGCGATGGCGATGGGACCGTAGGTGACGGCCACCATAGTTGCTCGAGTCCTCCTGGACAAGCTGAGGTGACGGCCGGAAGCAGTCGTCGAACACGATCTAGCAACTGGGAGACGAACTGGAAGCTGCTGGGAAGTGCGAATAGGTGTTCTTCTGCTACCCCTCCTATAAGGACAGGAAAAGGGCACCCTGACTTCAGGGTCGGCACGGACTTTCACTCCAATAAAAAGAAGGGAGGTGGGAGACGTCCCACCGGGAGTGTGATGTGACACCACCTTACGGGTGGTAGCCACAAGATCGAAGACCCCTAAGACCTAGCAAGCAAGCAATGTGTGGATCGGTGACTTCACTCAAGCGGACTCACCGCTAAGCGCACTCTCATATCCGTAGGCAATCCGATGATGGTAGTGAGCGTCCGGGACAAAATCTCACTGCTCCGGAGGTTGGCTAGCCTAAGATTGAACCCCTAAGGGCCAGGGATGCCCAAATCACAGGCGACCAACACGCCAAGGGCGTGGGTTAAGTGGTTGCTCTCACCTCACTCCGCGGTGGCCACTCAGCAGTCAGTCATGTCGGAAAGCCCCAAAATTAGGACGTGCGGGTCATGAAGGTCGTCAGGGAGTCGGCAATCATCGTCTCCTCTGACTGGCTGTTCTTCGGCCACATAAAAAATGGTGAGCGGGCTTTCAGGATTCGGCACCTCAAAGATCCTTAACTGCTTGGCTGCCAGGCAATCGAGCTCCGTTATTGGTTTAATGATTCCCGGCGGGACTCTGACATCCTCTAGCAGATCCTCGAGACGGGGTGCCCCCGGTGTGGGATAGATGGCGAGGGAAAATGCCCTAAATGCCCCTTCTTCTTCTGTAATGAACTGCACATGCGGAGGAGCCACATAGCCTGGGGGCGGCGGAGGAAACCAACCTTCCGATTTTATTTTCTTCTTCCCTTTGTCCCGGGCAGCTTTAGAAACCTGTTTTGTCTCTTCCAGGTACAGATTAGCATCTGACAGGTGACACTCGAGCACCTCAAACGGGTGGAGGTCAGCGAAGATTCTGACTTCCTTTCCCTCACAGGGGTACTTGATGCATTGGTGCAAGGTGGACGGCACCACTCTATTCTGGTGCAACCAAGGCCGGCCAAGCAACGCCTTTTAGCAGGTGTTGGAGTTGATTACATGAAACTGGACCTTGGTGATGAAGTCACCGAAGGCCAGGTCAAATTCTGTAACCCCCATGGGCACCTTGCACTTCTGGTTAAAGCCAGCAATCTTGACGTTCTTCACTTCGATCGGGTGCACATCAAAGTAATGGTTCTGGTACACCCGATAAGGGAGTATGTTGACTGCCGCTCCTGGGTTGATCAGGACCCTGTTGATAGGCTGTCCGTTCAGCTACCCCTTCATGTAGAGTGGCCTGTTATGACTGCAGGTGGGCAAGAGCATGTCATCTTCTGTGAAGGCTACAGCCACCTCCGGGGACACCTCCGCCAAGTAGGCTTCAAGGTGTGCTGGCGTCTGGAGTGTGGCAATGATGGCTTACCATGTTTCTTCATCCAGGGATAGCATCTCCCAGATGGTGAACCGGCCCGAGATCTTCTTGATATGCCTGACTGTTCGGTCGGCAGCCCGAACCTTGAGCAGCTTCATCTCTTCGGGCATGTCGTGCCTGCCCCCCGCCTGGGCTTGGGGTGCTGGGTCGGAAGGTGGCTCCTCCGCTGGATCTGGTGCCACCACCTGAGCTGGCGGGGCCTGCTGGGCTTCTTCCTTTTCCTTCATGAATTCGGCAAGGTTAGGGATGTCGTCAAATTCTTCTGCCGGCTGGGGCGGGACTGCCACTGGTAGGGCCGGAGGATTATTGGCAGGCGGGGCCAGGAGGCTGCCAGCTCTCTTGGTTGGCCTTGCTCCCTGCGGGCGCACCTACTTTTCTGTGCGGGCCCGAAGGAAGTCAGCGAATGAAGGAGAGCCCTGACTCTTCGGCTTCTTGGGATAAAGACCCGACGGTGGGGGGATCTCCGTGCCTCCAACCTTGGGTTCGGGGACTTGGTATGGCTGCTCGCCACTTAGCATGATGTTGCGATTATCCTCAGGAGGGCGTCCCCAATTCTTCCCTGACCGAGTGGCATGCTGGGAGGTGGATGTTTCAGCCTGATTTACCTCCGGTGGATCACAGGATGCTTCCTCTTCTTCTTCGTCTAGAGAGAGGGCGGTGTCGAACAGTGCCTAGAGAGTGTTACAGGTTACGACGACCTCCTTTTTCTTATTTCCCGTTCATCCCCTTTGAATGGTCCATTCCAGACCATTCATCCCCCTTGAGTGGTCCATTGTGGACCATTCTTCTTCCTTTGAGTGGTCCGATCCAGACTGCTCATCCCCATGAGTGGCCTAGTGTTGACTGCCCATGTTGTTGTGTTCGTTGAGTTGTCAGTCGGCCGTGATGGCCTGTGCTGTGTCCATTTGTCTTAGGTTTGTGTCCTAGGGTGATGTCTATGTGTCGGTGGTGCGCTGGATTGGTTGGTTGAAGGTTGACTGAGTGTGGTCTGTTCTTGGACTGTCGTAATTTTCCTAATGACTCAGTCTAGGACTACCATTATGTGGAACGTCGTTTCCTAATGTCTTGGTTTCCGTTCATCTTGGCTTGATCTTATGGTTTGCCCGTTGTCCCGTGGGTGTCTCTTGATGTCCTATGAGGGCTATGACCATGATATAAGGTGGCCAGGAGTGTTCTTGCCGTGGCCAGTCTTCTGTACTACTTTTTCATGTCATTGTTTGGTTCTGGTCAACCTGGTGTGATCCAGTGGTTGACAGGTGACCTTGTGTGTGTCTCGACGGTTCTGTCCAGTTCGAGACATGGTTCTGGATGCCGTGAGGTATCCTGTTACCTAATTCTGCGTATTCAGGTGTGCTGAGGGTTCTCGGTGTTCTCTCAGGTCTCCGTGAGTCGTTTCTTGCGGTGAGTCATTTCCTCTGGCTTAGGATTAGACCGATTGACTACTTGTTTTACTTTGTACGATGATCTTGACTCCGAGTTGTGAGACTCAAGAATCATTGTAGTTTCAGGTTTAGTTGCCTTGTCCTAAGTCTGTCGGTAGTTTCTTGTGCTGCCATTGGTGCTTCGTAGTACATGTGATAGTGTTTCTTTACCTGTCTGTACTCCAGCACTCGCGTTTTAGAGTCTGTGTCTCATGATCCTCCACTAGTCATAGCCTTACGACATGTTACGACGTGCCGGCTCTTGTAGCGGGGCACTTCTCGATTTACGGTTCTTAGGCTAGTTCCGTGGGCCCCCGGATCTGTACTTTAGCGTCCACAAGGGGGGAATACTAGCTAGAGGCCCGACTCTAGGCACAAGCTGGTGTGTGCACACGTGGTCAGGGGCTTGGACTGACGCCGATGGGCATTACCCTGTCTAGTCACTCGCGACTGTAGTTCTGTTCTAGTTCTGATAGTGCCTTGGTCTCGGTCGTGCTTTTTTGGTGACAGGCAGATGAGACACTAGTAGGCGCAGCATAAGACGTCAGTGGACCCAACTAGCTGTTCTTCTAGTGAGGGGAGTACTTCAGACATGTGACACATGACTTTCGCATGACTCTCATGTTTCTCGAGCGTCGTGACCTTTCCGGGTCAGCCTCCTTGTGGCTTTGCCTGAGGTCAGTATAGTATTGTGTCATGTGCACGACGTTTTAGTTGTGCATGTGGCCATGTCTAGATGAGCATGCACGGTAATCGAGTCATGTGTGCTTTCTATCTAGTCTGTCTAGACTTTTTCTAGGGCCTTTGTCCTTCCCCTTTTCCTTGCAGGCCTTCGCTTGCTTGGTGCCTCGTCAACGGATCGGCAACTTCTGACTTCGCCAGTTCAGAGTTCGCCCTTCTGTTGCTGTTAGGAGTAGCCTGGGAGCCGAGGTTAGTTCGACAGCCGCGCTCATTTGGTATGGCTTTTCCCTTTTCTCTTAGCTTCTCTCTCCCTTGTGAGGTTTCTTCTTTTGCACCTTGGAGCTTTTCTTTTGGAGATCGGGGCAATCCCCCTTCATGTGTCCAGGCTTCCTGTAATGAAAGCATGTAAACTTCTCAGCATTCCTATTTTTATCATTGTTAGCATCTAAATGCTTACCAAAAGGATACGACCTTTTTCTTCTAAATGTTTTTCCCTTAGCCCTCAGGAACTTCCAAAACTATCAAGTCAGCATAGCTTGCTCCTCTCGATCGAGGTCTGAGAACCTGTTAGGCTCCCCACTACTACTGCTACTGTTACTACGGGACACCTTGAGAGCAATGTTCTTGCCCTTCTTATCACTTCCTTCACCATTTCTTTTGAAATTCATTTCATAAGTCATTAGGGATCCTATCAGCTCGGTGACTGTCATTTTTGATAGATCCCTAGACTCCTCTATCACAATGGCCTTAGTGTGTCATGAGGGGGTTAATGACGTAAGGATTTTCTTGACAATATCTCCTTTTGAGACTTATTTTTCGAACCCTTTAAGATTGTTGGTAATCAACGACAGCCTGGCTTACATCTCTGTCATAGTCTCCTCTAATTTCATTTTGAATAATTCATATTCAGAGGTAAGCATATTTACCTTGGTGGCCTTGACTTGGGATGCACCTTCGTAAATTAGCTCTAGTTCATCCCACATCTTCTTGGCGGTCTTGCAGGCTGAGATCTGAGCAAACTCATCTAGATGAACAGCACATTGAATGATGTTCAGGGCTGACTAGTTAACAGTTGAGAGTCTGATGTGATCTTTCGTCCATGCATCTTCATTTGGTGGGAGATGATACAGTCCTGTGGTGATCACTCTCCAGTGCTCATGGCTCTGCGCTCTCAGAAACACCTCCATCCTATTTGTCCAGTAATAATAATTATTACCATCAAGGAATGGAGGGTGACTAATAGATTGTCCTTCAGCCATGAAACTGCGAGGGATGGTAGATCCAGGGTTACCCTGGTCATTGGACCACATGTTGGGTAACCTGTTCTGATAGCAATTAATGGTTCACGCAGAAGGTGAGCTAGAAAGGGGGGGGGTGAATAGATCACCTTGAATTCAAAAATCCGTAAAAGCAACTTATATAATTCTGAAATGTAGAGAGATACACCCTTAGTCGAGCCCCTGAGTAGACACATAGGCAGAAGCTAATCGAGAAAGAGTAATTGAAGTGCAAAGATCAAACAACTATTGTGCTCAGGCTGAAGATTAAAGATCAGATGAACAAATCACACAACAAAGACAAAAGTCTTTTTAAGGTGGTTCGATTGCGATCTGCAACCTACATCCACCCCTTGCTCCACCGGATTAAGGCTTCCTTGCACTAAGCAAAAGAGAACCACAAACTCAGTCTGCTAATAACTGTTGCCTGACAGCTTGCCCAGAGGAACCCTCTCCTCGCTCTTCTGAAGATCAGAAGAAAAACACTGAAGGTCCAACCTCCCTTCCTTCACTATCAGTAAAGGAAACCCCGTGAATTGCTCCCAGCAACTCACGAACCAGAGGATCATTCCTCTCTTCCTCCAAACACGATGGAGAGAAACTAGAGAACCTCTCCCTTCCTCTAAGTGAACTTAGAAGGTAACAAAGCAGTAAAGAAAACTTCGAAGGTGAAGATGAGCAAAAGAAAACAAGCACACAAAAACAGCGACAATGTACCTTCTATAGAAGCAGAATTTCAGACGTGAGTCGGCCGCCAAATACGGCCCGTTTGAGTTGCGCATCGTGCTTGCTAGTAGGTCCTAGGTCGTGTCACATCAGAGAAGGTATTCCTACTGTTAATCATCTGAATAAATTTAACAAGATTATCATAGATCTTTAAAATATCAGTGCTAAAGAAGACTAAATGAGGAGGGTAAGATCGGCCCGGCCCATATGAGATCCATTACGATAAGTCCACTTCAGTTGAGGCCTCTACAACACGCGTAACGGGCCTCTGACGACGTCGGCCCGCAATGAACAGCCTAGGATGAATCGATTCGCCAGCACATATGGGGCTTCAACCCAAGCGCAACGGCCGCCGGATGGCCCTCCGGTGATCGAGCATTACCCCCCACGACATCGGCCTCGACTCCACTAAGGGCGAGCACGCCCTACGGGCGTCGTAAGATTCGCTAAAGAACCGTCCGACTCTAGAGGAATGGGCCCTCAATGGGAAACTCCCCCCAATCATGGGGAGGCATTACTCCACGACTTGCGCCCTTCCCTGCTAAGAGACTGGCCCTCACCACCAGGACAACCTCCTATAAATGGGACTTCGACGGACAAGCTGAGGGGGGACGGTGAACTCTACCAAGAAAAGCCTACTCAGCTCCTGCAAGAGATAAGAGAAGCCACCCTGTTGCTAAGAGAGAAAGTCTTCGCCATGCTCTGACTTCACTCCGAGCACCTTTACCACTCAGCGAGCACTCTCCGAGCACTTGCTGGTCACGGCGAGAGCTCCCCCGGAGGCAGCTCGCTCCGATCAAGCTTACTGCGCCACTCTGCAACTCTCTCTCCCTCTCTATTTCCTACTTCTCCATCTCCCAAGCGTTAACTTAAACATCAGAGGGTTGTCCCTTGGGTAACACTTGGGGATCCTTCTAACACCCTTCTTTTCTAGTGTTTGTAGGCTTCCACAAGTGCCAGACGATCTTGCCCAACAAAGAAATAGAAAACTGTGATACGAGATGTGATACGAGGGCTAGGAATCAGTTTTCTACCTTTACACTTTTTGGTGCCATCTGTGGGAACACGATCAAAAAGTCATGGCACCTCGTGGAAGTCTCTTCAACGCCAGTAACTGGGGCCGTGGTTCTCATCAAGGTCCCAGATCCCGCTGGGGATCGCAGGAAGCCTCATCCTCTACCCGGCGACGTCGAGAGATCACCGCCGATGAGCTCGCCGAGATGCGCCAACAAATCCAGGTCATGACAAGCTTATGTCAAGATCTCTTGAACAGGCCCACGGGGCCCCAATGTGTCCCCGCGGAACATCTTCGCCGAGTGAGGGAGACCTCCCAAGCCTCCGTTGTGCGAACCCGATGACCGCGCAACTCGCCCACATCAAGGGCACGTAGTCCGCTCCACTCCAATCCAGAGATGGCACAGCGACTGCAGTGCATGGACGAGATCAAAGATAAGGTCCGATACTTGGATGACGTCATGCTCGCCGCCAAAACCCGCGACCTCATCGACGACGACCTTGACTTCCACGCTCCCTTTCCCAGGGAGATTATGGAGGCTCCCATCCCTCCGAAATTCCAGCTATCGTCCTTCACCCCCTACAACGGCACCACCGACCTGGCCAACTATATGCATAGTTCCGAGTCCAACCTGGTGTTCCACCGGGCTTCAGACACTGTGAAATACCTGGCGTTCATCATCACCCTCCGGTAGAACCCCTATAAGCCATTACAGTATGGATCAATAGAAAAAATGAAAAGCACAATATATGCTGGTGTAATCTGATCACTCGATGCGAACTCGGCTGGTACTCTCAGAGCGAGCCACTGACTCTACCCAATGTAGAAACTAGCTCAGAAAATGGGATGACTGGCCTGGTTTGCTCAGGAACTTCAGAAGGACAAGTGCCAGGAGAAGAAGAGGAAGGAATGCCTGGATGCCACCCCAAACAAGACAGGACCTCCTCTACAAACTCGTTGGAAGGACTCTCTACGGAATATGATAAAAAAGAGGATGGTAGGGGGCATCCTCCAAAGAGTGAAAGAAAAAGGAAGAGAGGTCGATCCAGGGTAAAGAAAAAAAAAAGAGAAGGAGAGAGGGAAAGAGGCTGGTTGAAGAGCAGAAGAGGGAGAAATTGGGAGAACCGCCCCCCACCAGTGGGATCGACGACGAAAAGGAAGAAGGTGGGGGAGGTGGAGGGGAAGCTTGAAGAGCTACCCCCCGAGGCAACGAGATGGAGGGCGGAAAGGGAAGGGGAGGAGGAAAGGAGAGAACGGGACAAGGGGGTGCTACCTGATGCCCCCATCCATCCACTTCTATCTTCCTCCAAAGGTAGTGTCGACGGTACAGAAGTATGAAGGCAACATGCTCCCGCATGTTGGACCCTCTTACAAGCCTTCCGCCGACTATTGAACCCTCTTTCAAGCTGGAGTAGCAGGACCCTCCTTTCTCCTTCCATATGCATCTTCATCCTCTGAGACACTGTTGGCCCGGTTAGGAGGCAATCGAGAGGGGGGTGAATTGATTGCCCACCCTTCTTGGACAATTTAAACTTAATTAAGGTAAACAACAGAGATGGTAAATAAACCCCAGATCAAACTTGATTAAAGTGTCTGAATGGTTAGCAAGCAAGCACTCACAACTCTTAATGCTTGATAATGATCGCTCGGATAACAAAGAGTAAGTGGAAAGATAATAAATCACACATCTCACCGACACACACTCGTTAGATGAACGGATGGGAAATATCAACAACCACATAAGCAAATCACGACGCAGTGATTTTTAGGTGGTTTAGACACACCAAGTGCTGTCCTATGTCCACCCCTCACTCCTCGAGAGGATTTCACAAAAACACGCTGCACAATGGCAGCAACCACCACACACGGGTGCGACGGCCCACACACGTGGGTTCTCGCTCGATGATGAGAAACCCCACACACACTCAGAGCAAGCTCCAAAATCGTCTAAAGATGAAAATAGAATGAGAAAATACAAAGCTCAGTCTAAGAATAAGAAATCCAAGCTCAACATCAACTAAGAAGATGATAGACAAAATAGATCTTCCCTTACATCCTTCAACCAAACTCGGAGATGAACAAAGGGTGGTCTGGAATGATAAACGGAAAGGAGTGAAGTCGCCCTCTTGATGAAGCTCGCCCAGCCGGTTTAGGATGGAGAGGAGCCACAACACACCTCCAACCTTGACCTCTAGAATGTGGAGCGCAGTTAGGGATGGAGTTCCTCCTTATTCCCAGACGCAGTCCTTCTTCTCTTTCTTCCTGCAAGAATGAACAAGCTTAGCCTGCAAGGAATCATTCTCCCGATCGAACAAAAGAGGTTTATATACATCAAGTGGATATACACCCAATAAGACCAAAGAACCCCTTGCAAATCCCCTTCCATACCACTCACAACACATGGTGTGGTCGCTTGGATGAAACAGAGGCGTCCGACTTCCCCCTTCACTCGACGTCAGGTATGAGGAGTCGGTAGTATCCGAGTCAGAGTTGTAATTCTGCCCAGAAGGAAACGTGAGCTCTTCAAACACCTACTGCTGGGCTAGAGAGGTCTCCCGATGGAAGCCTTGAGAGAACCCCTTTCGCAGACCCCGATGGTAGCCCAGCTCATAGTAGGAGAAGGCGGCCTTTTGGAGAGCTGCCTAGTAACCCTCCGAGCATTTGTATCGCTCGAGGGCCTCCATTCATGCTAGCCCCGCCTTTTTCTCAAGCTCGGTCACCCTCTGCTCTGTCTCGGATAGTCCTCTCTTGACTTCGGCCTGCCCACCCTCGACTTTTGCCCGCTATTGCTTGGCCTCTCAGATTCGGCCCTCGAGCTCTTCACGCTCGGCCTTCCACTGCTCAACGTGCTCGACCTGAACCTTGCACTCTGTCTCCAGGAGCCTATCCTTCAGCTTGACAATATAACAAGCCTAGGCCAGTTGCTTGGCTGAGACCTGAGCCTCCTTTTGGCTTGACTACACCTGCGCCCGAAGCAAGGTGACCTCCCACTGGAGGTCTTCAAGGTTGAGAGTCAACCGTTTGACCTTCTAATCGGACGTGCCACGGGCCCAAGATAAAGACTCTCTCTCTGACTCCACCTGAGCAAACAAGTCCACCATCTCAGCCCCCAGCTGGGCCAGGATCAGGCCACCCTCCATAACTCGCTTGAGAAGTACGGAAGGGGGGCGACGCCCAAGGCCACTTCGAACCACCACCGATGTCACGGAACAGCACCTATGATACAAGGAGGCTTAGATAGTGAAAGTACCTACTGTGGGAGGGAAGGTCCTCTCTGGGACAGCCGAGATTGGGGCATCCTCCCCGAGTACTCCCACCTCTGGGGTCCAACCGACTGGCTCGGATCGAGCTGCCCCGCCCCATACCTCTATAGTTTTGGTCGACTGGGATTGGGTCGCCTCACCTTGCGACCCCTCGGCCACGATCGGCTCGGACCGGATCCCTTCTCCTTGCGCCCCCTCTACCTCGTCCAGTGCCCCAACACCGGTCGCCTCTACCTAGGACCCAGTCGCCTCGGCCATGGATTCTTCGACAATAATCGCCCCCTTTGACTTGACAGTCATGAGAGCTAGCGGAGCACCACCCTTGACCGAACGGGTGGCATCCGCCCTCTTCATCGGCTTCCACTTGATAGCTGCTGCCCTCATCGAGGACCGTAAAAGCTTTTCCATGGAGCCCTTGCGCTTGGTCCCACGGCACTCAGAAGCACCTTCTCGGGTGATCTACTTGCCCTTATCTCAGACACGAGAGGAGCTTTCGCCGGGGGTAGACTCTTCATCCAAGACGATAACCTCTAGCTTGAGTAGCGCCGCCCCCTCATCAGCCATTCGCCTCGCGTCTAGACAAAGAAAAGTAGATCGTGAGAAGGAAGTTTACTTGCCCAACCCGAAAGCAATACAAGACCCTGAAGCCCTTACTAGGAAGCACCACGTGTCGAGAGGGATACTCCTCGATATTCACTTTGGTCATCAACTCGGTGGTCGATAGGTGATTTTTTTGAAGAAGGGCAGTGATGTGACACAACTTAGGACCAACTAGCAAGCACGATGCGCAACTCAAACGGGCCGTATTTGGCGGCCGACTCACCCGACGCTCACCCCGAACCCGTGGATATGACTTTCATAAAAATAAGAAAATACATCATATGACTCAGAATATATAACTAGACCATGCTAGATGCGCCCGAGGCGAGCCATGAATGTGGGCAAGGGGGGTGATGTCCCCATCACGCCTCCCCTTCCGGAGTCTCCCTTGAAGGAAGGGTGAGATCTGTTACCATCTTCCTCAGGAGCTGGTCTTCTTCCAGTGGCACGAGCCTCGGAAGAGACGGGAGCGGGACCGCGAGCCACAGACGGGCCCCCGACTGCAAAAGGAATATCAAGGGTTTTGCGCCTGATCCCATGAGGGTTGTCAGCCATCATGTCATCTGCGGGCCAAAAGACATCCTCCATTTGGGAATAGCCCTGTGGGCCTGAGCAGCAGGGACTTGAGGGGGCATCGTCGTTTCCTGGATGCACAGGATAGGGTGATCACTCAGATCGCATGAGGTGAGCCGTCGAATCTTGAAGGAACAAAAGTGGGGCCCGAATACCCCCACGCTTACCTCGGCCACCGAAATGATGCTGCTCTCCGGTGCTATCTCCCCCTCCTCCAGAGGCTCGTCCCTCGGCACCAGAGTCCCCGTGGACCCGGGGGGAGCATCATCCTGTTTAGCTCAAAGACGAATCAGCATCCCTAAGGGAGATTCAAGGAGAGTCGAGACTTACAATCGCTTCTATCCTCACCTTTGGCGGCGGAGATCCCCCAGACTTTAGCTTCTTTCTCGTATATACCTTCGCCATCGGAGGGATTTCACAGGTCGCCACCCCCTCGGGCCTAGTTATGACGGGGCCTACCAAAGAAGGGCAGTCCCTGGTTAGATGAAGACGTATAGGCCCACGAGGGGCGAAAAGGATAACTACGTCGGCAAAGATAATTACCACCTTTGACCTCCATAGTCAGAGGCGGTTCATGGACAATCTCCTTGATGGATGGTGCTACCCTGGGAGCTGTAGCTTCGCCTGCATCAGGAGCAGGGGCAGATATCAGTTTCTCCATAGTGGCTAAAAAAAAGAAACATATATAAGGGGCCCTACCCTGGAAAGCAAATGAATACTGAAGGGCACTGGTGGTCGGAGAGCCTAACCTACGAGCTGGCTCGGCTCGGCCTGAGTCGCCGCAAACTCCTCGAAGGATGAAATCGAGGGGATTGGAGAGACAGTCGTCGGAGCCTTGGCAGCCTTTGCCTTTCTCCGCTCGGCCTCCCACCGCCTGGCCACCTTGGTGACGGCCAATGCCTTCTTTACAGGCGACTTCGCCTGAGATCTCACCTTGGCCATTGGCAGGGGAGTCGGGGTAGGGGCTGGCTCTACTATAACCATGGCCTCACCAACATCGGGATCGGGCACGGGAGTTGGTTCCTCCGTGGCAGCTGAAAGAAGAGACACATGTCAGTTAGAGCCTTGTCCAAAAATGAAGATAAGTCCTGAAGGGTGCCAATAGCTGAGGAGTCCAACCTATGAATTGGCTTGGTTCAACTTGGGTAGCCGCAAACTCCTCAAATGATGGGATCGGAGGCACCAGAGGAATGGTCACCGGAGCTTTGGCAGCCTCCGTCTTCCACCGCTTGGCCTCCCGTCGTCTGGCCACCTTGGCAGCGTCCAATGCCTTTTTCATTGGAGACTTTGCCCTGGACCTCTTTGCGGCCTTAGGCAGGGGAGTCATCATTGGAGCCGATGGTGCCTCCACGAAAGATGGAGGCTTGTGGATGAATTTTCTGATGCGAATTGGGTTTCCACCTCAACAGAAGAGTTTGGGTTGAGGGCCCAATCTTTCTAATGGGCCAAGTTTCACCTCATTTGGTTGACTGTGGGCCAAGATATCCCTTTTTCAATAGGTAACTATTTTTCTGTAACTGTTTCGACCCATTATCACCAACTCCTTTACCACTATCAGACCCATTTTTCAGAAGTTATACTCTTCATCAAAGCTCTTCCTTACCCAATGGTCATTGTATGGGCTTTGATTTCACCTAATTCTGACCTCCTTATATTAAGTTACGAATTTCCTAGTGATCCTTCAATAATCTATCTAAATTTCTAGCTCGTTATGTTCATGGGCCCGAATTGTACTCAATTGGGCTAGTGCCCAATTGGCGGTCATAACAAGTAGACTGGGAGATGCGTTTGGAGTCTTGATCCTTAGCCTTGCCTTTGCGATATGACTGGGAGTTGGGTCTGGTGACAGCCGAAGATGTAGCAGGGTATTGTCACTCCGAGTAGTTGCCCAGACTTCGAATGTCGAGCAGGCCTTGTAGTGGTGGGCCTGACTTATGAGCTGGAGTTGCTGAAGGCTCTGAAGATGTCTTCTTTGTAGTCTGGACTGGGTTGCAGAGCATGCGAAGAGGACCCAATAGCTCACCAGTTGAGGAGGCGTGACAAGACCAGGTCAAAACCTCACCTTACTTTTACTTCCCCTTCCTATCTCCTAATACCGGAGATGGGGGCAAGGTAGAGGGAGAGGGAGAGGAACTTGGGGTGCCCATCTTCAGCTCACCCACCGGGGCATCCTCTTGATTAAGAAGGACTCGAAGTAGCCTGGCGGTATCCTATTTGGAGAATGGGAGAGACTCCAGCTCTTGCCAGGGCTGCCATTGCACGGCCGAAATGGCAGGGGCTAGCCGACTGGTTGTCGATGTCTGGGAGTCTGGAGGAGTCGGGGTGGCAGGAGGGTGTATGACATTGACCAAGAAATCACTCGACCCAGTCTCCTGACTGGCGTCCCGCTCCTTGCGCCTTTGCAGTCGCTTGAGAGCTTCTCGATTATCAGTTCAAAACTCGAGCCATTCTGGGGTGTGTTGATAAGGCAGCCTGTGCCCACTTGCTTAAGGAGGGTTTGGTTGCTCTGGTGCATTCCTGGCAATGCTCATGGTTTTTTTGACAGCTTGTCAAAGTCTCAGAACCACCATAGAGTTCCCCTCGGCATCGATTTCCTCCCACTAGATCTGTTCCAAGATTATATACTAAACTTCCCTGTAGGACTCGATTGCATGGCAGATTCTAGCATGGAAAGGGTAGTACTAGGGGTGTATGAAGTCCCATTAGGTATAATCTACCGATGGATCACGGGGCATGATTTGCCTCCTCTCGATGAGGACATCAAAGAGCCATCGGGTCCTTTCTTTTGGAAAGGAGAGAGGTATGTGATCATGCCAGGGTCTCCACCCCGGATACCACAGTGAATGCTCGCCTTGGTTGGTGCTAGGTGTTGACACCCGTTTTTACCGATAAGCCGGGTCTTTCCTCTTACTCTTATTTGTTGATGCCTTAGGTTGTCCGTTGTGTGTCGGGATCGTTTCTGGCAATATTCAGACTTATTTTCTGAAAAGCCTCCCTCTTGGACTGGGTCCAGTTCAGTTCAGGGCTTAATGGGCCTTGGGAATGCATTATTTTCCATTTTATTACAAATTCCAGCGCCCTTTCATGGTTTGATGGCATCAAACGATGCTCTGGGGCATGGGGACGAGTTTCCCCCTTCTTTCCCCTTCACTTGGGGCTCGCCGTTCTCGATTTTCTGGGAAGAAAATAGTCCTAACAAGAACCATTTTTAACATTGGCGGCCCTCAGGGTGACCGCTAGCCGACTAGGAAGTGTCGGCAGGGTATGCGGTCGATCGACTGACCGTTACCCTCTGCGGCGGCCAGTCGATCGATCATTTTCCTCGTGGAGCTAGCGTGACTCCCGAGGCATTTCTGACCGTTGAACAATTTTTGTGTCACCCGGACTCTCAAACCCACGAGCATGCTAATCAAGGTAGTACGATACCTCCAGACACCCCAAAACACAGACACAGAACCCCCGGGGTGTCCAAGACATCCACGAGATCGAAGGTTGACCACTGGGTCACAATCGAGTCGACCGGGGGTCAACACAATGCAATCGGAATGCAACTAGCACGAAAAACAGGGTGGCGGTCCTCCCTGGACCGTTAAACAACAGGCGGCCCTCTCAGGATCGGCTGTGACTCCCGAGACGGTTAAGGTGTCCGTTTAACCCAAGCCTGGCGGTCCCAAGGGAGACCATTTCAGCCCCTAATGGTCACAAGGTGACCATTTTGCTTTTCTCATAGTTCCGTGGTGTGGCGACCCAATGGGGACCATTTAACGCCTGAGGCGGCCCAGAGGGGACCGCTTAGGTCTCAAATGGTCTGAAGGAGACCGTTTCTCTCCTTTAAGTGGCGGACGGTAGGCAACCGCCCCTCCTCCTCATGCGGTCCAGTGGGGACCGTCTCTCTCCTTGAGGTGGTCCAACATTTGACCATTTGTGCCAGGGACGATCCAGAGTGAACCGCCACCTGGGTTCTGTCCAGTCGGAGTTCCATTCTTGCCGATTTGAATCCTAGGTGAGTGGACCTCGATCCACTTGCTAACCTGTGGTCCGACTGATGCCGGCCATCGGATGGGGGCCATGTGTGAGGGTGCCGTGGGGTCCTGGGAGGTGGTGTGTTCTCGGCTTGCGTCACCAGGAGTTGGTGTCGGTACGAGGAGTGGTCATACTTTGTCCGATTTAGGCACGATTTTCTATAGTTAGAGAGTCTACTCCTTCAGTGACCCTCCAATAGTCATAACCTTCTGACACGCGTGTGGTCCCACCAGGGAGTGGTGGCGAGGCTACCCGAAAGAGATGGCTTTAGGCTGGTTGCCGTGGGCCTCCTACTGTGGCGGCTCGAGTCTGGGCCAGGAGGAAGAACCAACTAGAGGGCCTGACGTAGCGCAGTCAGTCAGTGTGTGCACACGTGGTCGGGGACTTCGGATGCATTTTGACGAGCACGACCCCGACTAGACCCTTGTCAGTGTTACTTGTGTGTGTCTCAGTTTCCACCTGGGGTGAGTGGGGAGACACTGCGACGCGGTGTAAGTCGTCAGGGGATGCATCTGGCTGTGCTTCTAGTGGGAGGTACTCCTATCTGTGTCTAGTGGTGACTCTTAGTTTTCACCGTGACGTATGCCTCATTTTTCTTACCGTGAGACTGGTGTCAGACGTAGCAGGGCTTTTTCATTTATTTATTCCGGTTGTACTCGGTCCTACGTCTTGTGTAGTACTTGCCTTTAGCTGCTTTACGTTGCAGTTTCTCATTTTGCGAGGTGGGGGTCCGAGTGATCCCTACTGAGCCTTTTGTTATCAAAATTATAAGAACAAGGAGTTAACTGAAAACGAATTACACCCTACTATAGAAAGTGAGAAAAACAGAGTCAGGTACCTTGAAAATAGAAAGCTGACTTCCCACGTGGCTCAAAGTAGACTTTCTTGGATCTGCAGTCAACCACGGCACGATACCGCTCTAACCAATCTATGCCTAGAATCGCATCGTAATCGGCCAACTACAGCGCATACAACATCGCTGGCAACTGTCGGTCACTGATGATAACAGGAGAATCTTCCAGGCAAAATAGAGTGGACATGAAATCTCCGGATGGTAATTCAACAAGCAGTTCACAAGGCGACTCGATTACAGGCTCCTCGAGATGAGCAAGAAAATCCTCAGAAACAAATGAATAAGTGGCACCTAAATCAAATAGAACACGGGCTGAATGACCAAAAATTGAAACCGTACCTTCTACGAGATTGGACGCAATGGCTTCTGCACGAGTGATGTGAGTGATCCGGCATCTCGGCTTCTAGCTAGAGGCTGCAGAAGATTGCTGGGAAGAAGTTGGAACTTACAAATATGACAGCTGAGGCAGAGGTGGTGCAGGAAGACGAAATTGAGACTGTTGCAGCTGGGTAACCTGCGAGAACTGTGTCGGAATAGACTTCATCGGGCAATCTCGAACAACATGACCCGACTAATCACAGTGATAGAAGACTACCAGTAAGGAACATGGTACACCAGGATGGCTGCCACCACACCTCAGACACAGTCTCAACTGACTCACGGGAAACTCTCGGCGCTGCTGAAAAGCAGAAACAGATTACTGGATAGAATCAGAAGACATCGATTGTTGCTGCACAAAACCCAAAGATGCTTGACGGTTAAATCACTTCTTGGACTTTCTAAACATCCACCTCGAAGGACCACTAGAAGTAGGCACGACAGACGAAACTCAAGGCACTGGCAGCTGAAAGGACTGCTGGAACGGCACAACCGACTGAGCAACACTGGACTGAGAGAACCCTGCAGACCTCGCCAAATCGAGCTCAACTGCGACTGCTGCCTGATATGCATCATCCATGATAGTGAGACGGGTAGCAAGAAGCGGCACTCTCAATTCGGCTCTTAAACCACGGAGAAACTACTCGGTCTTTAAGGCTTCATCGGCAATAATATGCGGCGCATACCGACCCAACTCTATGAACTTGTTCTGATACTGCAGCACGGTCATTTCACCCTGAACCAAATCTAGGAATTGGTGCATCTTATCCATTCGAAGACAGGCCGAACTGTAAGTACGCTCAAAGGTAGTTACGAACTCTGCCCAGGTGATCTGACGAAGTGGTTGGGGATGGAAAGTGACTTCCCACTCTGAACTCCACCACATCAAAGCTGTACCTTGAAGCTGAAAAGTAGCAAGCATGACCTTCTCATCCTCCGCGCATTCCATTGATCAAAACACACGCTCAGTCACCTCGATCCAAATCTTGGCAACATCCGGATCTAACTGACCTTCATAAGTTGGCGGGTGGAATAGCAAAAATTCCTTGAGTGCTCTATCACGGCCACCGGGTAAGTCATCTTGTAGAGATGGAACAGCAGGAGCAGGGACTGGCACAATCAGAGGAGGAGCAGGCATGACAGGAGGAGGAACGCCGTCACTCTCTTCCGGGGGAACAGGAGCTCTTCTTTTATGGGGCGGCATCTAAAACATATGACAACGAAAAACACATTAATAATCACAAAAAATATCCAAAGCCAGCAATAGACGACTCGAATGGACTCATTCTGGACGGTCACATGCAATTTCAATTCTTTATACGATTCCCCATGCTGATCTGATACTAACTGTAACGACCCAGTGTTCAGGGTACAGATAACTCGATATAAATATCATACTACCACTACCAAAAATTGGGGACGCCACCCAAGAGGCTGATGAGGCCGCTGAAGGGTTAGTGGGGGTTGTCGAGGGAGCGTATGAACAATTGGAATTACACGACGCGTAATATTAATTAGAACAGTGATTTGACTGAAGTGTGGAAGTGTGGACGTGCAAAATCGCACGCCCATATGTCCCCGCCAGTTCAACAACAACTTCGATCGGAGAGACCCTGGAGGACACGCCCCGTCCGGGCCCTCCGAACAGATAGTATGCTGCCATGAAGCCATCTCCAGAATCATGACAGCGAAGAGAAGACAACCCCTGGGGAAGCTCACTGCCCGTGGGCCCCCGAAGAGAACCAAACGGACCGTCAATCGAGTCCGAAATAAACCATGGAACCCACTTCAATAAGCTCAAAAGGTGCCTTCAGCGGCACACTTCAAGGCCTTTCAACGGCACACTTCAAGGCCTTTCAACGGCACACTCAAGGGGCTTCGCCGGCACACCCTGTGGTGCCCTTTCAGCGGCACACCCCATGTGCCTCAGCGGTACGCCTTGGTGTGCCCCTCAGCGGCACACCTTGGTGTGCCCTCCAGTGGCACACCCTCAATGCCCTTCAGCGGCACACCCAAGTGCCTTCAACGGCACACTTCGGCACGCTTGCAAGCCTTCAACGGCACGCCTGCAAGCCCTCTTCAATGGCACAATCCAAACAACCCAAAGCTTCAGCGGTACAACCCAAAGCTTCAGCGGCGCGGCCCACTTCTTCAACGGCATGGTCTGACTGGCGGCATGTCCGACAGGGCGAAACTCGCGCCACATCCTACGGGATCTTTGGCGCGCAGTGGCCCATCCGAGGTGTCGAATGGAGAGTTAGCCACACTGCCTGCTTCCCTGCCACCAGGGACGAACAAATCAAATCCTCATTAATGTTCATGTTCCCGCCTCCAGCGCCCAGCGCCTGAGGAGCCTGTGCCGTTGGGGTATAAAACACCCCCCTCCACCGGCGAACAAAGATATACGACCAAAAAAAGAGAGAACAACCAGGAGACAGACAGATCAAAAAAGGAGACACAGAGAGAGAAAGAAGAGACAACAACAATAGAGGCAACAGGAAGAGGAAGAAGAGGAGGCTTCCCCCGCCAGCCTATCTGCAGGAGAAGAGAGTAAGAGAGAGAGAGGGAGAGTAGAAATATAGTAGGAAGGAGATAGGAAGGGGAGGGCCAGCGTCTGGGCTCAAACCCCTGTTCCCTCTCCTCACCTTGCCTTGCTTTCCTTGTTCTTTCGGTCTTCCGATCCTCCCCTTTGTACTTCTTCTTCCCTCGTTCCCCAGAGGATTCTGGTCCCCATTCACCAGGAATAAAAAGGAACCTTTTCCATTCTTGATATCTCCTCTGGCCACCTCTTGCCTTCATGCCGTTCTCCATGGGAGTGTTTCTTCCCCGTGCGTCTTGTTTACCGCCCCCCATCCTTCCGGTGTTTTCGTTTCGGTTCCCCCAGTGCTACTGAAGGTGTTGTCGTCTTCGGACGCCCACCTCTAATAGACGGGTTCCACCACTCCATGTGGGCGCGTTCCGTGTATCTCCCTTACGTCCTGGGTCAAGGGGAGGTGCTGCCAAAATTTCGTGAGAAAGGACAATATACTGAAGAGCCAGAAAGAGCAACGAATGAACCAGGAGATTAACCCCAGACATCAATGTTTATAAATAAAAAAAAAGAGAAGAGGAAAGAAAAGAAAACCACCCTTTAATCCTACAAATGAACTAAACAACAAACACAAAAAAAAGAAGAAAAGAAAGGCCTTAAGGCCATCAAGAAGAAGTTAGCCTTGTCTCCTTCACCGGTGCAGTCGCTCGTGTCACTTCCCTTCACCGGCACACTCTCCTTCTCCCTGCTTTTCTTCGAAAACCTGCACGAGGCACGCCTTCCCCGGCACGCTCCACCTCGTGCAGCCCTTTGCCGGCACACCCTCTCCATGCGCCAATCCCTTTCCTTTTTCTTCCTTCTTTGGTTTTCTTTGAAAACCTGCACGAGGCACGCTTCACCTCGTGCAGCCCTTCGCCGGTACACCCTTCCCCGGCACACACGCCAAGTCCTTTCCTTCTTCTTTCTTGTCTTTTGAAAAACTACACGAGGTAGCCATTTTGAAAAACCAACACGGGGTAAATCCCCCTTTTTGAAAACCTGCACGAGCTCCCTTTTTGAAAACTTGCACGAGGTAGGCCGAACCTCGTGTCGTTTTCCAAAAATAACACGGGGTAAACCCCCCTTCTTCGAAAACCTGCACGAGGGTCCCCCTCCTTCTTTGAAAAACAACACTTTGATGTGGCAATGCAAATGGTAGAATGAAGACTCAATGAATGGTAGAATGATGACTCAAATGCACCCTAGACAACCTAAGGCTCCGATACCAATTTGATGTGGGACACTATGCGAACTAGGGCTCGACGTGAAGACACGACTAAATGGACAACTAAACCAGTAACGACACAATATATCAAGTAACGTGGCTCGAACACCTATGACTCCCAAGAGAGGGACTACGCCTAAAACAAGTAACACAAGCTTGCAGACATCCCCAAGTGAGGGAAGCACGTCGGTCTGCACGGTTGAGGAACCGGCAGAGTCTAGGGTAGGCAATTTCACACTCATGCTCGGATTGAAGCACGGGACAGTCACAATCTCTCATCATGGCAGTGATATGAATATAAGATGGGCTAGGAGCCTAACGAACACACAAGCAGTGGCTCAAGAGCCTAAATGAGATAAGCAATCTAAACCAAGAAAAGAAGTGTACGCGCACCTCCATGCTCGGGGTGCGGAGAAGACTCCCGGCCAAATCACATGATCCCCCGGTACAAAAGCTAAATAAGTATGATCCAAACATGGCCCACTCCTCGCATGGAGGTAAAAGGCTACACAGCGAATCCGGGGTTGTGAGAAGTGGGGTGACGGGCCGCAAGTGGACGAAGTACGACAACTCCAACACGTTGTGAATCGGTACGGTCGGGGTCCAACAGTAAGGATGACGCGTCACGGAGGCCAAGGAAGGAGCAAATGTCTCTAAAGGTGTGCTGTAGTGGATGACGATCCTCCTGGAAGAAGATGGAAGCCGACCGCGCCAGATAGAACCTCTGGTGTAGTCACGAGCGGCCGGGCAGACTACAGGCCGACCTGCACAGGTGTAGGCGACCAATAGGCGGGGAGGCATGGAACGCGGCCTTCTGGTCATCGTCTGATCACGAAACTTGGCGTGGACGTAGGCAGGGATGTCCCAGAGATGCCAGTGGAGGGGGGTAGCAGAAGACGACCGTGGTAGCCCGGGCGACGCCGAAAGCAAGCACCAGTGCAATCTGGCCTATCTGCAGGCTGTAGGACAGACAGGGAAAGAACAACGCGGCAACGGGGCTTCCATGTGGATTCTAGGGCTGGGTTTTCTCTGGAGGAAGGGGAATGAATGTGGGAAGATAGAGGGTGAGTGGTGGGGTCACACGTAGTGGAGGTTTTAGGCGTGGGGAGTGGTGTACTGTGAGACTTAGATCTGTAGGACTGTGTAGACAGATTGGGTAGTAGAGATGGTGGACGGGATTAGGCATGGCAAACGGGCTCAGAATGGCGTGAAATTTTTCTTGTGGATGGGATATAATGTGGGGAGGACGTGTACCAATTCTCAGGGTGTTTGGAGAAGGTTTTTGGGGCAAGAAGGTCTCTGTAGATGGGTTTTGTCGCTGTAGGCCTACACAGGTGCAATCTGCACAGGAAAATAGGCTCTAAAGGGAACTTCAGTCACAGATGAAATTTGGACATGAAATTTGATCTGGGATGAGGAGGGACGTGGGGAAAAACACAGTAGAAATTTCAGGGCGAACTGAGATGGTGAAGGGGGCAAACCAACCTACATGCCACATATCTATCCTACAGGCAGACACACAGGGTGCACCTGAGACAGCAAGGTACCAAGAAGCCTCCACGCTGCAGCACGACCACAACGGGGAACTCTGGGCACTGCTGGATGTCTAGGTTAAATGTTGAAATTAATTCCATGGGTATCGTATTTTATTTCTAGTGGCATGTGTAGGCTTGAATGGTCGGTATGGGTTGGCAGGTTGGTTTGGTTTTGAGTTTTGCCGTGTCCCTCATCGATTTCGATCGGTCAGGAGGGGGTTTCGAATCTGAACTCCAGAGTCACATAACCCAGGTGACATAATGCGCCACCCCCGATGCGATATAGTCATTTAACGCATCTCTAGAGGAGCGTTATATCGTCCGTGAACTAAGTTTTCTGTAGATTTTCATGTTCGGGTGGCTTTAACACGCCTCGCCTGGTGCGTTATAGTCCTTGTGTGTGGAGTTAAAGGTCCGTTGCCTTTAACGCCCCTGTCCCTGTGCGTTAAGTTCATATGACGCCCCTGGTAAGGTGCATTATATTCGTGTTTTCCTGTGGATTCTGAACGTTCTAGTGGGCATAACGGCCCATGAGAGGTGCGTTATGTTCACTATAATGCCCCACCCTTAGTCCGTTATATCCCCAGTTAGTTGTGTTATGTGCTTGTTGACTTTAACGCCATTGATCCAGTGCGTTATAGTCCTATAGCGTGCCTGCCCTGGTGCATTATAGTTCTATTTACCTGTGGATTTTTTGAGTTCTGTGAAGCATAGCGGTCCTACCCTAGTCCGTTATGGTATGTAACGGGGTCCTATTAGTCTGTTATATATCTGGAGATTTTGAAAGCATGCATGTGTAATTTCTAATGTAATTCATGTTCCATATGCGCCATGTTTAATAAATTTTGTACACTGCGACATTATTTTATATCCCAAGAGAGCAGCTTTCTCTTTCCTTGTGATGGAACCACTAGTCGTAGCCCGACGACGTCTGTGTCAGCCCACCTAGGAGAGGTGGCCGGGTATTTCTATTATACGGTTTGTAAGCTAGTTTCCGTGGTCCCTCTCGCATAGTCAGTAGCGTCCTACTAGGAGGGAAAACTAGTTAGAGGCCTGGCTCAATTCGATGGGTCAGTGTGTGCACATGTGGTCAGAGGCTTGGACTGACGCTGACGAGGGTTACTCTGATTAGTCACTTGGTGCGATATTGTTGTGTCACTCGCTTGTCACGAGCTTGACTGCGAGGTGCTTGAGACATAGTGTAAGACGTCAGTAGACGCATCAGGTTTCCTTCTTCTAGTGGCCTTCCTTCTTCCTATCACATGGTTAGCTGAGATTCACTCTATTGGTAGATTTAGCTTCCAATGCTATTATTTAATTAATTGTAATTTACCATGTTTACCTGTTCAGATAGGTTTTCCTACTTTGCTATAATTGCGATATTTACTTGTGCCATTACCTGTTTACTACTTTAAATGCATGCTCTAATTGCCTTATTTAATGTAGGCTTGCATGTTTAGTGCGTGGTAGGGATCCGCGTGACCCCTACAGAGTCTGGCTATGACTCACCCTTCTTTTCTACAGGTGAGCTGTCCCAGTCATCCGTCGGTCCTTCTCGTGTTTTTGGAGACCGTGCTTAGAGCGCCAGCTGTTGTCGGTCCGTCTCGATGTACTTTTATCTGGGGTATGCCCCGTGTAGTTGTATAGTGAGACTGCTATTGTTGTGTTAGTAGTGTCAGACTTGTACATTTGTAAATTCTGGACTATCGTTTATAATTATCACTCTGATATAATTCTTTTAATTACTTTCGCACTTTAATTTAATTTCCTGCTCTAATAGATCGCGAGACCCAGGCGATTCAGACGAATCATCCCAAATCGAGTCACTGGAGTTCCCGGACTCCTATCAGCCCCAAATGACGACCAATCGATACGAAACTGGTGGGGTTGGGATCTTGACATCCCAGTGGTCAGTTTGACACTAACTACGTCACGAGAGGTTGCCATTTTTTGGCCAACCCTATGAACCCCAAAAACTATGATTTATGCTAAACTGGCTCGATCTCCCACGATCGGCCACCAAATTACGCACGGAGTGAAGTGACACAACCTTGGACCTATCTTGCAAGCACAATTCGCACCGTGAACGGACCGAAATCGGCGGCCAACTCACCCGGCACTCACCCAAACCCGTGGGTAACTCGGCGATGCCGAGTGGAGGAGGTGAGGGCTTGTCCCTTGTTGGTAGAGGGCCAGAAAGGCCAGAGGGTCTCCCAAGGGGTTTGTTTAGTCCAATCCTAGTGGCCAACCCAGTGCCGAGGGCACGGGTAACACTCACTCCCACGGCGGTCACTCGAAGACTGGGACTTGCGAGATCGGGCACTCTCTCTCACTGGCCAGCATAGCAACGAGCTAACATTGAAAGAAAAGCACTGTAAATAGAGCAAGGGAAGAGTGCTTACTCGACCAGTTTGAAGAAATCGGTCCCGGTCGGAGACGTGGGTGCGCGGGGAAGCGTGGGCTTACCCACGCTGCGACGAGGACGTTTCAACCTGTTCAAGCAATTACAACACTACGCCTTACACAGGAGGGGGATCTTGGGAGGGGGTTAATTGGTTACAACCAAAACTACCTCCGCGCAGGGTGGGGCCTTCAGCCGGCCGAGCGGGGAGGGCAAAGATGAAGATGAAAACTCTACACAACGGCAGAGTCGAATCTGTCCCTTCTCAGGAATGGAGTACAGATTGTCGATGTAGGAATTCTTGCGGATGCTCCCGAACTCCATTGTCAGCAAGACCAGCGCCAAAACTTCTTGGATTGTCCCAGGAGGACACTGAAATTTTGGTGGAAGCTGTGGAAGCCGTCACTGGTCGCGGTGGAGCAGGAAGTAGGGACTCTATTCTCTGGCGCAGACTGTCTCAGCACTGCAGCGTTTGGAAGATGAAGTCACCACGAACAGTCCAGAACTCCGATTTGAGCACGGTCAGTGGCGTTGGAACCGTCGTCGAGCTGTCATCGAAACAAGACCCACGGAGGTGCCATCCGATGTTGGAGCAGATCACAGCAGCCCGAATACAGACAGGGTGTCAGTTCAGTCCCAGGGAGGATAGAACTGCGCTATCTGGGGAGAAAAATGAGAAGAAATCGCTCGAGTCGCCGAATGGAGCTCCGCTTCTTGGGGAAGGAGGGAGACTCGTGACAGAACATCCCGGTCAAGCACCGCCTTTAGATCTTCAGATGGCTGGTCGTGGTAGCTTCTGCAAACAGCCTCAGGTTGCTGGCTGGACCTCTTTTGCGCAGTCAGAGTAGATTGCCTCTCCCGAACAGCCACGAGCTCGGAACGGGGCGAGACGACTTCCGTTGCGAAGAAAACTTGAAGACGCTTCTAGGGGTAGCTCTTGAATCTGCTGGAACACCTGGAAGATGTCGCAGCCTCTTCTACAAGCTCCAGGCTCTCTGGGTGGTGAACAGAATAGCAGGGGCAGCTTTCCAAACTCAAGTGGGGGTGAGGGAGAAGTGGCTACTGGTGATGGGAGGGGAAGGTACACCCGGTAGGGGAGTATGTTGACTGCTGCTCCTGGGTCGATCAGGACCCTGTTGATAGGCTGCCCATTCAGCTGTCCCTTCATATAGAGCGGCCTGTTATGACTGCAGGTGGGCAAGAGCATGTCATCCTCCGTGAAAGCCACGGCCACCTCCGGGGACACCTCCGCCAAGCATGCTTCAAGGTGTGCTAGCGTCTGGAGTGCGGCAATGATGGTTTGCCGTGTTTCTTCATCCAGGGATAGCATCTCCCAGACGGTAAACCGAGCTGGGATCTTCTTGAGATGCTTGACTATTCGGTCGGCAGCCCAAACCTTGAGCAGTTTCATCTCTTTGGCCTTGTCGCGTCTGCCCCCAGCCTGGGTCTGGGGCGCCGGGCCAGAAGGTGACTCCTCCACCCGATCTGGCACGACTTCTTGAGCTTGCGGTGGCTGCTGGGCCCCCTCCTTTTCCTTCATGAATTTGGCAAGGTTGGGGATGCCGTCACACTCCTCTGTCAGCTGGGACGGGACCGCTGCCAGTAGAGCCGGAGGATTACTTGCAGGCGGATCCGGGCAGTTGCTGGCTCCCTTGGTTGGCCGTTGTCCTTGCGGGCGCACCTACTTTTCTGTGCGGGCCCGAAGGAATTCAGTGAAAGAGGGAGCACCCTGACTTATCGACTTATCAGGATAAAGACTCGACAGTGGGGGAATCTCCATACCTCGAACCTCGGGTTTGGGGACTTGGTAGGGCTGCTCGCCTCTTAGCATGATACTACAGTTGTCCTGAAGAGGGCGTCCCCATTTCTTCCCCGATCGGGTGGCGTGTCGAGAGGTAGATGCTTTGACCTGGTTTGCCTCTAGCGGGTCACAGGATACCCCATCCTCCTCCTCCTCCAGAGAGAGGGCGGTGTCGAACAGCGCCAAGAGGGTATTGTAGGCGACGACAACCCCCTTTCTCTTCTTACCCCTGGCTCTTCTCTTTTTCTTCTTCCTCTCTGTAACAGCCGGTGGCTGCTCTTGAGGGCACTCGCCCCACAGGGGAGGCTCTTGCTTTACTTGGGCTTCTACTTCGGGGGTCAGCTTGAGGGATTCGAACTCCTCCCAGGGGACATATTCTTTCAGCTCAACAAGCCGGATCTTGGGCTGTTCATAATCTTCAAGCCCATCAATGATGGCCTGGAGTCTCTCAACTACTGGACTGACCTCTTTGTGCATCCGCACCAGGATTTATTCTTTCTTATTGTAGGTGGGCCGTCTCATGACTAGCCGAGGGGCTGTATCATGCCATACAGGATTCACCGGTAGCGGTGCTGGTCGGGGAGTGACACCCCTCACATGAACCTCTGGGGCGGATCGAGGGGCCCATCTCCTCCTGTTCTTCTTTGGTGCAGACTGCCAACCCCCTTGATCCTTGGCCGTGGCTACCACAAAAGCTTCATAAGTAGCGTAGGTACTAGCCTCCGCCCACTCTTCAGGTAATTCTTGATACAGGGATATCATGTTGACGTCGGAAGTCTCGTTGGGCATTTCATGCGGCTGCAGAGGATCCACCTTGTGATCCCCCATGTCTAGTTCCCCCTTCTTGATTAAGGACTCAATCACATCCTTGAAAATATAACAATCCTCGACGGTATGCCCCAACATCTGATGGTAATGGCAGAAGCATGGGTCATCTTTCTTCTTTAGGTCATCAGGCCTTTTCGGTTCTGACAAAGTGATTTTGGCCTTGGCCTATCCAATGTATCAAAGAAGCATTAATAAGAAGAAGGGGAAAGTTTTTACTCTATGTTGCTTACATATACATTTCTGAGAGAGGCTCAAAAATAAAATTTACGTAGTGTTGTTGCATTCCACATCCGAGGGATGGGTGTTCCTTCCATTGTAGATAGCTGGTACGCCCCTTTTCTGAGCATCTCGACCACTTGGTGGGGTCCTTCCCAGTTGGGGGCTAGCTTGCCCTCCACCTCCAGTGGTCGAGAGACTTTAGCTTTTCTGAGGATGAAGTCTCTCGGCTCGAAGTGTCTATCTCAGACTTTGGCGTTGTAGTATCGAGTGAGGCGCCGTTGGTACTCCGTTGCCCGGATACTGGCCGTCTCTTAGACTTTATCTGCTAGGTCGAGGTTCTCGAGTAGTTTCTGTTCGTTTACCTCGGGTGAGAAGCAGATGACTCAGAGAGAGGGATCGTCGATTTCCAATGGAATTACGGCGTCAGTGCCGTACACCAGCTGAAATGGGCTTTCATTGGTTGCCGTTCTGGGAGTCGTTCTGTGCGACCATAGTACACTTGGCAATTTCTCAAGCCAACTTCCCTTGGCCTTATCGAGCCTAGTCTTGATGCCTTTTAATATGGTTTTATTGGCATTTTCAACTAGCCCATTAGCCTGAGGGTGGGCAACTAAAGTGAAGTGGTTGCGGATGCCTAGGTCGGCGCATCTATCTCTGAAGTAGCGAGAATCGAATTGCCGACTGTTATCGCTCACCTTCACTCGGGGGATGGCGACAAATGATCGACTTCTAGACAAAACTCCACACGACTGTCTCGGTGATTCTGGCCATAGCTTTGGCCTCGATCCACTTGGTAAAGTAATCGATGGCAACAATGATGAACTTTTTTTGGGCCTAAGCTATAGGGAATGGCCCGAGGATGTCGATCCCCCACCGAGCGAATGGATAGGGCTCGGTCAGGGTGTCAACTCTGATGCTGGTTGGTGGACCAGGTGGTCAAAGCACTGACACCCGTCGCATTTCTGGATGTATGCTGAGCAATCGCGCTGGAGAGTGGGCCACCAATATCCTTGCTGAAGCAAGATTCTGGCAAGTCACCGCCCTCCTTGGCGTGCTCCACACATGCCTTCGTGAACTTCTTGCACTTCTCAACTGGCTTCGTCGGTACTAATGCACTTAAGAAGGGGGCCAGGGAAAGATCTGTGATACAAAGTGTCATCCAGGAGGACAAAGCGTCAAGCTTGGCATTTCAATTTTCGAGCATCCCGTGGGTCGGGGGGCTCCCTCGAGTCTTAAAGCCATGATAGATAGGGGATACGCCAGTCGTTCGGGAAGGCCGAGTCAATGGTCATGAGCTCCAAATTGATGCTTGGCCGCTCTAATTCCTCGAGAAGGACTGATTGAGTACCCTCAGGGTCAAGAGAGGAGGCTAGCAGAGAGAGGGCGTCCGTGCAGGAGTTTTCCTCCCGAGCTATCCGGACTACCTCAAAGCCCTCAAACTGTTGTGCCAACCCCTTGACTAGTTGGAGATATTTGATCATTGGTTCTTCCCAAACTGTATAATCACCATTGACTTGGCTAGAGACTAACTGGGAGTCAGTGTGAATCCTGACCCTCTCAGCCTGATGGGGACATCACTTACCCCCCCTCCACATTTTGAAGCCCGGATGGATCGTCAGCAAGTGCCATCATCTCTTTGAAAAAAAGAGAAGAGAGCGAACCCGGCAAGGGAGAAGTGAAGAGAAACAGAGAGAGAAATACTCAATCGAGGGGAATTCGTTCGAGAGAGAGGGAGTCTTGGGAGAGAAGTAGGTCTTCTCCTGAGTGCAAACCCGCCGTCGTCCTCCCTTGTCTGCTTGCCTGAAGAGCGCAGGAGCCGGAGAAGAGGGAATCCGATACTTTGTTTCGTGGTGAAGTTAGGTGGGTTCTGTTCGTTGGTTCTCTCGACGATTCCCCCTCTAGTTTTCTTCTTATGATGCAATGTAAGTGAGGGGGAAGGGGCGATGATATGAGCCCGTTTTTCCCCCTCACCATCTCCTCATCTCCGCCATTCTGCAGCTTTGTCTATGTTGCCACTGAAATGGCATTCGAGCGACAACGCCGGCGCCGAATGCTTTTGTATTGCATGTCTTTGCCTCCTGCTGACGGGATGAATGGCATATATACACTAGTAGAATGAATGATTGATAATGTATCTCCTTCCCCCATTCTTCTCTCGATTTGTATATCCCACTATCCGCCTGTGTGTCCGGTTTTCAAGTTGGATTGCTCGGTATCGAATATGCCCTGGAGCAATACGGGCTACAGAAATAATCCCCTCCCTAGGGCCTTTCTTCTAACGCAATGGCCATGCCTTGCTGTTTAAGTGCTGTGGGTTTCGTGGTCAGAGACACACCCGTGTGTGCATCTCTATCCATTCTGATTCGAGGTCGATTCCCAATACCCCTCCGCACTACTCCATAGTCTAGAGGGAGTGGGGTCACCACCATAACATGTGTATTTGTTCTATGCTAATTTCATGCCAGCTGCTCGAATGAATGTCTTCTACGTTTAGGTCATCTTAATTCACGGGCTAACTCATTAACCCTTCGTGGACGTCTATCTACGAACCCCCTAACTTGCATACTATCTGTCTATCTCCGTGAGTGCTAACCCCTTCGTGAGCATCAACGTGTTAACCTCGGCGAGTGCCCTTTCTCCAACCCATTGGCCATCGTGATATGATGATATGATGTTGTATCCTTCTTATTCCGTGGGTGATTTAGAGTCTCTGAGCTTCTTACTTATGGTAACTTTGCTCCAATGACCCGGGGAGGGGAACACGCCCCATTGATACCTCAGAACCGTCGTTCGGTCAAAGGGTTTCATCCGCGAATGATGAGTACCCTATGGGCCGTAAGGTGAACATTGACAGGGCCTTAGCCCAATATTGAACCCACCGTCCCTAGGGACATCGTGGTGACTATGGAATGTGTGCCCCTCGTAGGCTAGTCCTCGGGATTTCCTTTCTCTTAGTCGTCCCCTTACCGGATTATGTGTTGACTGCGGGTCACGTGCCCCTTGTAGGCTAGACCTCGGGGCCCTCGCTTCCCCCATTGGTCACCATATCCGATCGATTCTAACCCATGGAACGACGGTGCCCCTAGTAGGCTAGTCCTCGGGGTTTCCTATCCGTTCGGGTCTGTCGACCACCGTTGTGCCACTCGACTCTAAGGGGTTTGCTCCGCTACGTGGGCATATCCCCGCTTTCCCCCCGCAACCCTCCGGAGATGGGGAGATGCTACCGAATTTTCATCGGGTTTTAACTCGTGATTTGGACTTAATAGAAATCGTGCGGGGGGAGTACGAACCTCGTACGAGCTCGTAATTCTGTTTCTGGGGAGCCTGGGACCCCAATTCAATGCTACATCAAAACGCTGCCCGTCAACCCAAGATCGGTCCTCCCGGGTCCACTTGTGTAGCCCTTTACCTCCCTGCGTAGAGTGGGCATCAAAATTCACTACTGTAATTTAAATATTTACTGTATCGGGAGTTACTGACTTGGCTGGGATCATCTTCCGCATGCCCGGCACATGGAGGTAAATCCGCTCCCTCTCCCTTTCGCATTTGCTTTACTCGTATCTATTTGTATATGCCACTACGAGTGTTAGGATTCTTAACCCGTATATTTTTATCACCGCTGTGAGAGTGAGTGACTGACCTATCCCCTGACTCAATTCGAGCACGGAAGAGCTAACTACCTGACTCATTACCAGTTTCTCAAGTGTGCACGGTCCCACGCATCCCTCGCTAGGGACACCCGCGAGCTAGAGTCCTAGGTTGCGTGTCCATCCCGCATCACAGACCTTATTAAGAGGTTAGACTGGTAGTTGACATGGGCGTACATGTTGCCCCTAGGCTTTGACCAACCCAATAGTCGTAGCTTAACACACCCAGCATTGGGGTCCATTACCTCTGTGTGCACCATGGGTCATGTCATCATGGAGATCCTTTTGCTCCTCCCCATTCCTGATGAGCCTTACTCCATTCCACTCGTCCCGAGGGAGGAACCTTATCTTCTACATGAGACCACTATCCCATCTACCACAATAGATGAAGGTGACCATTTACACCTTCAAAAATTCTAGACATGGGTTAGTATAGTGAGGGAACCCATCACAAAGGGTCACACATTCTTGGATCCCTTTGATCCTTTCCCTAGTGAATCTCTTGACCCACCATATCTACTCCACTTCTTCAAAGAAGTTCACAATCACACCCCTACCCCACGGGCCAGTCATCCCATACGTAGCAAGGAGCCCGTTCATTGGGGTAATGAAGAAAGTGAATTTGGCTCTCCTGGCCCTCCCAAACCTCCCAAATCCAAAAGGCAGTCATTGCATGAATGGTGCATATTAGGATGTCTAGGATTCCATCATTCCACTAACATTTGGTTGCGTCGTGTGTATGCAAGTCACACATATAGGTGTCCTGGACCACCACTGCATATTGTATGGGTTTAGGGTCATGTGTGAGTCTATGTTTTTCTTTATTTGTGTCATTTGTTAAGAGTCTGTCCATCCATGTGTCGAGTATATAGGAAGTTACCTAGTCGTCGTCTAACATGCCAGCAATACACGAAGCAATAAGTTGCTTTATGCTCAAGGCACCACCGTGAGTTCCGAGGGGATGAATATGTCATGATCATGGTCAGAACTGAACAGTTTCCCTCTGGAACCGTGAAGAAAATTGCAAGCTTGCAGTGCCAGTCCCTTTCGAGTGTGAGGCAAGTCGGGTCTAACGCGTACGTTGTAGACTTGCTTGAGGATTGTGGGATCAGCTCCACCATCAATGTCTAGGATCTAGTCACCTATAGGGACCCAACGGTGATTCCTAGTTGGTACGGTGGAGAGCATGGCCCACAGCTGATGACACATTGATCACCCGAGCAGAGCGACAGAGGATAGATCTAGATCTGCAAGAGCGATACATGAGTAGCCGCACCCCTTACTCGACGGGATCGAGTTTCTCCCATGTGGGGAGAATTGATGGGGATCAAAGTAAGGCATCTAATATTTTAATTTATATTAAAATCATTGAGTCAATTAGGTTTATTTGTAAGGTAACTTTTAATATACCTATTTGATTGAAGAGGCACTCAGATCATATAAGTAATCTTGCATTCACAATTGAATCCTACTGGAAGCGTTCCTAAACATTCATCTATTGAAGCAAATACTCAAGCAAGCAATCCCACGCAATAGGCAAGAGGATTTTAGATGCTTCGGTTTGCTACCACAAACCTACGTCCATCCCTCACTCAAACCAGAGTGAGGCTTCCCTCTAACTAACAGCTTGAATCGCTGAGCATCAAAGCTTGCTTACACCGCTGAGCACCACAACATGCATTCACTGAGCATCATAGCTTGCTTCCGCTGAGCATCACAGCTTGCTTCCGCTGAGCACCACAACTTGCTGTCCAGAGGAGCCAATCCTCTGCAACACTAACACATAGCTTGATGTTCAAATAAGGTGAAAATGGAAAAATAAAAACACACGAACTCAACAATAGAGATAGAAAATAATGTAGCTCTCGCAGGAGCAATGTGGCTTACATCTGATCCAGAGACCACAGATGATCTTCATAAACCTTCTGGCTACTTCTCAGTCACGATCTCACGATCTCTTTTCTGCTAGCTCTCTAGCTCTCTAGCTCTCTCTCTCTCTCTCATTCTTTCTTCTTCTCTGCTCTCACGATCTCACGGTTTCACTCTATTTCCTTCTCTTCTTCCTCTTCTCTCACTCACAAACTTCCTCCAGTGGAATCTCACCTTTTCTTCTCTCTGTTACTCTCTTTCACTGCTCATCTACTTTGAATATGCTCTCCTCTTCTCTCGTTCTCTCACCGTGCCTGGATGAGGAGGATCCCTATTTATAGGAAGAAAAGGGGCTCCAGAAACTTGATTCCTGACCCTTCCCTCTGGCTCGAATCTTGTGGTCCCCATAAGATTCCATCGAGGGCGTGTGGAGGGAACATTCCTGCCCACTCTTTCCAGAAAATTAACTCAAGAAGGCACTGCTGGATTCCACATGTCAGATGAAGAAGATATGTTGATCCACGTGGCTGAATCTTTAGTAAAGACTCCCGCCTTGGATCGCATGCTTTGTTAAGTCAAATCTTCAACACGTGACCACAGATGATTCTGATGCTTCTAGCTCTTTAAAGTGTTCGATCCTGGTTGCTTTAGTAAATTAAGTCTTTTCAAACTTAAATCCCTATCAGCAAAATAGAAAGTATTTCATCGAACACCTTGTCATCGTAAGTGGATATTCAATATGCATCGACCTTTGTAAGAAACACATATGCTTTGACCTTGATGAGCACAAGAAACGAAAATGAGCATCAACCTGGATTGACATCATGCTTGTATATGCACTGACCTTGCATGCAACAATGAACATGTGCTTCGACCTTAATGCACCATGTGCACAGACCCAAAGCAAGCATAGACTTGTATGTGTGTAGACTTCTATGTATGTGTAGACCTTCAATTCTAAATGTGCACAGACCCAAAACATGCATAGACCTATTTGTGCATAGACTTAAAAACATGCATCGACCTTATATATGTATAAGGCAAATGTGCATCGACCTTGTACTTGTACAAGGCAAATGTGCATCGACCATATGCATGCTCAGACCTTAAAGGTGCATGTGCTCTGACTTGAGTGCATAGTATGCTCTGACCAGATGTGATGTGGCACAGCCCAATGATGCTATGGACACTCCAAGGACCTAAAATCCGCAAGCATTCAAGCTCTCGCAAGGGTCCCGGGCGATGGAACGGTGCCGGCCCTTCTTTAAACTACTAAGTGGACCAAAGCTGTCATCTGCCACCTTCACTTGGGACAGCGAGTGCCAACGAGCATTCAGCGAGTTGAAAGAATTCCTGGCGTCACCCCCAGTACTATCGAAGCCAATTCCCAAAGAGCCACTATATCTGTATCTCTCAGCAACCTCTTCTACCATAAGCTCGGTGTTAGTCCGAGATGATGGGGGCACCCAAAGGCTGGTGTACTACATCAGCAAGGTGCTTCTAGAGGCCGAAAGAAGGTACTCCGCAATCGAGAAACTCGTGCTAGCGTTGGTAATCTTGGCCAAGCACCTCCGACCTTACTTCCATGGACACTCCATCGTGGTGCTAATAAGCAAGCCACTAAAGAAGATCCTAGCTCATCCCAAAACTTTAATCCGTCTAGTCAAGTGGGCCATACTCCCCGGGGCCTACAACATCTCCTACCGACCCCGCACTACCATGAAGGGGCAGGCCGTTGCGGACTTCATGGTAGAGAGCACTGCACCCGTCGAAGAAGTACCCTCGTTGACGACGGGCCCTGCCTAGGACATCTTCATCGACGGATCCTCCAACTGACTCAGATGCGGAGCCGATGTCCTCCTCCGATCTCCCGAAGGAGTAGAACTACAATACGCCCTGAAATTCGACTTCTTGGCATCCAACAACATCTCCGAGTATGAGGTTCTTATCTCTGGGGCCAGGATGGCGCGACACTGGGAGCTAAGTGAGTTCGAATTCATACCAACTCCCAACTGGTCACCAACCAAGTCAACGGGGACTACGAAGCTCGGGAGGCGTAGATGATCAAGTACCTACAGCTACTAAAGGAGATAGCCCAACTATTCGAGAGTTTCCAGGTAATCTAGATAGCTCGGGAAGAAAATTCCCAACCGGATGCACTCTCTCGCTTGGCCTCCTCCATCAGCCTAGAAGGTACCCGATCGATCCTCCTCGAGGAGTTAGAATGATCGAACACCGAAACTGAGCTCGTGGTCATTGTATGAACATCCCCTGGCGACTGGCAATCCCCGTACATATCCTGGCTCCGAGATTCCCAAGAGTCCCTTGACCCTCGGGAGGCTCAGAGACTGAAGTACTAAGCTCGACATTTCATCCTCCTCGATGAAACCTTGTACCAAAGATCCTTTGTCGGTCCCCACCTCAAATGCCTTGATGCCCCAGAGGCCCGCCGAACAATTGAAGATGTTCACGAGGGCATCTGTGGCACACACTAAGGGGGGAGATCTATCGCAAGGATATTGCTGCGACAAGGTTACTGGTGGCCTACTCTCCAGCGCGATTGCTCGGCGTACATTCGGAGATGCGATCTATGCCAGTGATTCGACCACCTGATACACCAGCCAGCTTCAGAACTCGTAGCCCTAATCGAGCCTTATCCATTCGCTCGGTGGAGAATAGACATCCTAGGGCCCTTTCTCGTGGCGCAAGCTCAGAATAAGTTCATCATCGTCGCCATCGACTATTTCTCCAAATGGATCGAGACAGAAGCCACCGCCAGAATAACCGAGACAGTGGTTTGGAGTTTTATTTGGAAGTCGATCATCTGTCACTTTGGTATCCCCTGAGTGATTGTGAGTGATAACGGCCGGCAATTTGACTCCACTTATTTTAAGAATAAGTGCGCCGACCTCCATATCCGCAACCACTTCACTTCGTGAGCTATTGATAGTGAGCTTGATTCTTCTCATCTGGTATGGTGGAGTCTTTTTGAGTTAAGGTGTTGGAAATGCTGCCTTGGTGATGCCTTTGTCCTATGTCTACTTAAGTGTGGACTGTATTAATTCTGAGCCTGACCTGCCCTTTGTTGACGATTGCTTGACTTTGAACTTCGTTATGGTGTCAAGAGCCGTTGTGTACCGTGTTCGTCGTGCCGTGTCTAATGGCCAATGTGTTGTGAAGGTTCAATAATTATTTTCAGGACGTGAAGGTAAGCTGAGAATAGCGTTCCTTTGTGCTAAAGCTGGTACTCTTCTTCGATAGCACTTAGGCGATTGATGATCAGTGGTTAGCAGGATCAGTACTCGTGGCGTGTTATATTACAGTTTTATGAATTACGATGGCGCCGGGTCTGTACTAGGATGCGGATGCCAAGGTATATCTGTTGCCTGTGTGCATTGTGTCTTATATGAGTGTGCAGCAGAAGCATGTGGGCTGACAACCCATCGGTCGAGGATCGTTAATTGTAAGATTCTGGCCAGTCGAGAGAATTGTCCTTCTCAATGTGACTTCATCTTGGCTTCATGTGCCTTGATGTTGTTGGTTACCATGCCGTGATTATTGGAAGCCTTGTGGTGTTGGCACTGGTGCCTGAGAGCATTGGGGAATTTGTCGGCTTATTAGCTAGTTGAGTACCCTTCGCTTCTCTTTAATTTTCTTGGGTGTTGTAGTCTCAGGACGTGATTGTGGTCCTTGAGATGTGTTTCCCAAGATTATCATTGTTGTTGTTGTGGGTCTTCCTTGATGACTACTTGATGCATGGCTAGTTTCTTATAGTTGTGTGCTCAGCTGTTATTGTGCCCTGATATGACCCAGCTTGCAGTTGTGTTCTGTGGTTCTATGTTTGGTAATAGAGCCAGGATTCTGCAAGTGCCGTTGTTGTTGTTGTTATTGTTGTTGTTGTTTGGTTGTCTTTTTGACGTGAGCCTATCTTGGCACTGTGTGGGCCGTGATCTTGTCAGTCAATTCGTTGTACTCCCCTTTTTCGGGTAGAGTTAGCTTACGACTCGATCAGATGTAACGTCTGACTGAGGACTGGAGTGATTAAGTTGGTGGTCCGGTGTTGCTATTGGATTTTCCTGTGTCATGTGTTTCATCCATATCTAGATCGGTTTGGACTGATCCTTGTGGATTTTCGATCGTAAGAATTAGGCTTCCGAAATTGGGAGAAATCTTGATTTCTTGTCCTGTATGTCTTTTTCTTTCTCCTTTCTCCTCACTCACGTCTCTCACTCTCTTCCTCTCGTTCTCTTTCCTCTTTCCTTCTCGACCGGGGCGTGCGACCGTGCCGAGATGACTGAGAGAAAGATGAGGTGGGATTGATGTAGGAGCATGTTGGCGTGGAAAATGGAGCGTGTTGTTGGCATGATCCCTTGGTGGATTCTAAGCCGACGTATTCGAGTTGCCAGATTCTGGCAACGGTTTTCCTCTAGAGTATTTCCTTGTAAGTCTTGTTGCGTAGACATCCCTTCTGATCCGATGCTTGCTGTGTGTGCCATTTCTCAGTAGATCAGGGTAGTTCAGTGGGTAGATTTTGATTTGTCCTGCATTGTGTTTAGGTAGGTTGTTGTCTAGTTGTTGTCGAGTGTTCCTGTGTGAAGCCCATGGCTCCTATGTTGCCATTTCATTTTCAGACTTCTCATCATTTTTTTAGGGCTTTGATAGCATATTTATCTCCCAGGGACAAGAATATATTGACGTCCACTCCTTATTTGAGTGCGTGGGCCGGGCTACTATTTCTAGAGCTCTCTCGGAGGTCTACAGTTGATAACCCTGCAACTCTGCTGATATTTGCTTTTATTGGTTAGCCTTCTCAAGATGCCGTCACTCAGCATGTGGGTGCTCACAGGCTCTATCTTTTCTGCCTATTCGGAGAGATGGGGGCGTAGCCCTTGACCACTTCTCCTCCTTTACCGCCCCTATGTGGAGCTTGAAGGTGGTTCAACAGTTTGCAGAGTGTCTTCACGAGCTTTACCCTCCTCTTGCGGTCTTGTCGAATGGGTTGTATGTATTCCGCCCCAGTGTGCTGGTTTATCGACGTTCCCGTACGGCGGTCCTTGAGCCCTATTTTTCACACCCATTCGACAAGTTTGGACATGACTAGGGTATCCCTTCGAATGCAAAGCTCCCTTTGGCTTTTTGACTGTATAGGTAGAGGGATATGCATCTAGTGGCAATAGCATGGCACGACTTCCTTTGTCGTGAGGTGAACGAGACTTATCTCGTTCTCGAGCAGGCGTGTAGAGGCCATTTCGACATGTATTATGTGCGCTGGTGGTTCAAGGCTAGCAATGTCTTTAGAGAGCATTGTGACGCCTTCCGGTCTGCTTAGGAGAGGCGTTTTAGGAGGGATGATCTATCTCCTTTGTTCTTTGATCCAAGTTTCGTTAGATTACATTTTTCTGGAGCCGCCAGGGCTATCAAGGATATAGAAAGTGCATGGAAGGCGGAGGGCCGATCTCTTCCCATCGACATAAGCCAGTACGCTGGGGCTCTGAAGCCCCTGAGAGGTGTACCAACAGTCGCTTCAGCTCCCTCTTCTTTTGGCCAGGGGGTGGCCACTGGTTCTTCATGGGCCTATTCTTGGTGGGAGGATTTGAAGGCCTCCTGTGGTTTGAGGAGGAAGTCCCAGTTATCCCAGTCGGTGCCTGAGGGAGCATTTGGGGGTAGCACATTTGCCGAGTGGGGAGCCCATGTGACCAACGCAGTAAGCTGTGCTGGCCTAGTGGAGTATATCTGTGAGCTGGAGGTGGTTGTCACTCCAAACGCCCTGGATACGGTGAAGAAGGTGGCTCATGCCCTTTGATTGAAGTCCTAGCAAATTGTTTTGTAGCCTTCCAGACCCATAGGGACGACAGGTGACTACTTCATTGCTTAACCCTTTCTAGCGTGTTTTTTTTTTCCCTTAGGATTGCTTATCGTGTGCACTCTCTTTGTTGTTTGCAGGCGCTGCCATTGACCATGGACATGGGGCTAGTCCGTTGGAGGGCTCTTCGAATGTAATTTCTCGCAAGGCTAACACCTCAAAGAGGCAGATGCCAGACCTTCTTCCCATCTTCGGACTGAAGAAGAGTCTCCCACCAGAGTGGATGTTTTCAGTAAGTAATAGAAAGCTCTGTTCTAGGCCGCATCTTTAGTTTGCATGTGATCTTGGAAACACATTTTTTGGTGCAGCTCCTCCCAGAGCTGGAACAGGCATGAGCTTCTTCCCTCCTCTCGAGAATGTTGTCACAGGAGTGGGGTTGGTTCTGGATGAATCCAATCTCGATGTTGCCTTTGATATCAAGGACTTGGCTGCTTGTTTTAAGACGAGGTGGATGCTCCCCTTTTTCTTTTCCCCGGGCTGTTCTTTCCAATGTCCATCAGTGTATTTCGATCCTCTCGTTTGAGGTCGGGGGTCCTCCTGTGGACTCAGGGGAAGGGAGACTGTGTCTCCGATTTGCAAGTGACTGGGTGTTGTTTGTGGTTTCCCTCTAGTTTGGAGGAAGAGAGACTTGGGTCTCTGGTTGCTAGTGACTGGGTGTCATTAGTGGTTCCTTCCAGTTTGGAAGAAGAGAGGAGTGTGTTCCTCTGGTTCAAGCTGTTAGGCAGCATTTGTAGGCAAGCTGTGAGGCCCAGCGGTTTTCAAGCTGTAAGGCAGCAGAATCCACACTCTAGTTTAAGTTTGGGGTGGACATAGGTCTGGAGGACCGAACCACCTTAAAACCCATTATGCCGTGATTTGCTTGTGTTGTGCATTTCCATATCTTCTACCTCCCTTTACAGGTTGTTTGAGCGTTCTATATCAGAAACGTCCCTGTGTGATTTTAGTTCGAACTTGAAATTGCTGTTAAGGTGTTTGTCTAAGTACTTAAGAGAAATACATGTTAAGCTATCTATTTTCAGCACTTTCAGTTTTCTAAGTCAGATAGTTCATTGATCTCATTTGTCTTCATTAAGTGTAGGCAAAAGTTTGATTACGCTATATTTTTGAACGGGGATTCATTCACCCCCCTCTGAATCTACACCTAGCACCCCAACAAAGACCACACAAATCTTAGCAGTCTACCATAGGGCCGTTAAATCTAGCTTCACAGTCTATCGTAAGATTGCTTAGCCAAACTGACCTATCACTAAAGTCTAGCTGTCACAAATTGGACTGCTGGACAGAGCTTAGCGGTCCAACAATGGGCCGCTAGCCAAGGAAAACGGCCTATCGCATGACCGCGAAGACCTGAACCGACATAAGACACAAACGGTCGCATACTTGGCCGCGTGAGGAAGAGAAACGGTCACTGGAAGGACCGCTAAGGCGATACGGCGGGAAAAACAAGGGATCGATCGGAACTCGGCCTTTCCACGCCCCGTTCGCTCTAAAACGAAGGGGAAATAACCCTAATGGCGAAATAAGCCTTCCACACTCCGGAAGGGATCTATTAGATGCAAAAACGACAGGAAACGGGCGATTCCACCGAATCGACCCTAATTGAGTCACATGGGTTCCCGTGCTCCTACCGATCTCAAATGACAACCAATCGCGATAAAACTAGCAGAAATAGAACGCTAACATGCCAGGGGTTCCAATGATACTAATTTGGCAGGGAACCATCGCCGAGAAAGGCGAACTCGCCGCACACCCCCCGAAGCATGATTTTACACAAACACAATGAAACTCGGTCAAACTCGCACTGTTCGGCTCCAAATCGCGAGGGAAGGCAGAAGAGAAGTAGGTGATCTATGTCCCTACCTCCACCGAAGTTCTCGTACGTCGAAGCGACTAAACCACACCGAAATCATCACACGAATCGCCACACGTTGCCTTTGAATCCACGAACGGGATCTCGCCAACGCCACGCCTCAATCTTTCACGTCAGCACGCTCCACAGCAGTTCCACGCGATCGCCACCTCATCCCCGAGCCTCCTCCGTTTGCAGTCGGGGCAAAGAGGGCGAGAAGAGAGAGAAGGCGAGGGAGAGTGTGAGAGATCGCGAGGGAAGAGGGAGGAAGGAGAAAGGGTTAAAAGAAAAAGAAAATTAGGAATTTCTTAATTTTTAAAAAATCTAATTTTATCAAAATCAGAGAACACAACATTCTCCCCCTTTTTGATGATGGTAACTATTGATCATTAAACCAGCTGTCAGTTTTTAAGCCAAGATTTTATAAGGTAATCTTTTTATCAGTCATTAATGATGAGTTAGAAAAGGAACTCTGAAGTCCATGCGTCAAAACACTCTTGCTGAAATGATGTCATTTAATTGTATCGTAGTGTGAAGAAAGTACCCAAGGATTTTACATGTTAAAAAACCGCTTCACCACATACACACAAACACACATACAAAATGCAGAATGCATGACAAAATGTAAAATGCATGACTATGACCATGACTCAACTCTCAAAATCATGTACTCCCCATCATCTTCATGTTCTTAAATTCGCATGACTTGACCACATTTGGAGGTTTGAGATGTGAAATTGTTTAAGATCTTGTATTTCCAAAGGTAATGAGTTCGGCCCCAAACTGGGCTCTAATCATATTACAATCACCCTTAGTAAATGTCCATGATAAGCTCCCCCTTCCTTGACAATACATCAACATATTTTAGTACATAAATTGCATAGTTGAGGCTTCCATCTGCCTGTTGGGAACATTTGTTGTTGAACACAAGTTACCATTTGATGCGGGACGACTACGAGACTCGACACAGACGGGTTGCGACCTTGGACTCTAAAGATTGACGTGGCTAACAAGACGACGCGACCAGCAACGACACTACAACGTAGCACCAAACGAGCTCTAGAAGAGGCGATATGCCCCAAACAAGGAGCGCTAACTCACGGTTATCCCCATCGAGGGAAGCGCGACGATCTGCACAGTTGAGTAACCGTCGTTAAGTCTCGGGTGATCGGCTTGCTCTCGCACTCGGAACGAGTCGTGGGATGGGTCTCGCACTCACAACTCACAGTGGTGATGTATTGCAAGCTAGCTAAGAAAGTAACCTACTCACAAGCAGGGGCATTAAGAGTGTATACTAACTAAGCAAAGTGACAAAAATTGGGAGGCGGGTGTACCTCCACACTCGGGGCGTGGGGAAGACGTCCTGGCCGAGATCCATGACTCTCGATACAACAATGATTATTAAGTACAAAGTGTTTCAACAGTCCACTCCACGCAGGGAGGTAATAGGCAACACGTGGGGTCTGGGAGCACCAATCTTAGGTTGACGGGTCAGCAAGGCGGCGGTTCCAGGCGGTGACTCCGAATCTGCAGTTTCTGATCGGTAGGACAGCGCACACAGGCATCCAAAGGGACACCAGTCTCCTGGAGGCTTCTGGACACGGTGATTCATCGGGATGTTGGCGGAGAGTCCCAGGCTGACCCCTGGGAGCGACAGTCACTGATTCTTCTCCGATGTATTTTTGCTGGCTTTTACCATTGACCCCTTTTTACAGGCCAACCTCGGGACAGATCTGGATAGTCCTGCACACTCCGGCGAGATCGGCCACCATGACCAGCCCAGATGTCGGATCAGAGCGAGACCAGCACCGTTGCAAAGAAGGCTCGAGGATATTCAACATATGGGAGTTTAAGATCCATCCAACGGTGGAACTGAAAGTGACAGCTTCTACAATCTGACTAAGTTCTCTGGCCCAAAATACAAAACACACAGGGCAGAATAGAAGCTGCCTATTTATGGGGCTGGACTGAAGATCTGATGGAGGTTCTAGGGCTTGGGTATTTTTGTGGAGGTAGAGGAGAGAGCGATGGTCACCCCAGGTGCGCCAGGTCAGTCTCCCTGATCCTGAGTCGACCACCCCCCAGTGTTCTGGCCTTCGCGATCAGCTCCCACATCTGTCGTCAGCGCCGTTGGTCTCTACTCGAAGAAGACCCGACCCCAAACGCGAAGGCACTGGTCTCGCCCTCAACAGAGCTCGGGATTGTTCGTGGCACCCCCATCTTCTAGCAGTATCACCTTGTAAGCAGCCAAAGCTAGAGCAGTCTGGCCCTGTTCCAGACCCTGCCCCGGCTAACAACATCATCAAGAAATTCCAAGAAAATTCTGGCATCTTCCTGGATCAAGTCAGAGAATTTCGGCACTAGTCGCAGACCATTTGGAGTTCGGTAGTGACCGTGGCGGCATCATCTTCGACCGTCTGTCTGGTGGTTCCAGAAGCTGGCAGCACCGACGAAGCTCGGCACAACGGGTTTCTAGCTTCACTCCCCCTTCCCGCCTGGTCGGCTTACAGCCCCTCCCTGCGTGGAGGTAGTGTTTGGTTGTAAATCACTTAACCCCCACCCCGAGATCCCCCTCCGGTGAGAGGTGTAGTGGTTGTAACCCATTTTAATTTTTAGGGTGGCTCCGACACGGCATGCGGGTGCATACCCTCGCCTCCCCGCTCGCCCTCGTCTCCGATCGGGATCGGTGTCTTCACACCAATCAGGTGAGCCTCGGGTCCCTCTCTTTGCTGGTAGTATCGCTTTGCATGCCCGTCGGATGGTGAGGTGAGTGCCCGACCCCTTAATCCCATCAAATTGAGCGACCACCGCAGAGTAAGTTGAGAGAGTGACCCTACAACCCATGCCCTCAGTGTGCTGGCCGCCCACGATATTAGACATCCCGGGCCCTTAGGGGTTCAGCCTCAAGCTAGCCAAATCCCCCGGAGCATCAAGGTCCCACCCTAGACCCTCTCCATCATCACTAGGTTGCCCACGGGCACATGTATGCGTAGCGGGTGAGTCTGCTTGTGTGACATCATCGTGTCTGTTGCGTTGCTTGCAATCTAGATCCAAGGTGGTGTCACATCACCAATTCTCCTCACCCTCAGGCTTCTTACTTCTTCTTTTCTTCTCGTTCCTCCTCCTCTATTCCTCTCTTCTTGGATTGGTTGAACAACTTAGCCTTATATAGACGAGCCTTATTACGGCGTGGAGAATGGCGCGCCGGAGAAGCTTCCTTGGTCATTTTGGCATGCCGGGAAGAGGGGAGCGCCAGTGAAAGAGTGCTCCAGATAAGTCCCGTGCACTTGACGCGGGTTAGATAGTGGGTCCCGGACTAGTTTCGGGAGTCACCGTGATCATTCATCTCACCGTGGTTTTGCAAAACCTTGGTGAGAAGTCTTGACAATGCTTTTGGGTCGGCGTACGACCGTTTCCAGAACCCCGTGTACCTTTAGTTTGGATACGCGGGTTTTTCACAGACTCGGCCTTCGGCACTGTGGTTCGTGCTGCTGGCTTGATTTAATTTTTGCTTGTAGCTTTCTCGGGGAGTGAAATGCCACCCGGGATGCTTTCGCCTTGACTGGGCGATCATTTGGTCGCTAATGGACCCAATTTGCTGAGAAGCTGTACCCACACCGGGTTATCGAGGTCTTCTACTGACGGAGCCTTCGGTTCCCTGTTCTGAAGGGCCAAGGGCATTCTATCTCCCCAGGAGGATCTTTCATTCAGGTGGCAGGCCACCAGGTATACCCTTGTAGCTTGACCATTACCTTGTGGGTAATATGGGGATGAATGATGCAAGTTAATAACATATTTACCGCACATGTTGCGAAGCTCCTGTGAAGTGAACAGAGGCCCGTTGTCGATGACGATGTCACGAGGGACACTGAATCTAGCGTGGATGTTGCGCTTGATGAGCTTTACCACCATCAATACCTTGACTTCCGTGAAAGCTTCAGCTTCTGCCCATTTTGTAAAGTACTCTATAGAGGTGAGGATGTATGACTTCCACCAGACTTCTCTGATCCTGTCCTCTAGAGGACCGACTACGTCGAATTCCCACATGGTGAAGGGCCAAGGAGCTATGAGAGGGTGAAGTGAAGATGATAGAGTATGAACCTTGTCTGTGCGGAGTTGACATTTGATGCAATAACGGACAAAGTGAGAACAATCCTCCTCCATGGTAGGCTAGAAATAGTGCCTAAGGAGTTTTTAGGATAGCATGCGACCATTCACGTGGCCACCACATTCATTGGAATGCATAGCTTCGACAACTGCGTAAGATTCAATCTCGTCTAGGCATCGGAGGTATACTCCACTAAGGGATCTTCGGTGAAAGACACCACTTATGATTGCAAAGTGCTCTGTGACGCGACGAATGGCCCACCTATCAGGGGTGGTAGCATATTTGGGAAAAGATCCATCGTGAAGGTAGTTCTCAATGTCAAAGAACCATAGATTGTCGTCATCGAGGTCAATTTCTAGCTCATGAGAAGGGGCATGGATCTGCGGGGAAGGCTCCAAGAATTGCTGAAACCAAGGATCAGAGTGCGTAGGGGTGTGCATCCTTTGCACGATGACAATACCTGAGGGTCTTTCGAACAGAATTGTGAGAGAGGATGACAAGGAGGCTAGAGCATCAACCAAGATATTTTGGGCTCTAGGGGTGTGAACTAGAGTAAGCTTCCTAAATCGCTAGACTACCTTGCTGACCAAATCCTAGTATGGCCTTAGCTTCGGGTCCTGGGCTTGGTACATGCTGAGAGACTGTCAGAGTATGAGCTGTGAGTCTCCAATTATCCGGAGCTCCTTGACTCCTTGGGCTAATGCCATCTTCAAGTCTATAGGGAGCGCCTCTTACTCAGCCACATTGTTTATGGCAGGGAATGACAATTGACAAGTGCGCAGAATGATTACATATTCCTGGGAGTGGAGGATAGCTCTGATTCCACAACCTTTAGAGTTGAATGCACCGTTGAAGTAGGGAACCCACGAATGTTCACCATCAATGATGGCTCCTAACTCTTCATCCGAAAAATCTTCATCAATGGGAGAATGTGCAGGAAGTGGATGGTGGGCAAGGTGTTCGGCAATGGCATGCCCCTTGACAGCCTTCTACCTGACATAGGTGATGTCGAACTGGTAGAGAAAGCCTTGCCATCTCACCAATTGATCAGTCAATATAGGCTTCTCTAGCAAGTATCTAATTGGGTCCATTTGTGCCAAGAGCTTCACCTCATCAGTTAGGAAGTAGTTTCAACTTTTGGGCAACCCAAACGACAACCGCGCAAGTCCTTTCCATAGTAGTGTACTTTCTCTTCACTTCATTAAACAACTTCGATAAGTAGTAGACTACTTACTCTTTCTTCGCCTCGTCATATTGAGCCAAAACTACTTCGACGGATTCTTTCGTGGTGGACACAGAGAGCAGTAGAGGCCGGCCCAGGACCGGGGGTGCCTGGCTAGGACAGGGTGCCCTGGTGCCAGGGTAGGTTTATTCGTTAGCAAGAAATAATGCCAACGCAAAGGAGGAGTTCCTGTCGATTTGGGCATAAGGCCTGGAATGGCGCAACTATTTATTCTGGGGTCTGGCTAGGGTAGAACGCCTACCAGACCAACGAAAGGTGACTCAGCTGGGGCGGAGTGCCGCTGGACCAAGGAGGGTAACTCAGTCAGGGCGGAGTGCCACTAGACCGAGGGAAGGTGGCTCGGCTAGGGCGGAGCGCCACTGAACTAAGGGAAGGTAGCTCAGTCAGGGCGGAGTGCCACTAACCAAGGAAAGGTGGCTCGGCTGAGGCGGAGTGCCACTAACCAAGGAAATGTAGTTCAGTCAGGGCGGAGTGTCACTAACCAAGGAAAGGTGGCTCGGCCATAGCGGAGTGCCACTAACCAAGGAAAGGTAGCTTGGCTAGGGTGGAGTGCCACTAACCAAGGAAAGGTAGCTCGGTCAGGGCGGAGTGCCACTAATCAAGGAAAGGTAGCTCGACTAGGGCGGAGTGCCACTAACTAAGGAAAGGTAGCTTGGCTAGGGCGGAGTGCCACTAATGGATACGACAAGTTTATCGTGCGTCGTTTATGGCACAACTGTTTATTCTATTGGGGTCTGGCTAGGGTAGAACACCTACCAGACCAACGAAAGGTGACTCGACCGGGGCAGAGTCCGTTGGACCAAGGAGGGTAACTTAGTCAGGGCAGAGTGCCACTAGATCAAGGGAAGGTAGCTCGACTAGGGCGGAGTGCCACTAAATCGAGGAAAGGTGGCTCAGCTAGGGCAGAGTGCCACTGAACCAAGGGAAGATAGCTCGGCCAGGGCGAAGTGCCACTAACCAAGGAAAGGTAGCTCGGCCAGGGCGGAGTGTCACTAACCAAGGAAAGGTGGCTCGGCTAGGGTGGAGTGCCACTGAACCAAGGGAAGATAGCTCGGCCAGGGCGGAGTGCCACTAACCAAGGAAAGGCAGCTCGGCCAAGGCAGAGTGCCACTAACCAAGGAAAGGTGGCTCGGCTAGGGCGGAGTGCCACTAACCAAGGAAAGGTAGCTCGGCCAGGGCGGAGTGCCACTAACCAAGGAAAGGTGGCTCGGCTAGGGCGGAGTGCCACTAAACCAAGGGAAGGTAGCTCGGCTAGGGCGGAGTGTCACTAACCAAGGAAAGGTGGCTCGGCTAGGGCGGAGTGCCACTGAACCAAGGGAAGGTAGCTCAGCCAGGGCGGAGTGCCACTAAACCAAGGGAAGGTAGCTTGGCCAGGGCAGAGTGCCACTGACCAAGGAAGGGTGGCTCAGCCAGGGCAGAGTGCCACTAACCAAGGAAAGGTTAACTCGGTTAGGGCGGAGTGCCACTAAACCAAGTGAAGGTAGCTCTGCCAGGGCGGAGTGCCACCAACCAAGGAAAGGTGGCTCGGCTAGGGTGGAGTGCCACTGAACCAAGGGAAGGTAGCTCGGCCAGGGCGGAGTGCCACTAACCAAGGAAAGGTAGCTCGGCCAGGGCGGAGTGCCACTAACCAAGGAAAGGTAACTCGGCTAGGGCGGAGTGCCGCTAACCAAGGAAAGGTAATCATTCTGGCAATGTCGGTTGAGCTGCGTGGTAGAACTTTATATGCTTTCCATTGAGGGGAGAGAACTGGATGACTCCTTTATGGTCTACCAGGATGTAGGCACCCCCTTCATTCGATGGGCTTTGACGGAGGAGTCTGAGCTACCCCTTTCTCCTTTTCCTTCTATTGTTCAAAGGTCTTGAAGTTGACTGTATGCACTTCTTGAGATGCTGATCATTTGTCGGCTGACCGGGTCTTTTGACTTGAGGTGGCAGGAGCGGTTGAATACATCAAGAGGAGTGTCTCGACCTCCGCCACCGCATTGTTCAGTCGATCAAATGACTTTATTTCAGTGCCTATCATTCTTTCTATCACTTCTCTTCGTAGGTTCTACTTACATATTTGGACGGCGTCCTCCTGATGTGGTGGTCGCTTGCACCTCATACTGAGTGATGTGACACAACCTTGGACCTAAGCAAGCAAGCACAATCACAAGCCGAACGGGCTGATATCAGTGGCCAACTCACCCGGCACTCACCCAAATCCGTGGGTAACTCGGTGACGCCAAGTGGAGGATGTGAGGGCTGGTCCCTTGCTGGTAGAGGGCCAGTAAGGCCAGAGGGTCTCCCAAAGGGCTATGGCTAGTCTGATCCTAGAGGCTGACCCGATGCCGAGGGTGCGGGTAATCACTCACTCCTACGGTGGTCACTCGGAAGTCCAGGACTTGTGAGATCGGGCACTCTATCTCACTGGCTAGCATAGCTAAGAGCTAATATTGATTGAAAAGTACTAAAATATGAGCAAGGGAAGAGTGCTTACTCGATCGGTTTGAAGAAACCGATCCTGACCGGAGATGTAGGCGAATGAGGAAGCGTGAGGTTTACCCACGCCGCGGCGAGGAAGCTTCAACCTGCTCAAATGTTTACACCACTACCCCTCACACAAGAGGGGGATCTTGGGGTGGGGGTTAATTGATTACAACCAAAACTACCTCCACGCAGGGAGGGGCCTTTTGCCGGTGAAGCGGGGATGGGAAGACGTAGGCTAGAAGCTTTAAAGATTGTCGGAGTCGATGAAGTCCCTTCTCAGGAACAGAGGATAGACAGTCGGTGTTGATGCCGCTGTGGCCACTCTTGAACTCGACTTTTGATGAAACCAAAGGCCAACTCCTCATAATTGGACCAGGGTCTTGAGTGATTTTTTTGGAATTCCCAAGTTGTCAGGGCCGGTCGGGGAAGAGCCACGAACAGGGTCTCTGCTTCCTGGTTCTAACTGCTATAGAGTCGCAGTAGCAGGAAGTTGAGGCCGCCACGAGCACTCCCAGACTCAGAATCAAGCGTGGTAGGAAGCGTTGGAACCGTTAACGAGTCGTCGTCGAAACAAGATCCACAAGGATGCCATATGATGTCGAGGTAGGCCAGGGCAGTCGAAAGAGTGACAGGGTGTCTATTTAGTCCAAGAGGGGACAGAACAGCGCACCCTGGGGAGAAAATTAAGAAGTTGCTGCTCCGGTCACCAAATGGAGCTCCGCTTCTTGGAGGGGGAAGAAGACTCATTGTAGAAGGCCCCGGACAAGCTTTGTCTTCAGATCTTCAGGTGAGCCAATGTGGCAGCTTCTGCAAACCATCTCTGGTTGACAGTCTGAGTAAAGTTACACAGTCGAGGGAGATCGCCTCTCCCGGACAGCCACGAACTCAGAAGGGGACGAGATGACCGCCGATGTGAAGAATACTCAGAGACGCTTCCACCGGTACCTCTTGAGCCTTCAGGAATTCCAGGATGAGGTTGCAGTTGCCTCTGAGAGTTGCTGGTCCTTTGGACTATGAACTGGCAGACGGGAAGAAGCCCGGCCAAGTCACACGATCCTCGGTACAAAGGCTAAAGAGTGTACAACCCAAACAATGCCCACTCCTCACAGGGAGGTAAAAGGCTACACAGCGGAATCTGAGGGTCGTGTGAAGTGGGGTGACGGGTACCGGGTCAGTGAAGCTTGACGTCCACGTACGACTACGAACCAGCATGCGCAGGACAATCACCTCGACCGGTCAGCAACGAGCAGGAGGATGGTGCGACCCGGACGCCGTGGATGAGGCCATGGTCCAACATGACGGGATGATGTGGATGGCGACTACTCAGGAGGAAGGTGGCAGCCGGGGAAGCTGGCTAATCGCCTCGTCGGAGCCACCAAAATATGGGCAGACTACTGGCCAATCTGCACTGGCTCAGGCGAATAGCAGAAAGACGAGCCTAGAACGTGATCTTCGGCACATCTGCTGGTCACGAAACTTGGCGTGGACGCTGCAGGGGATGTCCCAGGGATGTCGGTCGAGTGGCGACTGCAATGGAGCACCGTGGAAGGTGGGGGCAAAATTTGAAGTAGACCCTGTGCAATCTGGACTGTGTGCTGGCAGCAGGACAGTGGACCAAAGATGGGGTTGGAACCAGGGCTTCTAGGAGGCAAACAAGGCAGGGTTTTCTCTGGTGGATAGGTGGGGGTCATGGGATGATTGGGTAGGAGTGGAGGGGTGGCATTCAGTGGGGGTTGTGGGCATGGAAAGCACTGGAATGAAGGGCTCAGTCTGTAGGCCTGGGCAGACCAATAGGGAACTAGGAAAGTAGGATGGTAGCACGCAGGGCAAACGGGCTCTGAGCAACTTGAAATTTTTATGGTGGAAGGCTTAGGATGTTAGGAGGACGTGTACCAATTTTTATAGCATCTGGGAAAGGTTTGAGGGTCAGGAAAATGACTGTGAGCTGGTTCTATCCCGTCACACTGCACAAGGCCAGTCTGCGCAACAAAAAGGGATATGAAGAGAAGTTTTTGCCCTGAGCGAATTTTAGGCAAGGTTTTCAGGAGAGGTTGGGGAACATGGAGGGGAATAAAAGTCGTGAAGAGGGTAATGAGATTTGAGGACAAGAATATGGGTGACCAGCCTGATCTTTAGAGTTCAGGTTTCTACAGGTCTGCATAGAGGCAGCTTGTGCAGTGAAAGTGGCTATGAAGACAACTTCTTCTAATGGACGAATTAGGGCATGGGATTTTCAGTAGGTGTTGAGGACATGTAGTGGGAAAATATTGCAGAAGAGATGGATGGGAGGAGAGGACAGGAGAAGGGCGTGCCAACCTGATCTTCAGGGCTCAAATCTATAGACAGACAGCTGGGATAGGTGCGCAGGGCAGCAACACTAGTCTTCCTTGATTGCATCAAGTCTTGGGGCTTGGCCTCCTGGCGTGGGGAGGATGTTGAGGGGCCACCTTCCTGATGATGTAATAGCCAAAACCCCTACAAGAACCCTAGGGAGTCTCACCCTAGAGAGGATGAAGAAGAGAGGAAGAGATGGGGAGAGATAGAGGGCATCACACCCTAGAGGGGAGGGGAGGAAGATGAGGGAAATGCTCTTGGCCAAAATTCTGATTTGCATTCATTCATTCATCAAATCCCTCAAGGGGAGAATACAAGGCAATATATAGAGGATGGGATCCAACTTCCCTCCTTGGAGTTTGAATTTGAACCCATTTGAATCTATGGGCTCCACTT